>FNXX01000012.1:6424012-6996948 GCA_900108845.1 Iljinskaea planisiliqua
CAGATAAGATGACAGTTCAACGCATAGACGGTTGGCGTTTCTTTGTCAAGGGTGGAACACGAGATTGTATGGTTGATCTGGAAGCTAGAAAGTGTGTGTGTGGTGTTTTCGATGTGGAAAAAATACCATGTTCACATGCTATTGCAGCTGCAAATGAGGTGCGTGTTCATTTTTCTACGCTTGTATGCCCTACGTATACGACTCAATTTTTGTTTGCCACATACTCGGGTAATATCTTTCCCGCATCCGCATCTACTACAGAACCTGGAACTTTTCCAAGTCTTATTCCTCCAATTGTTAAGCGTGCTCCTGGGAGGCAGAAGAAATCGAGGTGGCAAACTTGGCTAGAAATGGCAACGAAGAAGGGGACCAAACCTAGAAAGTTGCACAAACATTACAGTTGTTCAAATTGCAGACAACCTGGACATACTCGACCGCATTGTGTAAGTTACACTCTTCAGGGATTGTATTGGTATGTTGTATTCTTGTGTGTTCCTAATTTTTTTGCTCACATGGTTGCTGTTTGTTATAGGTGATAAGAGAAGCCCGACAGTGATGTCTACTCTTCTTTATGGACTTTAAATGCAGTCTACTCTTTGTAATGACGTCTACTTTTTTAATGAAGTCTCCTCTTTTAATGAAGTCTACTATATGTAATGAAGTTACTATATGTAATGAAGTCTCCTCTATGTAATGAAGTCTACTATATGTAATGAAGTCCCCTCTATGTAATGAAGTCTCCTCTATGTAATGAAGTCTCCTCTATGTAATGAAGTCCCCTTTTAATGAAGTCCCCTCTTTTAATGAAGGCTACTTTTAACATGTCAGATAGTCGACTGTAATTATGCCTACTTACCCATACGTACGTGTTGTTTCGTTTTTAAGTAATAAATAATTTTGTTTATATTAACTAATCTCCACTTACCTATGTACGTGTCGTTTCGACTTCGTGTCGTTTCGACTTCGTGTAGTATAAATGCCCTCTTTCCTCATTGGCGTTTTTACCTGTTTCATTACCGTTTTTACTGCCTTCTTCGTTAATAGTCACAGTTTCATCAAACAACCGAAAGAATGGTCGAATCGTCTTTGCTCTCTTTCCCAACAGAGATTCAAGAGCTTATTACCCAACGCGTCGCCAATAATTCTCTGCTAGATCTCTTTAACTTGAAGAGAACTTGCAAAACACTCAAAGACGTTTCAGAGCGTCCCTCGGTCTATGCATCCGCGAATCTATTCAGTTTGACTGCGTATCACTGGTACGGTGGTGCACCGTTCATGGTCACGTGTTACGGACATGGAAATCCAGACGCGATTTTCCTGAAGGGCGCTGAAGACTACTTTCACTACGAGAGGCTTGAGGATGGGGTGGAAAGGATTAAACTGGCAGCTGATAGAGGATCTGTGTTTGCTATGTATACATATGCAATGTTACACAAGGTATTTTATAATGATTCCTCTTACTTATGTCGGTTTACCCGCAAATCTATCCGTGCGGTAAGTACCCGTCTCCTACTAGATGAATGGGGTTGGCCTCCTTTGCTGCCTGCCTTATCCGAAAAAAGGTAGAGTTTCAGAATTTCGTGCTTCCCAAATTGTACACTTGCAATTGTACTCCTTGCAATCAATGGTACTATTGGTACCAAGATGAAATGAAGGATGCTGATATGTGTGACGAATGTTTCTGGACAAAGGAGTTGGGAATTTTTTTAGAGTTCTTCCGTGTCCCGTTTGTACCGATGTAATGAAGTATACTCTATATGCCGAAGTCTACTCTATGTAATGAAGTCTTCTCTATGTAATGAAGTCTACTCTATGTAATGAAGTCTACTCCGTATGATGAAGTCTACTCTTTGTAATGAAGTATACTCTTTTTAATGCAAGCTACTCTATTAAATGAAATCTGCTCTTTCGAGTGTAGTCTACTCTTCGTAATGATGACCATTGACTACTAAACGGTTCCTTATTTATGACGTAGTATACATATGCAGCAGCCGTAAGTAACTTTTTACATGTCAGATACTCGATTAGTCTATTCGTGACGTCTACTCATTGTAATGATGCTATACTTACCTTTATGTATGTTTACTAATTAATAAATAACTTCGTTTAAGTAATACTAACCTTTTGTTAATAAGCTCTTGCCTTATCCGAAAGTAATACTAACGTTTACTAATTAAAACGCTTCCTCCTTTTCGGATAAGGCAGGCAGTGAAGGATGCCAACCCCATACGCATACGTACGTGTCGTTTCGACTATTAGTATAAATGCTCTCTCTCCTCATTTACTTTTTTACCAGTTTCATTATCTTCTTTACCATTTTCATTGCTTCTTCCTTAGTAGTCACAGTTTCATCAAACAACCGAAAGAATGGTCGAATCGTCTTTGCTCTCTTTCCCAACAGAGATTCAAGAGCTTATTACCCAACGCGTCGCCAAAAATTCTCTGCTAGATCTCTTTAACTTGAAAAGAACTTGCAAAACACTGAAAGACGTTTCAGAATGTCCCTCGGTATACGCATCCGCGAATCTATTCAGTTTGAATTGGTTTCACTGGGAGGGTTCCAAGTTCGTTACTGCGTGTTACGCACATAGAAATCCCGACGCGATTTTCCTGTAGGGCGCTCTTGACTACTACCACTCTGAGAGGCTTGAGGATTGGGTGGAAATGATGAAGGTGGCAGCTGATGGAGGATCTGTCGTTGCTATGTATACCTATGCAATGTTAAGCGAGGTAATTCATAACGATGCCTCTTACTTATGTCGGTTTACCCGCAAATCTATCTGTGCGGTAAGTACCTGTGTCCTACTAATTCGATGGGGTTGGCATCCTTCACTGCCTGCCTTATCCGAAAAGGAGGAAGCGTTTGATAATTTCTTGCTACCGAAATTTTACAATTGCCGTTGTACTCCGTACAATCAATGGTTCTATTGGTACGATGATGAAATGAAGGATGCTGAGATGTGTGACGAATGTTTCTGGACAAGGGAGTTGAGAATTTTTTTAAAGTTATTTTGTGTCCCGTTTGTATCATTCACTTGACGATGTAATGAAGTCTACTCTGTATAATGAAGTCTAACCTTTCTAATGAAGTTTACTCTTATGATGAAGTCTACTCTTTGTAATGACGTCTACTCTTTGCAATGACGCCTACTCTTTGTAATGACGTCTACTCTTGTAATGAAACCTCCACTTAAATGAAGTCTACTCTTTGTAATGACGTCTACTCTTGGTCAAGAAGTCTACTCGACGTAGAGAAATATAATAACATTTACCACATAGTTTAAGTCAGAAAGATACAAATCTTAGTGGTTAACAAAAGGCAACCGAGTCACACCCATTGTTTCAAAAAGGAAATGGTGTGCAAAATTAGTATGAACCTGTGAGAACATGTGATGTCTCACACTGGTTCATACAAGTCCAAGTCTGACCAGTCACGTTTGTCCAGACCCCTTGATGTCGTCTCCACAAATATATCCCCAGCTAACTTTTCATGGATGGCTTTGATGTTGTCGTCGCTCAAGCTCGCAGGTACAGGGATTCCCAAAGCATGGCATTCACTGTACTTGACGCAGAACACACCACAATCACCACTCTGGATGTTCTGAGGCATTCCTAGGACCCGCTCATGTGTGTAAGCATCTAATGATCAATCTTCTTTGTCACCGGGGGCAAGCTCCCGGAGAAGGTATGGCAGCATCACCGCGATCGGCTCCACCGTCTCAGCTACTTTGTCGTCTCTGTACAGTGACTCTGCACTGTCCCATATGTTGATGTGCCTCTTCGGGATAGATATCCAGAGAGCTATCCAGTAGTCGGTCCCTATGTGCATTGGAGCGTATATATCGTCGACCTCGACCCCCCACATCTTATTTGTCAGGCAGTATTGTGGGCTTTCTCCTGAATGGAGTTCATACGCTCCCGCTGGTAATATTCGCCCTAGCCCATTGGGGTTTGGTGTGCAGTCTTTAAAGGCTTGATTTTTTTTCGACCACATCGTCCCGAAAAGAGTATCCAAGATGCAAATTCTATCCGACCGGAACCATTCAGGATGTTCGGACATGCGCTTCCGGAGGAGATTAATCGCAGCATCTAAGTACTGCAATGTAGCAAATATGTTAACGAAGTCTACTCAAGAAGTCTAACCAATAAGTCTAACCAAGAAGTCTAACCAAGAAGTCTTATTCAATGTACCGTGTCTTTAAGCCATTGCTGTCGAGTGCGGATAATGTACCACCATTCAACAGTACCACCCATTTTCTTTTCGGGTAATCACTGCAACCAACAAATAATATTTCATGTCAATCTTGAAACTAGTAACAACAATATTAACAAATTTGGTACTTACGACTGTGTCTTAAGCCACTCATAACTTGTTTTGTCTTGTCTTTGTCAACAGGTGCAAATGGGTCATACCCACCGCAATTGAGTGTTCTTTCCTTTGGCCGCTGGAACAAAGGGGGAATCTCTTCCTTTTTCAGTTGTGCTTTTTCTCTGGTAAGTCTATCCAATTTCATGGCTGTGGTAATCTGAGCGGTCTTTCTCCTAGTGTGTTGTTTCTCTAATCTAGCAGTAATTTCCTCCGGCGTGAGTTCATGATTCCCAAGAAACTCGACACTAGGTGGTGGTCTTTGGTCTCTGCCGTCGTTAACGCTTTCTTCCGCTTGAATTTCTGCATATTAACAGAATAGTATACCATAAATCAAAACGTTTAAGGAACAACTTCAAAAAGAGAAACACAACACTTCAATATACCATAAATCATAATTATGTTGTTGCCATAACCAAATTAAATGAACACGAAGACAAGGAAGTACTTGAACAAGAAGAACACAATTTGCAACATTCCAACATAACTGAAATGCCCGTGTTTTTAAACTAAGCCATATTTCTCGGTATTCTGTGACGTTTTCTCACATCATTCTGTTCTAGGGGGGAGGGATCTGAACTAACCCGACCATGCTGATCTTTGTCATTGGACTTCACATGCTCATCAGTCCTCGCGGTTTTCACATGCTCCGACATCTTTGCAATGGATTGCTCGAGAGCTTCCACTCTCACGGACAGGGCCTCTATCTTTCCCGCGCAGTTGGCGAGGCCTTCCCCCAATGACTGAACGACAACCGAAGAGAGTGATGCGACACATTTATCCAAATAGGTCTTCAATGCCTCCACGACATTCACCCCGGTGTCTTCTACCCGAGAAGAGGTCTCTACACGAGACCTCTTTCTGCTTTCTAAATCTGAGTCGACTTCTCTTTTCTACTTCAGGTTGTAGTCCGCGTCGGCGACCTTCGCTTGGATTAAGATGTTGTTTGAGAAATTAACACCATCGAGAAGCCAATCATTTTTCGTCCACACCCATGTGACACCGTCAGATAACTGACCCAACACTGCCATGACGACGTTGTGAATCTCAACATCCTCTACATCATCATCATCCCACAATGGGAACATTTCTGACGGACTCTTCAACACGCAGTGGTTAAAGCGGATCTACGGGTTCAAAATACATCACCCACATTACTAAACAGTCACTATAGTATAATTAATAAGTCTAACAAGAAAGTGTACTTCATAAGTTATCTACTTCAGCATGCTCTCTTTAATATACTTCCGACCCCGCTGTCCCTGGTAGACCAGAATCGGTTCAACTGAGCCACCGTGTTCAATGGGACATCCGTATTGGTGTCCAAAGTCCGGCATGGCCTGGTACGCCCATACCTGAAGCACTTCCGCAAACCCATCGATGGTGTAGGATCTGGTCAAGTCTTTCTCCTTGACCGACTCGATGAGGTTCTTGAATGCTACCTTTCCCCAAGGGTATTCCTCAAACTCATCAATGCCCATTACTAGGTGGGTAAGCTGAATCCTTGTGACTGAACTTGATTTCCTTGCTTCAATAAAGCCAGCAAATATGGCTAGGTACCCTAACCGGATATGATCCTCCCTACTTTAGGTAAGGGCATCCGTACACGCACATGTCAGATCATCAATACTTGGACCGACATCGATAAGAACACCCAGCCTTCTCCAGAATTCTTGCATCTCAGGGGTTATGTCTACGTGGGGCTGCTCCAAATTTGGAATGTGCTTGCAATTGAGGCCCGTGATATACTCGAACTCATTGAGAGAGAACCTCAATGGGTTATTTCCAACTAGACTCCAAATTTCGTACTTCCTCTTGCACACTAGCTGGAACCCGAGTATATAATGCACCACCCGCGATGCCCATCCAAAATCCGATTTGTAGAACTTCAAAAATACACCCAGTCTCGACTCTTTTAACTCATTCCACTCATCTGGAAGAAGTGCTTGTTCCAAGGCGGGGAATAGCTTGGAGTCATTGCTGTAGTAGGCAATGCTCTTTAGTGGCTGTGGTTCATCACGTTTCCTGAATTTCCTTCGGGGAAACACTGGCCTTGCCATTCTGCAAAACGTAAGCCACAATCAGGACAAGAAAGCAGAAAAGAAGTCCACTCGAGATGTCTACTCCTACACGAGATGTCTACTCCTACACGAGATGTCTCTCCTCCGATGTCTACTCCTACACGAGATGTCTCTCCTACACGAGATGTCTACTCCTACACGAGATGTCTACTCCTACACGAGATGTCTACTCCTACACGAGATGTCTACCTCCTACACGAGATGTCTACTCCTACACGAGATGTCTACTCCTACACGAGATGTCTACTCCTACACGAGATGTCTACTCCTACACGAGATGTCTACTCCTACACGAGATGTCTCCTCCTACACGAGATGTCTCCGTCTACACGAGATGTCTACTCCTACACGAGATGTCTCCTCCTACACGAGATGTCTCCTCCTACACGAGATGTCTCCTCCTACACGAGATGTCTCCTCCTATATGAGATGTCTCCTCCTACACGAGATGTCTCCTCCTACAAAAGATGTCTCCTTTACCGTTTTACGACGAGGTGGGGGGGGGGGTCAGATACAAATCTCAAGCGGCGGCGACGGAATAATCTAAGTACAAAGTAGAGGAGAGGAAAGGTGACGGATGCAAGGAGAGGCGACGGATGCGACCGACGCGAGGAGAGGCGATGGAAGTGAGGAGAGTCCACGGAGGAGACAGAGGCGACGGAGGCGGTAGAGGCGACGGAGGCGAGGAGAGGCAAAGGAGGCGACAGAGGCGACGGAGGCGAGGAGAGGTGCAAAGGAGGAGATAAGAGTATGCGATTAAACCAATTAGATTGAGAAAGTACACATATCGATAAATCAAGAGAAATAGGATGAAGAAAGATTACCGGATTGAGGCGAGGAGTGGCGTCAGAGAACGGCAGAAGCTTATGGCGGAAGCTTAGGGTTTCGGCGACAGAGAATGGCGGAAGCTTATGGCGGAAGCTTAGGGTTTCGGCGACAGAGAATGGTGGAAGCTTAGGGTTTTTTTTTATTACACAAACAGTAATAAATACTACAATGTTATTGAACGGTTACAGTTCTCGAGACAATTTACTTACTAAAATCATTACTTATTTCTCGAGACAAACAACGACGTTTCCCATTATTTTATATTTTATTATTTGTCAACTACTACAATCATTACTTATTTTGTATTTTCCGCTTATTAATTTTAACTTTCCGCCTAAGCAAAATTTCAAAATTTCGGAATTTTCAATTGGTCAAATTTAAAAATTTTAAGTTTTTCAGAGTTGCAGATTTTTTAAGATTTTAAGATTTACAGATTCTCGTATTTCATATTTTCAGATTTTCGAATTTTGAAATTTTGAAATTTTCAGTTATGGACTTATAGAATTCCCCAGTAGACTTCACTTGTACGCGAGAAGTCTAATGGATAGTGTACTCGAGAAGTCTACTATAAACTGTACTGGAGAAGTCTACTTTTGTTCAGTTATTTCTTATGAAATTTGGCAGAATTTTCAACAAAGGCGAAATATATATGTCAAATGACTCAGTTATTCCAGCAGGCGGTTCATACATATTACAGACCTTACTCTAATCTTAAACTAAGATCTAGAAAGGAGAATACAAAGGTAGATGGTCAGACCTATGACTGTGAGGATTACACCAGCCACCATCTGCTTCTTCATAAGCATGGTAGGATAATAATCGTCAATTAGATAGCAAAGTTGAGATAACTCTGCATCAATCCGAGGCATAAAAGCAGAAGTCTCTTCTGCTACTCGGTCCCTACATTCCGCTTTCTTTTCTAGGGCGACTCTGAGATCTTGGATTTCCTGCGTCACAGCCTCATCCCACCACTTGAATATATGATGGTCACCATCCTAAACAAACACATAGACATCCACCATCATATTAATATGGTTAACACTCAAATGGAGAACAAACAACACAACGACAGCCTTATTACCTTATAGTTCTTGCATCCATAGAATACGCGACCCGGATTTTCATCTGTAGTGGATGATTTCATGATAGGCACCAAACCGCAGAAACATCGGACGGGAAAACCAGATTTACCAGATTTTTGAGATCTAAGCATAGGAGTTGGGGAGGTCACTTCTGGTTCTCCGACACTCCAAAGATTCCTCGAACTACTCGATGGTTGACTGTAGCTGTATCGACCCATCTCTGGGTACAAATCAAACAACAAATCATTGCAAAACGTATTAGACATCTAAATCATCAATATACTTGAAAAAAATCTATAAACAAGTTGATTTAGAGGCTAGTTGATTTCGAGGCTTACTATATATTCAGATCTGTTAGAGAGGGAGATAAAGAGACAATCGCCGTATAGTGAGAGAGAGAGAGAGAGAGAGAGAGAGAGAGAGAGAGAGAGATACGCGGCGTAATAACAAATTAAGGTTAAAGTGTCGGCGACTCAGATTTATATAAGAGGGTCAATTTTCGGTTAAGTTAAAAGTTCGGTTAAGGAGACGGTTAAGGAGACTTCATGATGAAGTCTTCTTCATCCTAAACCTCGAATGAACAGTACACCCATAACCCCTAAATTGTTAAATTACATAAAATCTAACATTAAACAATTTACACATCATTATATTCTTAATTTTTTTTTCCAAATAAGCTTAAATGTAATATTAAACTCTCATTTATATAGATTTATTTTTATCAAAACCATAACCATGTTATCTATCCATATCAAACCATATACTTCAACCTTACATGTATTTGGTTTGTACCCTCATTTATCTTCATTCATTTAAATTGAGTGATTTTTATGAAATTTTATTTTATATAGGTGATAATTATGCATGTGATATTTATGTATACAAATTGTTTACCAAAATAATTTTTATAATTTTTATAATTAAAATTTAAGATTTAATCACGGAGTAGACTTCATAGAGAAGCCAGAAGTCTACTATTATACTTTCACATTATATGGAAACTTTATTTCTTTAAAATGACTGATTTTTATGAAATTTTATTTTATATAGGTGATAATTACGTATGTGATATTTATGTATACAAATGTTTTATCAAATTAATTTTTATAATTAAAATTTAAGATAAAATCACGGAGTAGACTGCACAAAGAAATCTACTCCGGAAGTATACTGTTTAAACGTAGACTTTTCAATGGTTATAAGGGTCATTTTTCCTTTCGCTTTTTTGTTTGGTCATTAGGGAGAAACTGATATTTTCACTAGGCCTATAGGTTATTTTTGTCGAATGTCCAATAAGAGATCTAGATTTGCATTCAAAACTAAATAATGGGTTAAAATTAGCAATTCCGCCTAATTTTATTCCATTGTTAGAGAGACACAAGATAAATTTTTGTTTCTAAGGTTCTACGATTGTCATATCTATCATACGTTCTTGTTTGACAACCAATTCGACGGATATGAACAAAATAAACTGCAGATATTGGAAATAAAAAAAGCGCTTCGCGAAATAGGAAACAATAGTTTGATGAAACATATTACATAGATAGGGAGACATATTCTAAAACTGGAGTTGTCCTAAAAGCATCAACATTCTTACGTCTACACATTGGCAATAACACAACCATCTCTCACGTTTGAACTTTGGTCCAAGAAATGTATACATTATTTTGAATGAAGTTGACTTATCATATATATATAGCTTTTTTTAGTTCCAAAGTTCTTCTTGACAGTCCAGAAGAAAAGACACATGAGTCATATGCCTCTATGCCTACATAGTCTCATGTTGTACATGAAAATATGACATCAAAGATAAATTGAATACAAGAATGTGTTTATCCCAAATTCGTTAATAAAACCAACTGTTGTGAACCAGTGGTTGAGTTTCCGTCTTCTCCAATGGCAGAAATTCTGAGTTAATAAACATTGAAGATACTCCTTGCAGAAGTCCTTGTCTGTCTTATGCTAAAATATCTTAAATTGATATTAATATGGATACATTGAAGAAAAATGTAGTGGATGCACTTTTGAAAGGTGGAAAGTTGTTGATTAGTTGTAATGATGGGATATTAAAAGCATTAGCAGTCTTTGACTCCAGAAAATGCATGCATTCCAATCAAGTTGCCCTGTAAAACTAAGTACTATGATAGACTAAGAATTGATCATGTGGTGTAAGTATTTTTAATATTTTTTGCAGAGTTATAATTTTGTATAATTATATTGTGGATATAAATAATTTAACTGTTTGTTTTACAAGTTATGTGCTTCGTGATAAACATGAGCTTTTCCGCGGTGTAGTTATATATACTAGGTTATAACCCGCGTGTACACGCGGGTGTATTTTTTTGTTTTTATGTTTTTGGTATTTTTGTTTTATTTTCTTTATTTTAGTGGTAGGATTTGAATATTGGTGAAAATTTTATAAGTATTTCTTTTGTTAACATCTGAGTTGGTTCTCTCTTGCAAACCCGGTTTTGAGAAATCCATATTAATCTCTGATTCTACTCTCCCGTCAAAATCCGGTTTACCAGAACCTGGACTGATATCTAAGTCGGTTCTCTCCTTCAAACCCGCTAATTCTGAGCAACCGTTGAAACCCGGTTAAAATTATTGAGAGAAGGGCGAGAAAGGGGTAATGAAGAACAGAAGAAGAAAGAGAGCGGGAAGAGAATGAGAGTGAAGTGGAGTGTGTGCTTCGGCTTTCGAAGACGAGTTGAAGAATTCATTTGTAAAGTTAACTGTCAATGGAAATAAGAGAACACTAAAAATAATTATCTCGTATACTAATCAGAGTTTTGTTTGTAATTATCAAAATGCTCTTAAGAACTATGAATGGGAAGGACAAGTAAATATTAGTAATAGTGACAAAAAATTAGTTCTACAAAAACCCTACGGATTTACAGATACTAAAGTTAAGGATCGATATAGATTTTTTTTTCAGGTGTGTTAAGTTTCTACATGCTCGTCTGACTCTACTAATTTACTCTACGATTGACACCAAAATCCGGCTTAAGCTCAGTTGCAGCTGCAAGGAACTCATTTGCATACTTGGAAACAAATATCATCTGAGCCTGCTGCAGCTCTATCAAATCAGAAACTCAACAACATTAATTGAATAGAAGACTCAGAAACAGACAAAACACATAGTATGACAATCAAACTATCATCTAGAAATATTCAAGACAAAGAGGAAACTGAAGTGAAGAAAGATTTCAAGTTATGAGCTCACAGAAGAGCTCAAGGATCTCTTGAGCAGTCATCATCTTCTCTTCCCTTATGGCTTATGGTATGCTCAACCTAAAAGAAACTAAGAGGTAAAGAAACTTTCCAGAAAAATCCAATTAAACTAAATTAAAAAAAAAAACATTACCCGAATTCCAGCAGTGGCTTCTTGACCAATCTCGAGAAGCTTAGCGATTTCATGGTGCATTTGCTTAATCTACGATTCTCTTCTATTCCGAATTAGATTTATCTGAGGGAACATTAACTTGAGAAGGTTTTGTTGTATACAAAACGATAAAAGGGTCAGATACAGCAAATCCAATCTTCTTCCGTTTTCCAAATTGATAATTGGCAAGTCCAGAAAATACGAAAAACAAACAGATGAAATCAGAGAATTACTATTTTGCAGCTTTAAGAAAATACAAATCACCTATACAGAGAAAAAGATAGCCAAAGATGAACCAAATTACAAAGAATACTCCTGGAAAAAAAAAACAGAGCATAAATGTATGTGGAACTTCCGGTGTTTGACATTTCAAAGCCTCTAAACCAGTCATCGCTGATGTCACTACAAGATGTTTGTAAGGAGTGGGGTTTCTTCTACGTGACAAACCATGACATGTCCGGCGACATATACCAGAACTCCGGCGATTCTTTGGCGGAGCTTTCGAGCTCGGAGAGGAGGAAAGATGGGTGTATCTAATTACACTCTCTGTTTCATCGCATCATAATCATAAACATCATAATTTTTAAGCATTTGGATATCCGAAGAGGTGTTAGTCCGGAGGGATTCACTGAAAATTTATCCAAGTTAATGTTAGCATGTGAAAAAGAGGAATTAATGAAAGTTATGTTTAATTGTCCCTTTGGTAACTGGATAAATATTTATGAATTGAGAGATTTGAAAGAAGTCAAAGAATGGAAAACGATGAATTAGTTTTTTTTTTTTTTGCAGTGCTGATGTGTCATAAGGAAGAGTGCTGACGTGTCAGGTCCTCGTGAGGCATAAACTCTCTTTTTATATAATAGATATTTTAGAAAGCCAAAAAATTTGCACTATTTTGAATATTTTAAAAAAAACATTTTTTTTTTTATACTGTAGTTTGAGAGAAGAGGACCTGATGATCCTAGTACATACCTTCTTGCAATTTGATAACCAGGTATGACCCAAGCAAATTTTTATCATGTTGACATAAGCATACACTAAATTTTCATCCATATTTTCTAGGTGAAATGTCATACTCGTTCATTCCACCAACGAAGAAGTGTCACTCAGATGGATCAAAACTATGCATAATTAGGAATTGTTTATTGTTTGACTATACGGGAAAAAGATTCCAACATATATCGTGGAACAATTATGACATTGTTTATTCGAACTTACATAGATGAATGCATTTGGATAAATCTCTTGCTGAACAGTAATGTGGACGGGTTTCCCACATAATGGAACATACTTTCAAACCAATGAGGCAAGTGTTCTTTACTTTCTTGTTAATAAATTTTATGAGTTTTCATCGAACAATTTTAACAAAAACTTAAGATTTTTTTTCATATTTTTGTTGACCATGAGACGAGTTGGATACTTATTACTTTTACCAGAGAATTGTGTGATGGACTAGAGAAGCATGCACTATACTGTGGTACATCAGTGACATCCATTTTTCGATTATTAGACGAGACAAGGATTCGACTGTGTTTTTGGACTGGTAATCTAATTTTGTTTAGTATTGATTTTTTTGTTATTATGCTAAAATATCTCAGTAATATGTGATGCTAATTTGCAGGATTTGTATATATGAGAGCATTCAATCAAAAACAACGAAATCTAGAGACACTTGTCCAAAGACTAAATACCCCACCTGATGAGAGAGGAGAAAAGCATATGAAAGATGAATGATATGTTCTGTATATTATTTTATTTTTAAGCTATCATAGATGTATACTGTTCAATGGAAGATTATTATCTCATTAAAAACATAAGGCTTTTCTTTATTTCATTTATTATTTGTGTGCAAAATAAATTTAGATATGTCTTGTAATCCAGCCTTTTCATAGCATTTAGCAATATTATGCAAAGATTCAGACCACGTTCCTTCAATAGATGCCAAATCCAAGAAAAAAGCCGCCACATCCAAAGCAACTTGGATTGGGTTTTTGCCTTTTTTTTCAGATCATCAAAACGACTTTCATCACTTACATTTTCCCTTATGAGTTCGATTTGCTCATCTTCGCATTGTGCAATACTAGCAACCTCCTGCATATGTTTCATAGGGTTAATTTAGACCACAATCGAAAAAAAGAAAAAGAAAAAAAACTTTGCATGCCTCATAAGAACATCATAAAGTCCACCAAAGTGATTTAAGTGCTACTCTTGCCGCATATTTTGCTTGTGAATTACGTCCCACCCTGGAAATAAGAAGCATTAGATAAGTGTTATCATCATTCTCTATAAAATAAAAACGTAAAGATGCTGTAAATATGTAAAGTTATAAACTTATGCAGTATGTTTGCATAATATACAAAAGGTCGTCCAAATCCTGGAAAGAGACTCTTTTTGTGTGTAGAATTCTCCTGTCACCATAGCTGACACATTTGAATGAAAAAGAAAAAGAAAAGTGTATTTGAAGTTTCAGAAGCGAGATTCAGAGATATAGAATGTGATACTCTATGCTTTAAAGTTTCGTACATATTCTCCTTTTTTGTAATGCCCTAATACTTTTCGTTCGAACACATCTGGAAACAGTCCAACATACACAATTACCAATCAAAAAATAAATATTGTTTAGTGTGGTGTGCATAATAATGCCTTTCAACTATAAATTTATTTATGGTTACTAGGTGATACTCGTACTACGCGCTATTTTTTTATTATTATTTTTTTAAATATATTAATATAATTTATATTTGTAATGAAAATTTTGATATAACACTTTGTATAAAGTTAAAGTCAAAATTTACTCAATTTTAAATTTAATTTACTTTGTTAGAAACTAATTCTTCCTATGATAATAATAAAATTTAAATAATAAAAAATTAGTCAAATTATAATTATGATAGTTTTAACCGGATTTTTTCTCTTTTTTTTTTTCATTTCCAATCTATTTTCTCTTTATAGTGGTATTAGAGAAAATCGATGAGGCGGAGTCTTTTTGTTTCTATTGGTTCTTTTCTTTCCTTATGTGCATACAATGCTTCTTGTTGGTATTTGTCTAAACAAATTTTGTAGGACTCTATAATCGATGGGACATAGCTATTTTGATGATTCTACTCTAACAGAGGGTTTGGTGACCAATCTGTTATTTTGTAAAGCCTTAGATTTTTGATCCACTTGCTTAAACCCTCATTAAAGATTTTTTTTAAAATATTTTATTTCTTTTTCAAAAAGAATAACTATATTTTTGCATTATAATTTTCAAAAAAAAATAAATAAATATGAAAACCCTTATTAAAAAGGTTATTATTATGATGCTTCTTAATTTACTTCTTAATATGAATGGTAACATGATAAACATGTACTAATTAAATGAGCTCATCGTCGTAGTAATTCATCTAATCAGTGTAATAAAGTAAGATTCAATAACTAAAAAGTTAAAAACCCACCACACCAATAAATATTGTTTTAAGATATAATCTACCAGACTGAATAGTGAATAGAGTCAATAGACTAACAGTCTTAAAACCCATATATAATAAAAAAATACACGATTCAATATTTAAATATAAAAAATACATCATCTCTTGTTGATATCAGATTTTACAATCACATGTACACATGAATATCCAAACATAAAAAGTTAATATAAGATAGCAATATATAGTTAATTCTTTCACTTGAAAACGAATGTTGAATAAACAATCTCATAGCAGTTAGCACTGAACATCGAGACGCTTACCAATTAGTCCAAGACGATATATCCGAAACGGCCAAAAACAAATGATTTATTCACATAGGTATGTGTTCGTCCTATGTGGCATGTGGGCAGTCTCCTCTTCTCTTCTCTTTTGTTCATCACAAAAATGCTCGGGCGTATGCCGCGTATCATTCATGTCTTATCTGACAATTGCAACTACTCATTTTTTCCTAGTAAGGCTACAAATCTTAATAAGTGACCAGCGCCTATTTGTTCGTCATTGCCAGCACAACATACACACCCAATGAAAAAAATATCTTGGTCATACCTAATAGTCTCAAACAGAAAACAAAGGATAGAGTCGTCATTTTCCTTAAATTATTATATATATTGACATATAATTACCTAAAACGCAGTTAAACACTTCTCATCAATATTTTACTCAAATTAAAAAGCTCTAAAACAAATCAGCTTGTTTTACTGTTCATGAAAGTAGAACGGATCCACACAATTGTTTATTAGGGATCAATAACAAATTCTCTGTTCCAACAATATTTATGACAATGAAGAAATGAGATATTGAACGTTTTCACGAAAATAGTTTGTGCTTATATCTCACGAAAATAGCAGTTTATGCAAGGCCTTTTATGTCTTCATCCACTATGAAGTTTCTTTTTCCAATATTACCTGAACGTTTTCACTATTTAAGATGTTTTCATGAAAGCTAAAAAACTTAAATAAAAAAAGCCTAAAAAACTTACAAACAATCACTGAACCAAACCCAAACTTATGAGTCTAGACCTCAGCTTGTCTTCTTTGCAATGTTGTAATGAGAGACAATACACAATTTCTTCTTTGTGTGTAGATTTAGCAAGGAATGTTTTCTCGTCTACTCCAAACGTTGTCAGTATCATCTCTCGGATCAGATCTCAATCTACCTCTCTTTGGTAAGTGGTCGCTCGTGATCACTCCTCTATTTCCAGGGCAATGAGGAGTGAGAAACCAAACTCTACTCTCCTCAAAACCTATTCCAAAGCACAATGAATAGTATCACGAAACTCCATCAACTTACTCTACTTCTCCATCAGTGCTGATGAAAGGTTTTATCCGGGATGCATTATTCCGAGCAATTGTGCTCCGTTGGGTGTAAATGGCTAGATCCGAGAAAGAAGCTGGCAAAATCTTGACATAGGAACTGAAAACCTGACCTGTACATGAAGCTTTTAAACTCAAACTTCCTTTATAGATATCTCTTCTTTTATGTATGCCACAGTATCCGTTTTGTTCAAACCATTGGAGTGATGAAATCCCTAACGCGACTTCACCTAGAAACAAAAAACAAATCCATCTTATTTAAGGTAAACATATATGTAGATACAACATACTCTAGCTTACACATAGCATTAGAACTATTTCATATTACGTAGTTAGTAGACTTTATGCTTCTGATGGTTAGTTGCTCTGCTTTGTATTTTTCAGTGGTTACCGATAGTAGTATATCTTAGGAGACATAAAGGTCTTCTCTACCTATTTAGACAGAAGAACCAGGGTGAAATGACAACCATGACTGGATTGTTTAATGGTATTCTTAGTAGCACAAAGAGCTAGAGATAACAAAATTACGTGTGCTAGCGTGTTTGGCATGACAATATATTTTCCCAAGGCTAAGCAGTCAGTAACATCCATCTTTTACCTGCAACAAATGCACACTAGAGACCTTGGAGAGTCATATTACAAATGAGTTTTGCAGGATAAAAATTTAAGCAACTGAATAGAGGATATAAGAAATTGGAAAAAATTAATGAGAGTACATGAATCCGAGAGAGATATGAGCGTATGTAAATCCAAATAAATGACAAAGAAGTTATGATGTTATGATGTTTGTTTAGCTATCGCTGTGACTGATCGCTGTGACTGATCGTTGTGTTGTTCGTTTATATATTACTGCGATTGATTACTGCGACTGATCACTGCCATTAATCGCTATGCTATTCGTTTAGTTATCGTTGCTGATTAGTTTCATAAATATTAATAAATATCAACAAAAATTAGATTAAATATGATTAATAAATTTCATAAATATTAATAATTATTAGATAAAAAGTATTAAGAAAATTGAATTTAAAATTTTAATTTTAAGAATTCTAAAAATATTATTACAAAACTAAAATAAAACAAAAAAACAAAAAAAAAATCATAAATAAAAATAATAAACTAAACTTTTTTAATGTAGTAGTCGACGTCCTCTACCTATATGTCTTTAATGTTCTTCATGCTACTATCATCATCTGCTTCTCCAGCTTCATCATCACCATGAGCATGCTAGTCTTCAGTTTCATGCCAATGTTCAAAATCATAATCTTCTAGATGTGAATCACGTATGAAGTTGTGTAGTGCCATTGTCGTTGTTACAATTTTTATCCACTTAATCAAACCATATTTTGGATGTTTACGATCTAGAATTCTCCATTGTAGTTTCCATACTACAAACGTCCATTCAATCACTGATCGCAAGCTAGTATGTTTAAACAACTCTCCCATGTTTGCTGGCGGTCCTCCTGTGAAAAACTCGTCAAGATGATATATAAACCTTCGATGTGGACCAAGATACCCAGTCATGGTGGGATATCCGGAATCAACCAAATAATACTTTCCATTTGGCGGATGTGGAAAGGAAGGTTCATTCTTCGCACAATAAGTCAATACCTTGGTATCATATGTTCTATCCGGTACACCAACATATGCATATATGAACTTCATATCAAAATTACATATAGCAAGTACTTGTAGGATCTTGTTTTGTGCCTCTATATGCATCTGCATTTTGCTTAGGACGCCGAACTAGGATATGAGTTCCATTATGTGCTCCAATGCATTCTTTGAAAAAAGGATAGTATCTATCATCATTCCTCAAAACTTAGTTTACTCTTGCAAAATTCACCTTCTTCTGGTTTTATTGTCTGCTGCAAATCTGAGAAGAGCAATCAAAACTTCATCAAACTTCCTTTTTATTGTATCCAATAACTGCTGATACCTTTCAACAATAACCCACATAGTTTTATCTTGTCCAACCACTTCAAGAAATAATGCAACAGCTTCCTCAACATAGACATTGTTAGTCGCTTGTAACTCATATCGCACACTTAACATCCCACATAAATCTCGGAATGTTCTTTGATTCATCCGCAAAATATTGTAATACTGCTGATTTGGTCCATACATAAACTGTTGAATAATACGACATTCTAACTCCAGTCAACTCATTTAATATATCCAATACACGTTCTACAATATGTGCTTGGTCACGCTCCAACATCTATTCTAGTAGTTGATTCTTCTTATTAAGAAGATCATTGCGGGCAACACTAGTTTCTATAATTGGGTCAGTCCCCTTGTGTTTTCTTTTGGATCTTGAGCTTTCAGCTTTCTTTTGTATTTCTACCATTGGCGGCAACATATCTATATCAACTGAATCAGAATCATCATCATTGATTTCACCAACTCTCGAATCTAAACTGGTTTCTCCTTGTTGAGCACTCCATCCTTCTGCTCCACTCACATAAACAGCACCAAACTCTTCTCGAAACATATACATATATATATTAGGGATCAACTTCTCTTTATATTTTTTAGCACCTGACCACTCCTATAAACAAAAATAAAATAAAAAAAGCATGTAAGAAAATTTAAATAGTAAGATAAATCTGCGAGTGAAAATTAGGGATTCAAAGCGATTCTAATCTGAGTACATAAATAAGAACGAAGGTAAAAAACATTGAAATCGAATACACTAAAAACACAATAGAGAAATCCAGAAGGACCACTCACCAAAATCTCTTTGATTTCGTCTAGTAATACACATGATCGAAGTATTGAAAGGTAAAGAAAAAGATGAATGATTTTTAGATCGAAGGAAAATAAATATCTAAGGTTTAGTTTATTTTGTGGTTTCCTAAAAAATAAGGATACATGTGTCGTTTTATGTATTTGGTCGCTAAAGTACAAAATTAAATGTCAATAGAATCAGCGGCCAAAAAATTTGATAGCAGTCTCTAGAGATCAATCGCTGAGTTTAGTCACTATCGCTAGCGACTATCAAATGAACAACAATTAATCGCTATCGCTGATCATTATGGTTAGTGACTGCAAAACGAACATACACTAGCTTGTTCTCTCGTTACTGTTGTCCGCGGGGAGCATAATATTACTAACATCAGAGTTAAGAGAAGCCTTTAATTTTGATCTAAGACGGAAGACAACTTGTCCTATTAACATACTCTAAAGATAACTACTCAAACAAAAACGAAAAAAAATTGCTTAATAATTACATAATCATTTTGAAGCATATTTTAAACAAAAATTACGAAACCAGATAATTCTCCTTTTGTCTTCACCGAACCCAAAGTTAGATTTATAATATACTTGTCTTACGATTACAAAAGTATGTGTAGAATAGAAAAAAACCCATTTTTACGAATGTTTCTCGTGCTTCTCATCGCTAGCTAACCGAATAAGCTTTAGAAAAAAAAAACAAAAAAATTCTCGAAGGCGGTAGGGAAAATGGCTTCCACAAACGAAGATTTCAAGGGTGAGAAATAATTTAAAATGGCGGGATCAAAAATCCATCTCCTATCCCTGGCTCTTAAAGAAGTCAAATAGCAAACACAACTGTAAAAACAAATTTCAGAAAATTCGTAGAGTGAAAAAACCCTAAGATAGATCCAAAATCTTAAAATAAACTGAAGAATTTGATGGAAATTCTAAATGAGATCAAAGAATTACAACCAATAGAGATTTTCAATAGATAATTTTTACCTTCCTGTTCATATCATAAAAGGTTGATTTGAACATCCAAAGTATTTTTGTGGTTAACCTAAAAATCGCATCAAATACTTGATAGAGGTAGAAGATAAGCGTACAATCATAAATGGAGGTGTTAGAAATAGGTTGGTGGAAGTGGGATCGAATGGTAAACGTAGGAACACTTCCTGAGAAAAGATGATGAAGAGTCTGATGCAACGCCGTTGTTAGAAATATGAAGCGGATGAAAAGAGGTGACGACGTCATTTTCAGATATGACACATGTTATTTTCTCCTATGCTGACGTGTCACATAGATGGAAAAAGTTATTCTACTTTTATATAGTATATTTTTTAAAGTCGTACATTTTTCAAAACATAGATATGGAGATTTACAAAATGAAATTCAACAAAAGCACTATTTTCGTAAAGCGTCTGGCCTGGCTCGGTTGATGCAATGTAAAGTTGTGTCAACTCTTTTGCATTTTCTTCTACCAGAATCTGATGAATATACTCGTCTACGTGAATATCAGACGGTGCAAATTGCTTCTCTTTCTCATGGAAATACAAAACTGGCTACAAAACAAGAGAGTCACTCTTAAAAGGAGAGAACTAGAATGAGATGACTTTACATTCGTAGCTATAAGCCGGACTCCACTCCTCCAAACTTCAAAAACAGGCAAATCCATTCTGTTCTTATGTACAAAGAGTTAAATTCAAGAAATCCAAACAACATATATTTACCACTGCAAGTGTCAGCAAGAAAGATCAAAATTTTCATACCCTGGTGGTGCAGTAGGCAAACTATAAGTTAAACAGAAGCTGCTGAAAAAAGAAAAGCGAATGGAATCGACCAAGTGTGCTGCTTTACCTGAAAAATACTTCGAAAGCGGAATAGCCAGAGGGATCAGTCCCTCCTTAGCTCCAGGAGATATAATGGTTTCACCTACAGATGAAATATGAAAACCCCTGAGATTCCTTTTTCCATTATAATAAATCCAGAATACCAAATTCCACAAATTGTTATAACGAGGAATCAGTAACCAAAGCTTGCATATATGTTCTAAGCCAAACCATAAATTTTGGACAAAATAAGGGACAGAATTGAGCATTATATAACCTCTTGTTTGAAGAAGTTTAAGTGAATGATGAAGATGCATTGAAGGTTCAGTGGCAGCGACATCTTTGATGAGTGATACATGCCCTGCAACAACAGCAACTCTTCTCGTAAGTTAATCCCAATGTGCATTATATATCACACATTAATTTACTAATTTTTGGCCTCCACCAAGATTAATCTAAACTAAATTGACTTCATTTTCCTACAAAAAATGGTTCTGTAATTACACAATAAAAATAGCTCAAGCACTAACAATTAACCATTTCAATAATTCTACTATCACATTCATTTTATATGAAAGCGAGATTACCAGAAGAGCAACAGGAGACGCTAGCTCAGATATGGCGCAAAGGGAGAGAAGTAGAAGGAGTCATGTGCATCAATAGCGAACCCATGGCTCCTTATCTCTCTATCTTTGTTTCTTTCTCTTCGTTCGCTCCATTTACTCTTTTGCTTACTCGAACTGATTAGTTTTTTTTTGTTTTTTTTTCTCTGGCATCCTGATGTAAATCCAGGGTCTGACCTTGATTATGATTATGATCCACTACCTTGGATGTAAACTCCTTGGTCTTTGCGTGAGCTGGCTGAGCTGCAGCTTGCAGATGTAAACCAGAGACAATATTCGAAAACCATATCGTATATTTATGAATGAATCAACACATCAACACATAGAAATGGAATCCAAGAAAGTATCAAGTACATCTCATCCCATTCTTGAAAAGCATCCAAGTCACCAAAGACACAGTGGAGAAAACGTCATTTGTGGTGTTGGGCTTAATCTAAACCCCATATACCTGTCACGTGAAATATGAGCTAAATTTAACATAATAAAAATGAGAGCAAATAAATGTGTCATGTATAGTCTTATTGACTGCATGAGGATTGAAAAAAGAGCTAATGATTCGCTGTATCTGTTAAAATCAAACCGCCAATTCTGAAACTGCGTCAGCATTAGGATTTTATTCACCTAATCTGTTCATGATACAGTTGTTTTAATGTGGAACTTTGTGGACTATCATGCCTAGATTATTTATGGCTACTCTATAACTAAAACACATTGTAGAACTATTTCTCTATTGCATTAAGGACGAAATGTTTTGATTCAAGCTGTAGTAATCTGGGTTATGTGCATGATAAAACATTTATTAATTGGTTTATAATATAGAATTTTAAAATTATATTGTTAACTATAATAATTTTAATTTTGAAAAAATATTATTAGTTAATTTATAATATAGATTTTAAATCTATATTTTAAACTATAAAAAAATTAAAATTTTGAAACATTTTAAACAATGAAAAATTTGAGAAACATTTAGAACAAAATTATGTAATAGACATCGTTCAAATTTGATATGTTTGCCAATTAGAATCAATATCATATTTAATAGAATATAATATGTACAAAAATATTTTAGTATAATTACTTTAGTAAATTAAAAAGAAAATATAATTGATATTTTAGTATAATTATTTTTATAAACATGTGAATTTATTTAATTTGAATATAGTTTAATAATGATTTGATGTTATATATATTTTTCATCAACTTTCCAAATATGAACAAACTTGAAAATAAATTGTAATTCAATAGTATCTTGATTTTTTAATTATATGTTTGATTTGATAATTGAATTTAGTCTAGAAAAAAAAACATAAATAATAGGAAACATAAAATTATTTTAAAATTATTAATATGATACAATTGAATAGCTAATCTTTGTTATTTAATTTGATTGGTTGATCAATATATTTAAATTCTGTAATAAATTTTGTGGCTTTCATATAAGAAAATAGAGAGAGAGAAAGAGAGAGATATATATAGTCGAATAGTTAATTTTATGGTTAGTCTATTTGATTCTTATATTAAATTATGAGTGGCATGTCATGTAATTACTCTAGTAATTTAAACCTACTTTAAATCTAAAAATTTTTTTAGTGATGATACATCAGCATGGCACACTTGTAAATAACACATAAATATAAGACTATTTTCTTATAATTTTTCTCAAATAATATATAAAGGATGCGCAATCAAAGGTGGTCACGACAATACATGAGCTGCAATCCTAAAAATATTTTGGCTCTATAAATTAATTAACTAAAAAAGAAAGTAAAAACATGATGAATTAGTTGCACTCACTACTTATACCTATCACATAAGTGTGCATAACCAACTCATCTAAATGATGTTTTATCAAAAATGTGCCTGAAACTATATTAATTATATGGAGGACCCTAAGCACATATTTGCTTTACTTGCCATCACGATCGGCTCTGTGCGCAACTACCAAGTGGAGAAGATGTCTTGCCATGGATGCATCCCTTTTGAAGTTTGATTACGACAATGAACAACATTTTTCCGTCATCTAGAAACCATATCGAATGAACCATATAAAGTTCTCTCGTTGCCATTACTCTATAAATTTTTGTTTTCGATCATAATCCCTGCCAATATGGTTAGCCGGAAAAATATAATTGAAAGTGGTGATTTTTACCACATTTAAACAGTAGACCAATTGATATAAAGTGGTTTGGCCATCGTGGGAAACTATAAGATGTAAGAGCAAAGTTGATGAGGCTGACTTTGAAACTTTCTCCCTTGCACCAAGTTGATGAGGCTAATTTTGATCTCAAAGTTATTGTTCTCAACAGGAGGAGGCCTGATTCCAATTTTGTTTTCATGGATGTTAGTCATTAAAAGTCCAATATAATTCTCTCATTTCTTGGTGGGTGGGTGAGTGATGTGTTCTTGAACAACATTTCCTTGACCAACATACTCTTGACCTTCATTCACAGCTTGGGCTAGAGGTTCATGCTCCATATTGTATCATAACCTTTCCAAGTGAGCCAACTTCTCTTACTCTCTTCTTTCTCAGACAAGTTCTTTCCAATGCTGTAATATCTTGAAAATTTTCCACTAGATTTGTTGGACCTTGGCTTCTCAAGTTCATATACCTATCAAAATTAAAAAAAAAAATATGAAAAAGAAAAATTAGTAACCAAAGGAAGAAAAATGTTGAGTATCAAGCAAATAAAAAATTCTAATGGCTACTTCTTAATCCCAAGGTGACAACAGTGCCAAAAATTGATATGGAATCAGTTTAATCTCACTATTCAACTGTAAGTTTTAGCTATGCCATTGTAGAATGAGAGGTGTCAATTCAATTTTAGGATGAATTATCTCATCAAGAATACATGTAATTGCTTAATCTAAGCCAACTGAGTAAAATTTCAAGGATTCCATACATATTCTAATGGAAATATGAAACTAGAAATGAAATATCCAAACCAAACCAAGAAAAACCATAAAAACAAATAAAAAAGCTAAACAATGTTAAGAAGAGTAATAAACACTAACAAGCAAGTAGACAAATCAAGTAATGAAGAAATAAGATAAGTCTTTAAACAAATATTAAAGAAACAAACATTTGGGTTAAGGTAAATGATTTTAGGTGATTAGAATGTTAATATATGATGATAATTTCAAATTAAAATTAGATTTGAGCCATAATAACAAATTTGGGCCCAAAATGGGAAAAATCGTGTGAAAGAAATAGTCAACGCGGGTCAATGGCGAAATCTTCAAAAAAATTGAAACGTAAGTGGTTTGGATAAACCACCTCAACAACCCCTGCCATGACGATGTCGGCTTCATGAAACCACCACTTGAAGTCGCTTATCCTCGGGTGCAAATCACCATATTTGGAACACCTCCTAGCGATCACTCCCAGATCACTGCCTTGTGTTGGCGTGCTTTCTTGGACTTGGTTCGATAATATATTCTCAGTACAAGCAGTGGATCACCATGACATCTTATAAATCACTTGTGTTTAGGAGGGTTAAATGATGTCTTATTTTCACTTAAAGATGGTGTTGAGCTGTGAGGAAGGAGAATCCAGTGCAGCTGTTCCCTCATATGTTGGTGTAAAAAGTTTTTCAGACCCTTCACACCATCCTCCTAGAGAAGTCTTCTTTTGATGTTTTTAAAGATCTAGCTTCTTTTCTCAAATCAACTCCACATTCTATCAATATAGTCGTGAAAATACCTCCAAAGTCACATGTGATCTTTCTTTTTCTGAGTTTCTTAGAGACAATTACTTCAACCATTCTTCTTAGTAGAAGAGATAAAAAGTTCTCCTTCTTGGGATTCTCCATAAAAGATGCTATAAGGATAAAAAATCATCTTTATTCACTATACTATACTCATTCCTACTTAAAATCACTTCCGTTAGCAATTGATGCATGTAGTTCACTGTTTTGTGCATGATTTGTGTAGCTTTAGATTGTTTGGGTCTAATGTTTTATTAGGCCATAATTCTCTTAACCTTTTATGAAAGAGGTCTTAATGTGGCATATAAATCCAAATATCTCACAGACCCTCTTAAACATGATTGAGTAAGCATCAAATCTAATGGAGAATAAAAGGAAATTTTCCATTAAGTAATTAGCGCACTGTAGACGAGCCTGTCTTGACGTTTGTAGAGTGTGTAAGCTGGATTTGGCGAGAACACATTATCACAGTTCATTGCAGGTGATGGGATAATGACAAACCCATCAACATAACCGGCTATATCGTAGCGGTCGACGAGAACATAGACTTGTCGTTGCCATATAACAAAGTTTGTTTAGGTAGTTAGGTCACGTTTGTCATATTAACATTAAAGGGCGTTGGTATCGATTATGGAGATTCGATAGGCAAAAGCCATGGAAGAGAATGAAGGGAGAAGCTGAAAAATTGTAGAAGATTATGGCTTTTTAAAAATTAAGTTTTCTAAAATAGTGGCTCTGATACCATATGAAATAAGGATGATATTATTGATAATGATTGTTAAACTATTCATAGGAGACTACATAAGTGCTTAGGTTACAGCTAATTAAATTGTTATCCTTTTATATACATATATATATGACATATTGTTTTAAAGAATATTGGGAAAACTCCTCATAAGTGAGAAACAACAGTTTTATGAATGTCTTTATCTTTCATGATTTCAAATATTATTCAACATCCTTCTTATGCCTAGAACATGTAGTGAATCCTCATAAATATGAAGTGTAGATATTAGCTTGAGGTTCTTGAAAGTTTCTTCATAGTCAAAATTCTTTATAAACTCTAAACTAACCGATTTCATCTACACTAGGGATTAGTCCGCGTGTAGCAGTGCGGATTATACAATTATACTTTTAAAATAAAAATTAATTGTATACATAAAAAATTATATTTTATAAAAATATAAATAATATAGGTTATATATATATATATATGTGCTATTATTTTTATGGTATAAAATATTATTTAACCATAATTTTAGTATTTTATTGTATAAAGATTGTTATACGCGGTTCATTTTTATATACCGTAAATTATTTTTATACGTATGTTTTCTTATTTCATATGAAATATGATAAATTTTCTTATTAACATTGGTATGTATATATAAAAACATTATCTATTTTTAATATATAAATATGATGATATAATTTCAATTATATATATTTTTATATTTTTTTCTTAACAAATAGATCATTTTTCATCGTAAAATTAAGGAGGTTTTGTTATATTTAGTATGATAAGATAAGTTTTTCATAGCTACGCGCCAGTTGTTTTGATATATATACTTTTGACATTTTTGTTATGAATGTATGTTGGTAAGATGTCTTGTAATGGGATATTTTTATATTTCAAGTACAAATTTTATTTTCTATCTATGGAAGCTTTTAAAATATGCTAATTTGAGGCTGCTTGGTTTGCTCGTTAGTCTATTATCCCCATGAAATTTAGGTATGAATTTATGGCAATTCATCGAAACGTACTGAATATTTCTATATAGTTTTACTTTACGGTAATAATTTTTTATCTACATAGTGTTTCTGTAGTATTTCAAATGTGTATATTTCACATCTTCTTTTTACTGATAAAATTTGAGAGAAGTACTATACTAACATTAAAATGTAGTATAACATTAATCTTCTGTAAAAAAGACATAATAACCAAGATTTTTAAACTATTTACAGATATACCATATGTCATTATAATTATATTGTAAATGCTATTAAAATTATTTTTTTTATTGTCATCACCAAAATAAAAAGGAAGTCAATCTCACAAAATAATAATAAAACCCCTAATTAATGGGAAAAGTATTAAATATTTATGTGAAAATAAGGAAATTGTTTATTTTTTTTTGCCAAAATTTTAGAAAAACATAAATTTTAAATTAAATCCCTTTCTAAAATAGGGGAATACGAATTTTTTAAATTTTAAATATATTTAAATTATTTTAAAGATTACATAACACAAATTTTATTTTGCTTTAAACTTTTTAGAATAAGAAAAATAAATTATAACGAATTTTTTATTACCTACAATTATTTTTAATTATTTTAAAGATTACGGAACATAAATTTATTAATAAAAATTTGATTTAAATTTTTAAAATAAGAAAATGAATTAAAACGAATATTTAATTTACCTACAATTAAGAAATCTTCTGTACAAAAGACATAATACAATTATTTTTAATTATTTTTAAAGATTACGGAACATAAATTTATTAATAAAAATTTTGATTTAAAATTTTAAAACAAGAAAACGAATTAAAACGAATATTTAATTTACCTACAATTAAGAAATATTCTGTAAAAAGACATAATAAAATTATTTTTAATTATTTTAAAGATTAAGGAACATAAATTTATTAATAAAAATTTTGATTTAAAATTTTAAAATAAGAAAACGAATTAAAACGAATATTTAATTTACCTACAATTAAGGAATTTTCTCTACAAAAGACATAATAACCAAGATTTTTAAACTATTTACAGATATATCATATGCCATTATAAATATATTTTGAATGCTGTTATAAAAAAAAATTATTGTCATCACCAAAATAAAAAGGAAACAAACACAAAATAATAATATAAACCCCTAATTAATGGAAAAAATTGTCGTATTTAAATCAAGAATTGATTTAAGAGATTAATAGATGATATACAAAGAATTTGAAGAGATGAATTATCTTTTTTTCTCGGATAAATTATGGGTTATGTAAATTTTTAATGTGCTGATGTGATATGATTTTAGAGAAGTTTTCTCTGCTGATGTGGTTGGGTTGGCTTCTGGAGCCTCAATCAACAACTTTTATTAGTATATAATCTAGCTTGAAGGGGCTGACATGGTGTTTATAATGGGCTAGATATTTTTGATGGGATTTATTTTTAATTATTGATTTGACTAAAATAATAGTAGAGGATTACTTAGGAGATTTATATAGATTGTTCAAAATTAAATATAGCTTGAGATGCTGAAGTCCCGCAATGTGGGGGAAAGAAAAAAAAAACTGATGTGAATATGCGCGGTTTTTTTTTTAAAAATGTTGTTTAATTTTTAACTTTATCACTGGCTCTCTTTTTTCTTTAACCCTCTGAGCTAAAAATACGGGCTCTTCAGCCTCTTCCCACAGGCTCTTTCTTTTCCATGACCCTCCAAGTTAAAGCACCAGAACCTTTGCCATTTTCCTCGATCTGAACAGAATTAACCACTCGGCTCTTCACCTCTCGTTTCCTCTCGGCTTTTTTTTGGATGGAGTTAAAGTCCCAAACTTATCATTAACCCCCAAACCATTTCTTTTGTTTTCAGTCTCAAGGTTACTCATCCCATTACACAACTTCTTCACTGACAAACTAAGCTCCACAAATCTCTTCAGTTTCACCAACTTCTTTGGATAATAAAACACCAAATCCTTTGCAACAACACTGTTTTCAAAAGCCTAGAAAGGGCTCATTGTACTCACAAACTAAAAACAAATAAAAAAATCAATTAAGAATCTCATTTGCTATAACCACTAAAACCTGTTTCAGTAGTTTCTTGGGAACTTGAGAAAGAAGAAATAAATAGAGCTAAATTATAAAAATGGTATCATATTAAAAACCTTGAAAATTATCACGAGAGAGAGTGCCTCAGTTTAACCTCCATCATCAATAATAGAACTTGTATAAGAAGGCTTCCACGAAAACACTTCGTCAATACATCCCCACAGATTTAACATACAGTTCAACGTGAACAGAAAAGTGGAACAAAGCATTGAATTTTATCTATAAAGATATTACACTAAATTCTGAATATTGAAGACTACGGGCCGCATACACAGCTTCGATAAGTTACTAAGCCAATAACACTTATGATTACTTCCCACAAAAAACGTGATTTTCCGTGAATTTCCGAGTTCTTGCAGGCTATATACTCGATCCCCTTCTTCCTTGTTCCTTTATACACATTATGCGAAGAAATGGGAACCGATTTGAACAAAATTTTACAAAAAAACACTTTAGAAACTATGATTCTCGGGGGATGCAAAAGCAGATTCTAATTTACTGTCCACTTTCGATGACTTTTGCTGCAACTTGAACAACGATGTTTCGTACGGCAAGAAAGGTCTATGGTTCAAATACCTGGTTTATAATTTTTGGCAGTTAGATTAAACGACATTCTAACCTAGGAAGAATTACAATACAATATTGCTGCAGATTAAGTTTAAATCAGTTCCGAGAAACACAGAGAGTTAGGAAAGCTTACGAAAATGGGGAAAAGTATCTCATATGCCAAGAGTCCTTCCGTTTTCTTCCACAGTTTTTTTCCGCTATCTCCCTATCCAAAAACAACATACGACATAACCCATTAATTCTCACAAATATGTCGATTTTATCCTAATTAACAATGAAACTCAAAAAATGCAATCCACCACAATCAAGGGGTCAATCCATTTGTTGGAGAGAGAGTGAGAGGTGAAGAAGAATTGAATTTCTAAAAAGCTTCCGCTTTATCTTCTCGAAAAAGATAACAAACACTAACACATAGTCACACATATGGTCTTTGTATTGTTTCACCATTTACCAAATACAAATAGAGAGATAAATCAATAATGATATCAGATGAGAACTCACATGGCAAAAAGAGGGGTGTAACAATCTCTTCATAGAAATATATATCTCTGCATCTACCAGATTCGATCTTTTTCGAAGAAATCGAGATGAGCCGTGATTGAGAGTGAATGGAGCAGCGGAAGGAGTGGAAGAAGTTTAGAGGACTAATCGTAGAGACACGTTTATTGGTGGAGTGATTTATTGAAAACGCTTCAGATTAGGATGGAGAAAGAGATAGTCTGAAGTTTAAACGGTAGCAAGGGAAGATGAGGAGACGACATAGCTCCTTGTTATATATTGCATGCAACTTTGATTTAACACAACCTACACAAGGCACTTATTAGAAGGCAGTACCAAGCTTCTGCTTTATGCTTTAAGCAAAACATCCAATTACGAACTTTTATGGCACTGTCGATTATATGTCAATGACGTTTGTAGTATTTTGCATTGAGAGTGAAAATTCTGGAACCATTAATCATAAACTGTTGGTATATGAATCTAGGAAGATAAAAAACAGATCCAAAAACTCTATAATATGGTAGTTGGAAACCAGAAGAATATAGAAGTAGAAGTGAAAGGAAGAAGGAAACTGACCTCTCATCGACCTTTATAAGCCCTTCCTTGTTATTAGCCCACATAGACTCTAACAAGCTTTGATCCAATTTCACCACAGAAGACGCCGGAAGGGTTTCCTACACGGGAGCTATATCTTTAAGAAACCACAAACCAACATGAGGAACATAAATCTGGGAAGAAAGCATAAAAGAGAGTGAACCAATTTTAAAACTCGTACTCACTGGTTAGAGAGAGGCATGTACCTACTAAGTTGAAATTTCTGGATGTCTTGGACGTTGGAATGATTTTGGAGAAAGAGGTTGAAATCCTGGGCTCCACCGTCCACGGCTGCTAGACACAAAGGACAATTTAAATACAACATTATCAATCTGTTGATTCTGAGAAACAATAAGGAGACGAAGCTAATTATCCTATATAACGGAGATTGTGGATCGAGAGGGGAATCCATTTCAAACCTTTTTCAGACAAAGAAGAGGACATGGAACTTGACTGATTAGGTTTTATTTCCCATTACATATTGGGAGGAAGAAAGCATTAGCGAAACCCTTCTTACAGCCACAATCTTCTTCTGCCCTCATAATGGCGGATGCATTTCAGGCACCGGTGGTTCAGAGCCGTCGTTTGGGATAGCAAAATTTGCTTCTTATATAACATTTTTCTTCTGATTTAATCAAATCGTAACTGCTGTCTGTCTAGATTCACATATATACTAAAGAGGGATGAATCAAAAGAAAGATAAGGATACGTCTAAATTTTTTTTTTTTTTAAGTTTTTTAAATTTTTAAGCAAATCCTCTCAGAGAAATCATTAAGAAACCGAGGAAACTGATTCATTGTACACAAGAAAGCTGCACATTTCCATGATATGGTTGGAGAAGATTCTCACATCTGATACAGCTGCAGGCTTCGCCCGGTACTGTTGTTCAGTCACACTGAACAAAAGATGCTGCAGGCAAATTGAAACAACAGTTAAACTCAAACAGATACATCTTTACACAACTATGGAACTCAGAATTTTCTACTCAAACTAACCTTAAAAGCATACTTAGCATTCGTCGGATCTTCCTTATACGCTTCAATGATGGCCTTCATCAAAAAGTGAAAAAGATGATTTTCAATGAGTGTAAGAAGCTAGGGTTAGGAAATTTAGATCTGGACACGAAAGGAGTTGAAGATGTAGCAAAACCTGGATATCGCGATCGGCGAGAGAGAAAGGAATGGGAGCAACGGGAGCCATCTGAGTAGTCAATTGCACATTTGGGAAAGGCGTCTGCTGTGACGTGTTGAATGGTGACTGATAATTGAAACCAGAAGACGCCGGTTGCTGGAACAGCGAGGTCTGCTGCTGCTGCTGCTGCCGCTGCTGTTGCTGTTGTTGCTGTGGCTGTTGGGATGTGAACGGAGTAGAGAAGAGTGAGGAGCCAAATCCGCCTGAGGAGAAGGAAGATATCGACGGCGTTCCGAAAGCCGGTGTGGCTGACGGAGTGCCGAACGCCGGGGAAGACGAAGGCGTGCCAAAGGCGGGCGTTGACGACGCACCGAACAGCGGCGTGGACGACGGAGTACCGAACGCCGGCGAGGAAGACGGTGTGCCGAACATGAGGATAAGAGAGTTTAGATCTCTGTGAAGAAAGAGAGAGAGAGAGAAGGTGAAAAGGTTTTAGGCAAAAGGCGCGATTCGTAAAACTTCAAAACGCAGCCCAACTGTTCGACGAAATTCACGGCCTTCCCTGAGTAGTCTCACTCTGTCTCTGTGTAGAGTTTCTAAATTTTTTTTTTTAGTTTTCTAACGATGACACATGTCACCTTCTGAAATTAAATGATGATGCGGCACTCAACAGAATAAAGTTGGCCATGCTGACGTGGACACTCCCAAAAGCCTCAAACAGGTATTTTTATTAGTATAGATTCGAAGGTTTTTTTGGTCGACATTGAGTTATGGATTTGGTTGAGATGCAGGAGGTTGCACAATCGTTTGAGGTACATGTACAAACTGAGTTGATATGACCATAGCTGCAAAGACCAGTATTAATGATTTTGAATTAAATTAAATAGTTATCTTTTTTAAGAATAAAAGGAAAAATAATTTACTCAGAGTTTCTCATACCCAGATTTGACGAACCACGAGGACAAATCAAACATTGGAAAATAAAAAAAATGAGAATAATAGATATAATGTTCTAATAATATGTAGAAATTAATACGAAAATAGAGAAATTGAAAAAAGTAAAGCTTAGAGAATAGAGAAAAAAAAAAACATTTTCTGAATAGAAAATAGGTATAATCACTTAAACTGATTTATACAAGGATCTACATATTTAAAGATATAAACTAGACTTTATAAACATATAAATAATAAAGCTTCATGCAAAAAAGGAGAAATAAATCATAATTCGGTTCATACTAAGTTAAAAAAAAAAAAAAAAACTGCCGTAATTAATTTTGTATGGCAGAATAAATGATGGCAGTAAAACTTAAATTTAACAAAATTAACTTGCATCAAGACCACTAAAGAGCTATATTTTAACAACAATTATCCTTAATTAGGAGACTTGGATATCGGCCGGTTTTAACTACATCGACGCAAATTTACAATACTCGTATTCACTATGAATATAGCCAATCACAAATTTTGCTTCACACCGTAATTACATCGTATAGCTCCTCTATGCTCTACTTACACTGCATATAGATCTTTCTTTTTTTTTTTTTTTTTGGAACTGAATATATATAGATCTTTCTTTATCCCGATACTTTTTATCTGTCGGCTGTGATTTTCAAAGAGGATCCTTAAAGTAAAATATTGGAGGACTTTTGTGTCCAAATAATAATAATAGTTAATAAGAATCGCAATTATGAATCCATTAATGTAGTTATATATTAAAGAAGTTGATAAGAAATATCTTAAAGACTAGTTAAGTTACCCGTTATGAAGTTTCAAATTTATTCACAAATGACTCAACAACCCACCATATGGGGACCGACGCAAACGTATACATAGTTTGATACTTATCTTCTTACCACTTTAATTTTATGATGAATTAGGTAAATTGCAAGAAATGGAAACGTGTTTAAATAAATTACAACTGCCAAAGTTGGTATTAAAAAGTGGGGGAAATATATATCCGTAAAATTATGGATGAAAATATAGCATGTTAATTTTTTGATACAATTATAATACTGTTGTGACAAAATTTATTAATATTAAACTTTATAAATAATTCTTATTTAAGAACTGTAAATCATTAAAGAACATAAACAAATATACATACTTTTGTGGTAAATATATAATAGTCTGAATTAAAAGAAAATAAGACTGATGATTTAGTAGTCTTTTAACAAGAATTAAGATGAAACTACAAAAAAAAAATTAATATTAATTTTTATTGATTGTGTTTATAGAGAATATTATGTACTCATCTTTTATCATTCATCTTGTTTTTATAACTTCAAATTATGTTTAACGTCTTTATATACTTCGCTTGATTTGGTATTCACTTCGGTGAATTCGGCCGTTACTAGTCAAAGTGCTTTATTATTTTATTGAATAAGTTTTCGACTCACTTCAGAGTTGATAGCTATCTGACCGCGTGGCATTCACTCCTTACTAGTCTCAGTTCACGACTTGACTTTGCCTCGTGATTTTCCACTTCGATAATATTTTTACTCCATTTTTGGGCTTCTGGATTAATTGTAACATATTTGGCCTAAATTAATGGACCTGGATTTACAACCCAACAGTAAGCCCCTAATTTCATAATTTAGTTATCTTTAGACCAATTTTAGGAATTTCAAGTAATTTAATCTTTGGTGAATCAGAATCCCGGCAAAAACAGTTGACTTTTCCTTTCACCTTTTCAACTACTGTTTATCTTCGTTGTTTCTGGTATGTTCACTTTAATCACTAAATGGTGTTACATCACTCAATTGGGAGGTTCTCAAATACTTCTTGGCTGAAGACTGCATGTACTCTGCAGTCTATCACTAGCCTCTGTTCCTTGTGTAATCTCTTCGAAGACTTCGAGATTGTCATTCCTCGACCTGGAGAAAATCCTGAATGGATGAGAGATGGGTACCTTAGCGTTTATGAGTATTATTTATATGAGTGTGGGCTTCATTTCTAATCCAAAATCTTCTGGTAAATATCTTTCAAGAAGCGGGTTATGCTTGTCTCAACCGGATTTTATTTATTAAATCTTCGGACTTATAACAATAGCTAGTTATGCAGGATCTGTCCTTCATAAAAAAAAAAAACATATCTTCAGGCTTGATTCTGCCAAAGCGAGTAAAAGATGTGTCGGGATTTTCTCATTCAATTCCTACAAAGATCGAGATATTATCATGAATCTTCCTTCTTTTGGGGATATGTGGTGGTCTTTGTACTGCTATTTATGTGTTAATGATGTTTCAACTGAGTCCTACTGAATAGTTGAGAAGATCATGTTTCTACTCATATTTTCCCTACCAATTGCCATTTATAATGAGTTTCAGATGTTTTTGTTTATTGTTATTGTTTGTGGTAGTCTAGTGATTAGCTGAGTCCCTTTTGACTCTCCACAGGTTGAAGCTCTTTTGGCCAATCTGAGGTCAAGTCTAGGAGATAGAAGGATTTCAGCCATGAAACTCTTACTATTTCGATTTTGAAGGAGTAAGAGAGAACCGTTGAAGGTTTTTTAGAAGGTTTTGTTTCTTGCTCTCTTCTTCTGTATAATATTTTGTGGTTACTTCCTCTTTTTTTCCTCTATTTGTATGAATTTTAAGTTTTTTATTAATTATTTATAAGTGCATTTTCTGAAGATGAGAATCCTAGTTACTTTGTTAAGATTATTCATCTGGCACATGATAACTCTTGTTCACCCCGTTTTTCTTCTGACTGGATCCAAACGCTTTTCTACAAAAAATTAAATTTGAATTTATTTGTCGATGATTAGTTATCTTTCAAGTGATAATTAATGTTACCATACATCTTAGAAATGATAGATCTTCTCTTGTAATTGATGTGAAAGTGAGAGGTCTTTCTTTGAAAGGTCCTTGTTCCATATTGTCATCCTTTAGTGGTAAATAAGAATTTATTTATTTATGCTTTAACCATGATGAACAGAAGAATGTCACCTTATACGTCATCAGGGTTATTACTCAATAGATCAAAAAGTAACTAGTGAACAATCTATTATGTCTAAAAAAATCACAGAGTTATGATTTAATAGCTCAATGCGCGACACAAACATCTCCCCAGGGGCTTTAACGAGTGCAAATGCAACATGTCTACCACGTGCTAGTGAAACTACAACTGTAACCTCGTCACAACGAACATAGGTTTAGTTTCACCAAGTAACATACAAGAAAGTCACATCACAATGCCTCCACCACCACATCGAGGTCTAAATCACATTCATACTTCTCTCCCGCCTCCACCTGGATTCTCTCATACTTTTCCATCTTGAAGGTCAGTTCAAAGGATAATGATGACGCTGGAATCTGAAGGAAGAAATGGTTCAACCAAATGCGTGTTCAATCTTATCGATTCTCAAAGAGAGGCTGATCCGAGAAGATTGACTACATCTTCTAGATGCTCTAAGAAACTAAGGAAGGGATTTAAGATGTAAGCTCAAGAGTTCATTATACCACAATCGCAATACCGAAGATTAAGTGCATTGATCGATCAGCTCAGAAAGGTAGTGGCTGATCAGCTCAGCAAGGTCACGGCCGATCGTATCGGCACAGATGGTCGCAGTCGATCATCTCAGCACTGACGGTTGCGGTCAATTGGCTCGGCACAGACTATAACACTCTTTTGGACTATGGACATAGGCGAACTAAGGCGAGTCTATCAGAGAGTCGACCCAGTCTAGATCCCATCTAGAGCTAAGGCCAACAACTCATACTAGCTCGACCCATTAAACCAGAGCTTAATGCTTGCCAACTCGTACTCCAGCCAAATGTTATGTTAACTTGGACAAAGTTAATATCAGCGAAACACGGTTTTACACACACCAAAAACTCATCTTTATTTCATCAAGCGTCATTATACAGAAATCCATTTATTATAAACCTATCCACATATGGATGCATCCTACCAAACCCTTTGTTACAAAACCGAGGCCTCTAGTGTAGCAGCCATTCCCATGTAAACACCATGCACCTGACCATCACACAGAAAAACTAAGCCGGAACTTCACTCACAACTGAGGCCCGATCCAACACGGTGCATCTCGCCGGGATTCCAACTATCTACGGCTATTCTAAAATTATTTTTTCGGATAGTACTCAGCCCCAGACTGTAATTCCGTCCATTCGAGTCTTCCTACCTAATCCAACATGAGCAAGACAAGCTGGGAATGCTGGTTACAGAATCCCTATGTCACATGGGTCATAACAACCCACATGATAAAATCCAAGCCAAAGGCTTGTATGCGTTGATACCCTGAATCAGTTCACACATTCGACCATGACCCATCTGCGCAGATCCACCGGTAATCAACTCACACATGCGACCAATGCTTACCGTATGTGATGATGCCCTGAATCAGTTCACATACGGTAATGGCTTAGTAATATAGCATGTCGGTCCCTAAGACACACACATCTAGTACTAACACTCACTACTCAACCACATCCGCGTTAATCCTCACTAATCAAACACTCTACACACAGAGAAATTAGAGCCTTAGCGTGTGTCAGCTCAGCCGGACGGCCGCTAGTTCTAACTCTCGTTCAATTAAACACTCTACACACCAAGAAATTAGTGCCCTAGCGTATTGGTTTAACCATATGAGTGCTAGTACTAACTCTCGTTCAATCAAAAACTCCACATACAAGAGAATTTAGCACCCTAGCGTGTTGGTCTAACCATACGACCGCTAGTCCTAACTCTCGTTCAATCAAACACTCCACACACTGAGAAGTTAGCGCCCTAGAGTGTTGGTCTAGCCGTACCACCGCTAGTCCTAACTATCTTTCTGCACAATCCGGTAAGGAGAATAACATATCTCGTGGACATGCACCAATCATAACCTCATCCCGCGTTTGACAGCACACGGATCTACACTAATCCAAGGCTGATCCTGAAAAACATATTAGTCCACACACATGTACAGATCATACTCTACAGAGACCAGCGCTGCAATACAACGTCAGCCCATGACTCACGCTGCACCACAGACGGTAATCTGCGATAGTCCACCTCTACCGGGACTCACCCTTACTCGACGGGTTTACTAATCCGTACCGCACCCTTAATGCTTTGGTTCTGGTCTAAAACTATGGACCAAAACCTAGTTTAGACGGAGTCCAAACCAAACTTAAAACAAAACTTGCGCGGATATAAACCTTATCGACAATCCTCGCTAAACTTGGTTTCAATGCTCAAACGGGCAACTTCTCCTCTCCGGCTTAACTTTCCAGACTAAAACCTTTCTCTCACTAGAATTTTAAAGGTTTAGGGTGATTTTCTCAGCATTTGATGAACAAAGGAGAACTTGGCCCGAATGAGTAGTTATAAGCGATTTTCTGAAGTTTCTTCCAGCCCCACTCTGAGATAAACTGCTCATGCATGGTGCCACACTGGGTGTATAGGTCGTAGCCTGCAGTCCACACCTGTAGGTATTGTCTGCCGGATCCTATCATTTTGGTTTTTACCACGGCGGGTGTAAAAATCTTATTCGCCGGTGGGTTAAATATTTTTGACATGATCTTATCTCCTTATCCACTGCGCGTCATGGCACTGTGTCATTGGCTGGGCATAAATTTTGTTCTGTAACCTCATAGGTCCAAGGCTAGACTTTCGTCCTCAGGTGCAGTTCAAAATTTTGACTAACCTATCCATTTGCTTGGGTGTCACTGCGGCACTAGAGCAAAACGCGGCTGGACTCAGGCTACTCTCTACCCTTCAGCCTAAGTCATTAAATGCATCAATACTAGCTTTTCTGTAGTGTCACATGGCCTGAATTAATCCTTAAGTCATCGGTTTATCATATCTTCGCGGTTCGAGCCGTTCTCAGCTGTTTCCAAGTTCTGCGAGCCATCTAACAATCTACCCGAGCCTTTGATGAATTCCTCCAAACCAAACTCCTTTTCAACTCTTTCTTATCCTTTGCCAGGTTATTCCACGCCATCCACTTGAAAAATTTTCGCTTCCTTGGTCCGACTGGTTCCTCGACCTTCAAGAGCCTTCTTGATTTTTCTTCGACCAGACCTCCTATTTTAACCCATATTGAATTCCCAACTTGGTCCTTAACCATTCTTGACACTCTAAAAAATTCGGGCGTCAGTTCTCTCGATCAATCCTTCATAGTCCTTGGTAGGATTATTACACGGACAGTCACAGTCGGTCGGCTTGGCATGAACTGTCATGGTCAGTCGTCTCAACAAGGACGATCATGGTTGGTCGGCTCGACATGAACTGTCGTGGTCGATCGGCTCAATATGGACGGTTGTGGTTGGGCGGCTCGGCTGGAACGGTTCCAGTCAACCAGCTCAATAAAAACAGTTGCAGTTGATCTGCTTGGCACAAATGTTCACGGTCGATAAACTCGACACATATTGTCGCGGTTAATCAGCTCGGGTCAGTTTGTTAGTTGGTCAGTCTAATTTGGTTAAATTTATTTTGTTTTCTTGGACTGATCAATCTAAGTTCGGAAAACTCGGCTACACCTAATTTCCATACTTCGTCATTTTTGGTCATAGATAATAAAGGAGTCGATTTTGACCCCTACAGTTAGCTCCCGAGCTCGTCAACCTCATTTATATTGATGACGAGGTCGAAGTAATATTTTAGTATGAGGTCAATGAGCTGAAGATTTCGTGTAGATGTTTTTGTCGCATGTTTTCGAATTGTTCTTCGGAAAGTGCCTAGCCATTTTTGAAAGAAAAGTAACCGAGCAGTTTTCAAAAATTGTCTAGCCGTTTTAGTCGTAGGTCTCCAAGTAGCGTCTCGAGGGAAGTTGCATAACCAGCTTTTGAAAAGAAAATGACCAAACTGTTTTGTGGTAGGGGAGGCCAAGCTGTCTCATGGGTAGGCCGAGCCATATTCGTGGGCTGGCCGAGCTGGTTTCCCTTGTCGCAGAGACTGAACTGTTTGTTCAAAAAAAAACTTGTCGAAAATAGTTTTTATATGAGTTTTACTGAGCCGTTATGAGTCTTTTCTTTTTGTGAAATTTGATGATTCATTTCCTTAAAAAGAAGTTAGGCAACAACATGATGAGCCGTTTGCCTTTGAGAGGAGATTGGTTTAGTGATTATTTAACCAATGTCACTTACACTTTCGATGAATAGGTTCAACCTAATGTTAGAGGCTAAGTTATTATTAACCTAGACAATAAGATCGAATTTAGGTGAAAACAATCGGTGGATAATCTCTATAAATGTTCCACTCAATTATTCATAAATTTCCTTCAATCACTATCCCTAACTAGATGGCTATTCCAACGTGGAAGCAGAAAACATAAGAAGATGATAAAGAACTCATGAATAGATAAAGGTAATCAAAGAGGGTTCATAAATCTTCTAAAAAACTGATTATTTTCTTCAATCTTACAAAATGCTAAAAAGCTCCTAAAAACTCTGATTAAAACACTATATATTCTAAAAAAAAAGTAGAAGATAATATATGTATGTACAAAAGTCGTCTGAAATCAGATTTTTGGAAGATTTAGTTGAAATTAAGAAAATTAGAAAATCTTCTTTTTTCACTTGTCGGGTTGGGATGACCGCTCTCTGTACTTCAGAAAATTATCTTTGACTCTTTGTTTTCCTGGATCGGCTGCTCCGAATCTTGGACCAATTGCGGCATTGTCTCATAAGAACTTGTCACGCTTGAATTGAATGTTCTACTTTTTGGAGCGACTCCTCTTGGCATAATCTTGGCTTCATTATTTGATTTCAACTATTTTTACTCTAAAAGCTCTAATCTTCATTATATGTTGTCTTTTAATTTATAAAGATACAATAATAACTAAAAAATTCAATAAAAATTCGAAAACAACATGAAAACAACTATTAAAATGTGCTAAAAATGCAACATATCAATAAATATGCTTATAGATTCCTTGAACACAAGAACAAGGAAAATAAAGAGGAATAGGATCATAAAAATCCTACTACAAATATTCAACATTTGTGAGAGAAAGGAGACATCGCAACTCATTTTCCTTTGTACTCCATCACCTCCTACACCACCAAATGGCTGTCTCTCCTTCAACAAATGAGCTTCAGCTTGCCTCGAAGAAGGCACGATGGTCTCGTTATAAGAGCTAAGACAAGAGAAAAGTAAGTTTTGACCGTGTTATTCCTTGTGTATGAATATGAGTCTGTGGGTTTTCCAATTCCGTAATGTCCTTTATTATTCTCTTTTTAAACCTCTAGATTGTTACTTATTATATATAAATTAATAAATTGGAATTTACACTTCAAATTTTAATAAATACAATATATCTATTGATATATATATATATATATATATATCTTTATCTATAAACTAATATTTAACATGTTTTATAAATTTATAGAGAAATACTTTCAAATATCACATTTTGGTGTTTATGTCAAAAAACAAATAACACATAAGGGTGAAAGTGACGAAAATGTCATTCATTAAAGAATTTAAAGACAATATACCTTTAAACCAAAACAACATACAATTAGAATGATCATTTAAAGTATATATTACACTAATGGGTTTTGGTTCACAAATCATTTATTAGAATTTATATTTTGGACTTTAGAATTAAGATTTAGAGTTTAATTTTTATGGGATTGAGAATTACGAGAGTTTAGATTTAATAGGAAATGAGAATTTAGATTAATTTAAAATAAGAGTATGTTAGTTTTTTTCTCTTAATGAATGTTAGTTTGTCATTTTCATCCATGTGTACTATTTTTTTTGATATAAACATCAAAATATGATATTTTTAGAATTTTGTTTAATTATATACTCACTAAATTAATAAAATTGAGCAAACCTTGTTATGATCTATAATATATATAAATCAATCATATAAAGTGATGTTTATATATATATATATATATAATTCATATAAAAATATTTTTTGATAAATTAGATCTACACATAAAAAAATAACATTTCAACAAAAAACCATATTTTCAATGATCATAAATGGAAATTAAAAACGCCTTTTTGTTCGCTTGAGCAAATTTTTTTAACCAGATATTATGCTACTAAACAATTGTACTTAATCGAATTACTTGCAGACAATGCCAAAAGTATAGTACTTAATTGCAACTAAACTTTTGTCTTTATGTGCAAATAATGCAATTACTCTTACTTATCTTTTACTTAAACAAATTTCCGTATTTTTACTGCACAATGGATTAGTTACTTGACTTTTGTCATTCCCTCCCCGTTTTCTTTAAATAGAGAGCATGCAGGGTTACAATTTATTCATCACTTGTTTCTCCATATAGAGAGTTTTATAACTTATAAGAAAATGGCTTCCAAAACTTTGCTTCTGTTGGGTGTCTTTGCATTTCTTCTCGTCGTCTCAGAAATGGCCGCAGCAACTGTGCAACCTGATGGATATGGTGGTGGCCACGGCGGCAATGGAGGACACTACGGAGGAGGAGGACACTACGGAGGAGGAGGCCACGGGGGCCACGGAGGCCGCGGAGGGCACGGACGAGAAGCTGTTAATACTAAGCCTGCAGGTCACTAAAATTAAATAATATATTTTACATTATTATACATATATTTTTATATTAGAGAAAGTTTAAGAGATTCAGTTTTGATAATAGGCAGAGGAAAACGCATTTTCACTTGCTAAATATTGTTTTGAAATAATTTTTTTTTTTTTTGGGACAGACATGGTGAAGTCAGAGAGTGAGCAAACTGTGCAACCTGAAGGATATGGTGGTGGCCACGGCGGCAATGGAGGAGGAGGACACAACGGAGGAGGAGGATACCATGGAGGTGGAGGACGCAACGGAGGAGGAGGCCACGGAGGCCGCGGGGGACACGGATAAGAAGCTGTTCAGATTGAGCCCGGTCACTAAATATATATCGTATTACGTGGGTGTATGACTATAATGACGTGGCTCAGTTTAAGAAAACAAACTATGGGAATAAGTGTCATAATGTAATGTCTCCGCGTTTGAGTTACGTTTGTAATCTGCGCTCTTTGCATAATAAAATCGTCAGTAGTTTATATTATTTTCTTTGGTTTTGTGTAACGGTGCGATTTTATTATTCGACCACTTCTTTCTCTTTTTTCTTTCTTTTAATTACTCAAAAAGCAAAAAAAAAGGCAGCGTCACATCATGTTTTCCTTTAAACTTAATACGACAAAAAATACAGAGACAAAACGATCAAAGAAAGATTACTTAGGGCGTCTCCATCATAGTACTAAAACTGCAAATATAACATAAAATGAACTCTAATGAAATGGTATAATTAACAACAAATTTTTTTGGTTATATGTTCTGTGAATAGTATTACAATATATTTGGTGTGACACTACTTATAACATCAAACATTAAAATATATATTTTTTTATAAAGTTTGATTTTCACGTAAGAAGAAATTCTCAAAATTAATAATAATATAATAAAAATAATTTTTAGGATAAATTTGATTTTGTAGCTGTAAATGAAAAATAAAATACAACACCAAAACACCAAAATTTTGTGTAATTTCAACACTAAACACCATAGTTTTTTTTATGTTAGTGTTAGGAGGAGAAGAGCATTTCCATCATTAAATTTTAATTCAGTATCTCACTAAAAAAAATTAAACATAAGAAAAAACCTGATGAGAGAGACTAGAGAAATAATATATGTATGAGAAATTATTAGAATATGAATATTTTTAAATACTGCATTAATAAGTGTCAATTTCTGAATGGTTTTGTTATTCTGAAAAAAAAATATAATATAATTACATTATAGTATTAGTATGAACGTTGTAAGTATCTCAAGGCAATGGCTATATGGTCTAAGAGAAAATGATTTTCCTAATTAATTTTGTTGGGGGTGAAACTTCTAATTCTCCAAATCAGAAATCGAGAAGAGAGGGATCCCGTCAGTGGACGAGATTGAGCAATGTCGAATAATTTAGCTTTGGTGACGATTTTAATATCTCTATGGATTGGTATAGGAAAAAACGAAATTGATGAGTACTGGAGGTGTGAATTTCTCTCTTTCCATTTGCTGTAAACCTACGCTTGATCTAGGTGATGAATGAGCTTAACTCCTGGAAAATGATTGTTTGTCTTAAAATATGAACATAACAACAACTCTTAAGGAACTGAAAAAGAAAAAGCAACAACCTGAGAAAAAGGATATGTCGTACACTCTACAAACACAAGCCAAACCAGGAATCTTCACAGCCAAAAGAAACCGCAGGCAGTCACAGTCACACCTGGAAACGAGGAACGGAAGCTAAAGGAATAGAACAGCAGAGACTAACACTCACCACATACCAAAGATCAACTTAGTCCAGACAATCAGAGGCAAGGATAAAGATGAAAGATCAATACGAAGATTGCAACTATTCACCGATCCCACTAAAGTGCAAGAGACCAAGAAATACCGCAGAGGCCAAAGGCCAGAGATTGCAACCAAAAGAAGACTGCAATGAGAGGGCGAAAACACCTAAGAAACAGAGGAGCAGTTGATACTGAAACAGCACCCAACAAGTCTGTGGCAGGGGCACAAGCGGGAGGAGGAACCAACACACAAACATCACTGGAGAGCGCATAATCCCCAAAAAGCCAGGACCCAAAGAGACTCAATCAGCTAAACGCAAACCCTACAAATGTAGAAAAGCATCCAGAGGGGAGAGAGAAAAGCAAACCCAAGACCTCACAAACCACAGCCCAAGCTCGAGACAAAAGTCAACCGAGACCAAGTCAAGGAAGAACATACACAGAGAGAAACCCAAACCAAACCTGGAGAGGCAACCGAAGAGAGAAGGGGAAAGACTGGAGCAGTGGGCCCTCGACCGCTGCAAAGAAGACGATACCTGAAAGGAAAGGAGGATATGAAAACCCAAATCTCAGAGCCACCCCCAAGTCTTGACAGAACGGAGAAGACTGGAACTCTGACAACCTAAGAAGAGAAACTACACTCTTTCAGGAACTATCAATGGGAAGCTAGCTATGGAGACGCAAAGAGAACACGGCGAGAAGTCAATCCAGAGTCTACGGAATGCCGTCCTCGAACATCAGCCGACAGGAAAAGAGAAAGAAGCAAGCTTCGCACTCAGGGAGATAGCCACCGAAGCTAGCAACTTGAAAACTCGTAGGAAGGAAGCCGAAGAAGAACACCGAAACGAAAGGGGTCCCTTTTCCGGCGGTGGTGAGAGACACCATCCACCGGAAAAGAAGAATGGAGCAATGACGGCGGCAGCGATAGGGTAAGGGGAAGGGAGAAAAATCGCCTCTCAAAGGCCTTTATAACTATTTCCATTCTTGTGATAAAAAATTGGGGACTAATTTCTAATGCATTTCTCTGTAGTAAAATAATCTAATATATCTTCTTTATAAAAAATGGTTTCATTTTGATTTTTGTTTTAAATCGAAATGCGGTTAAAGACCAAAAAAGGTTTAATGAAACATAGAAGTTACAAGATCCGACTGGGTTATCCACCCATACCGAAATGGGATCCAGAAAACCTAAATTTTCCAATTTTTTTTTTCCCTTCTCTCGCGAAACCCTTTTCCCCCTTTTGATTTAACTTTTTTTGTCTTCTTCTTGTAACCTCCTCCCGCCGATTCTCCTTCGATTCCGAATTCTCTCCCTCTCTCTAACACACCGATTCCGATTACTCCCGATTCTCCTTCGATTCCGAATCTCCTTGGCCATTCTGCCGCTTAACCGAGTCGAAAGTAAGCTATTTCCACTGTTTCTCTTAACTCGAAGGATAGCGATTCAGTGTTTGTTCTGGGTAACTTTATAATTGGCTTTGAATGTTTGTTTATTCGGTTTCAAATGTGATAGTATCTGAGTACATATTGGTATTTTGAAGGAAAGTTTGTTCGGGCCTCTGAAAGTTTTTTTGGGATCTTGTTTGCTACAGGATAGCCACAATGGTTAGAAGTAAGAAACAAAAACGGAAAAGGCTCAGTAAGAAAGCCTCAAATCTGCCTGAAGAAGTGGAGCATGCAATGGCTCCAGAAGAGGTAGTGTTGCTCAGTGTCGGCTCAAGTGATGATATGTCTGCAACATTGAAGGTATGGTAGTATTGTGAACTAGTAGTTCGACTTAGAGTAATATGAAACTTGTGAACTAGTAATAGTACTTAGGACTAGGGAAATTAGCATAGTAGTGTATTATTACTAGTTCGAGTAGGAAAATTAGTATAGTATTGTATTACTAGTACGACTAGGAAAACTAGCATAATAATGTATTACTAGTTGAACTGAGGATAACTACCATAGTTGTGAACAACTGGTACGACTTGGTTTAACTAATATTTGCAAATGTGTTTGGATTGCAGGTTAGCGGACCAATGCAACCTCTCGAGTTTTTCTTCAATAACTCTGAATATACGAAGCAATGCAAGATACAGACGAGGTGTTGTGTGAGCAAAACAGTGGAGCTGTTTGAGTCAGAAGAGTTTAAAAGTGAGTTGGAGTGGTTCAAAAGGCACCCTCAATTTCACCACTTCTTTCACATGGCCAAAGAACCAAACCGTAAGCTGATGGGTATGTGGATGCTGCTACTTCGGACAGTTAGTACTGAGGGAAGATCTACAATGTGGTTTGTTGTGAATGGAGTCCCCATCCGTTATTCCTTGAGAGAGCATGCTGTCATTTGTGGATTAGACTGCTCCGAGTATCCACAAAACTATAAGAAGTTGGGTAGCAATAAGTTTGAGGAAAGACATTTCAAGAAGCTGAAGAAGATAAAAGTTGAAGATGTGAAACAGAAGCTTGTAACAATGAAGGCTTGTGGAGATCGGTTGAAGATGGGGGTTTTATATTTCTTATGCACCGTTATCAGAGGTGTGGCAAAGGCTGATGGACCCATAGATCCTTTTCTAGTGAGGATTGTCGATGATCTACAGGTGTACAAATAATTTCCTTGGGGAAGATTGACTTTTGATGATGCTATCAAGGAGATCCATCACCTGAATAGCATTATGCAAGGCTCTGCGAAAAGGACATACAATTTTCCTGGATTCATAATTCCTTTGGAGGTAATTATATGTTTATGATTTGATTTATGATATATGATCGTAAATTTGACATATTGTAACTCTATTCTTCATAACTGGTTTTGTAGGTTCTGGCATTTGAGTGTATACCGAAATTAAGAGAAAAATTTCGGTCAGATGTAGATGGCTGTGATAAGGAGTGTCCTAGAATGTGCAAGCAGAAATTTAAAACTAGTGGTATGAAAGGTTATCCACTAGAAGAGATATATGATGCGCTTGGAACTACTAAGGTTTGGTTTATGATTGTTTTTTATTACTAGTAAGATACAATTTTTGGCAGTTATTTTGTTCTAATATGCATTTTTTTATATTGATAGGACATTCGAAGTATTGTAATACCTACTGTGGATGAAGAACTTATGATGGCACGAATCATAAGAGATGATTCAGATGATGAAGAGGGAATTTGTGGCACTTGGAATGAGCATTTAACAGTCAAGAAGAAGACAATATTTTGGGAGGAGCTGTATGAAAGGGATTTGGGTGCTCGGGAATTCCCTAACAAGAAAGACCAGCCGGAATTTGAAAATGTGGAAGCAGCCTCCAATCAAGGTTTTGAGAGTGCTTTGAAAGGGTTTGAAGAGAGGATGTTGAAAATGATGGAAGAAAGGTTTGAGGAAATAAATGTGAAGGTTGATGGCATGGGAAAGAGGCTTGATGACATGGGAAAGAGGCACCGTGTTTTGAAAAAGAAGTTTAAGAAGGTCGAAAGTAGAGTAACAACAGTGGAAGGTTGTGTAAATGAGGAGCTGAATCGTAGAAATCTCATGGATGATGAGTGGGATAGAGGGTATGATTTTGAGGCAACTGGTATGAATGAGAATGTTGGAGAAGAGGAAGAAGAACAGAACGAAGATGAAGAAGAACAGAATGAAGAAGAAGAACAGGGTGATGAAGAGAAAGTCGATGAAGAAGAAGAAGAACAGAAGGAAGAAGAAGAACAGGGTGATGAAGAGAAAGTCGATGATGAAGAAGAAGAACATAAGGAAGAACAAGAAGAACATAAAGAAGAAGAGCAAGCTGCTGAAAAAGCAACAATGGGAGAAGAAGTAACAGCTGAGGACATTCGAATGCTAGAAGAAGCAAGAAGGGAACACGAAATAACAAGAAGCTAAAGAAGCAAGGTTGGTAGAAGAAGAACAAGCAAGGTTGGTAGAAGAAGAACAAACAGCTGAAGAAGTGGAAGAAGAAGAGAAAGCTGCTGAAAAAGCAACAATGGGAGAAGAAGTAACAGCTGAGGACATTCAAATGCTAGAAGAAGCAAGAAGGGAACACGAAGAACAAGAAGCTGAAGAAACAAGGTTGCTAGAAGAAGAACAAGCAAGGTTGGTAGAAGAAGAACAAGCAGCTGAAGAAGTGGAAGAAGAACCGGTTGAAGACACCTCTGCAAATCAATGGGCTATGATTGTCTATGAGGAGCCTATCAACTTTGTGACCTATTTTAGTGAGGATGAACAAGTCTCAGCACTGAAGAATGCCTCACCAGCAAAGAAGAGGGGAAGATCGAAGAAGAATGCATCACCATCAAAGGAAGCCTCACCACCAAAGAAGAGGGGAAGACCAAAGAAGAAAGTTTCCTCACCAAAGGACCAGACTCCAAAGAGGAAGAGAAAATGTGTACCATCCCAGTGGGTTTCAGATCCTTTTACCGAGGGAAAAACAGAGGAGAAAGTGGAGGAGAAAGGAAAGGCTAGGAAGAAAGCAAAGACTAAGGCTTAGTCGGCTTGTGGAGGTTTTTGGAAGTTAAGGCTTTTGGAACTTAAGGTTTTTGGAACTTAAGATTTGTGGATTTTTTAGAACTTAAGGCTTGTGGATGTTTTAGAACTTAAGGCTTGTGGATGTTTAATGGTTTCGGATGGTAGAACAATATTTAAAACATGGTTTGTATGTTTTTGGATGTTGTAAACATGTGTTTTTTGGATGATTTGAACAGGTTGGGACTTGACATTATTAAGATATTAGTTGCTCTTAAAACACGTATTGTACTACTGGATGACTTATGTACTTCTATGACTATGAAAAAACCCATAAAGATAATAATAGTACATTTAATAATTAACACCGTCAATTAAAACCGTCAACTAACACCGTCAACTAACACCGTCCATTAACATTGTCGATTAAAAAATAATATAATGTTTTGTCATAGTAGTACTGGAGTTTGTAGTAATACTAACTTCCACATAGTTATATTTTGGCAGTTTTTAGCTTTTTTTAGTAAAACCGATTGAAATTCTACTATTTTATAGTAGAACTGAAGATATTAGAACACTAAGACACATTTAAAATGGTTTCATACAGTTAAAATTTTGAAATAGCAAAATTTGTTCGAAACACCTAACAATGAGAATAATATTGCGTCTTTCACCTTATAAGTTTATGGTTACTTTGGTTAAAATGACATGTTTTGTAATTTTATATTTGTAAAATTTAAAATTTAAAATTTACCTATTTACTAAATAGCATTTAAAATGACATGGGTGCATGTGTGCATGTTATTACACATGTTACCTAATAGTATTAAAATTACTTATTACACATAGTTAGAAAAGTACATAGTTATATCAGTTATACTAGTCTTTGGAATAAACTTAGTAATACAAGTCATACCTAGTCTTCGGAATAACACTTAGTAACACATCAGTAATACTAGTCGTACAAAACTAACACTTAGTGATATTAGTCATACCTAATTCAGTATTTAGTCGTACATCAGTAATACTAGTCGTACTAAAATAACACTTAGTGATATTAGTCATACCTAGTTCAGTACTTAGTCGTACATCAGTAATACTAGTCGTACTAAAATAACACTTAGTGATATTAGTCATACCTAGTTCAGTACTTAGTCGTACATCAGTAATACTAGTCGTACTAAAATAACACTTAGTGATATTAGTCATACCTAGTTCAGTACTTAGTCGTACATCAGTAATACTAGTCGTACTAAAATAACACTTAGTGATATTAGTCATACCTAGTTCAGTACTTAGTCGTACATCAGTAATACTAGTCGTACTAAAATAAAAAGTTCATGAATATAAGTTTTTCTCATACAACTACACCAGTGGTACCTGATAGCTGATAATGCAAATAAGTTACATCAACCTTCACTATTATCATTCACAAACCATTCATACATGCGCCCCAGTCCTCTTCAACTTCCTCTTCCTCTTCTTCCTCTTCCTCTTCCACGATGTTCTCCAACTGACAGGAATCTTGTTTGTTGTGTTTTCCCTTTCCTTTTTTCATAACGTGGAAGCAAGACTTCTCGTGCTCGTATATCGTCAGGAACAATCCAGTCAGAGATATGGGGCACCGGGTAAATTGTCCTGCAGTATGCCAATGACCATTGTTCCACCAAATAATATTTGGAGCAAAAATCTTGTAGATGGAGATCCCTTCCTCTGCTCATGTAAATGGCAGAAGCTATTGCATGCACACATGGATACTTATCTATATCAAAATACTTGCAACTGCAAGTTTGCCTTGTCATATCAACCAAATAAGTCTTTCCATCGCGTCCGATCACGTTATATTCTAGGAGAAAGCTGTTTAACTCAATTACTGTGAGTGTTTTTGCAATGACACATCTTTCGTGCATTTCAGTTTCCACGAAAGGCACAAGCTTTTGGGTCGTTGGTACTTCTGCGGAACTCTTCCCATGGCTGTTCCACCATTCAGCCAATTTGCCCACTATCACATCAATCATTGGCAACAACGAGTACTTTCTTGCTTGTACAAAAACACCATTAATAGATTCTGCACAATTGGTGGTGTCGATGTTGTACCTTTCTCCCGGAAAATAGCATCTTGCCCATTTTTTCTCTTCAACACTTTTGTCTAAATACGCGGCAGCAGCAGGATACTTTGTCCTAAAAGCACCATAAAGTGTAAGGAACTCACTCTCGGTATAAGCATGAGCGCAATCCCTAAACTTTTTTGCGCATGTATCTCTGTGGTTGGCAACATTTAGTTTCACATTCTGAGACAAATGCCATATACAATACCCATGCTTTGCCGACGGGAACACCTCACGTATGGACTTAATCAAGCTTGCATTTCTGTCCGAAATAAACACCATTTCAGGGACATCCGGTACTACTGCTTTCAACTGATTGAAGAACCACTTCCAACTTGCTTCTTTCTCACCATCAACTACACCAAAAGCAAGTGGATAATGATGATGATTAGGATCCTGAGCTGTAGCAACAATTAGAACTCCACCATACACATTCTTCAGGTGTATTCCATCCACAATGATGACTTTCCTCATCGCTTGAAATCCTTCTATACAAGCTCCCGAAGCAAAGAATAGATACTTAAACCTATTTCCCTCATCTAATTCGACACAAGTTCGTGTACCTGGATTTATGGACTCTAGCATGTGCATATAAGGATACAACATACGATAACTCTCCTCTGGACTTCCCCGCACATCATTGGCAGCTAGGTTTTTTCCTCTCAAAGCTGTGGAGTATGATACATTCACACCAATCCTTCCTTGAACCATATCGATAAGACTTTTTGGAGTTGGTGTGTCAAATCGACCTGGATAATCTTCAGCCAAAATGGATGCAACTAATCATGGTGTGCCTTTCTTTCTATTTCTGCTTGTACTTGTAGTAACTCGAGAACATGTATGCATCTTGTTGTAAGTACTAATCATGAAACGATCTGAATTTTTATGCTTTGCAGCTCGAACAGACCACTTGCAACCATCTTTTGCTCCAGAGCATTTTACCACGTATCGCTTAGTATCCGACTTGATTGTATCATACTCAAAACAATTCTGATGTGAAGCTATCTGAACTAGAGTTTGCACTGCCTCCTTACTTCCAAATTCTTGTCCAAGAGCCATATCTATACCATCATCCCATCCAAGATTTACATGCTCATCTCCTACAGAAGGTCTTACTTCAGTATCTTCATACACATCCTCATTTCCTACAGAAGGTCTTGCTTCAGTATCTTCATACACATGCTCATCTCCTTCTACGGAATCAATAACATGCTCATGCATCTCATGGTCTTCCGATGGTTCCCCCGTGTAAAGAGTCATCATACAATCATTACAATCTCTACCACTTGAAACCAGCTCCTCATCAATATAAGCTTCGTGATCGTCTGTTGATACTTGCACACACCCCTGACTTTGATCAACATCTTTGATGAACTCCACATGTAGAAGACTTCTACAATGATCTTTATTTACTTGGAGAAGATAACCAAAAACATCTTCATCATTCCATATATATGATGGTTTCTTCGGATTAGAGACCAAAGGAAAGTAACTAATTCTCAACTGCATTGTAGCTTCATCCATCAATAGCTTTCTGCAAATTCTCTCAACCAACACACTATAAGTGACCTCCTCCAATGATGTCTTCAACACTAAAGTATGAATTTCATCTTCTCCTGAAATCCATTTCATGTCATCACCTTCCTTTGAATAACATCCCCCACGATCAAAACATATGATTGTGCAACGACTTTTACTCATTGCCCCCTGAAAAGAACAAAAATTCGATCTTAGTAACACCAGTTGTCATAGTTATACAATAATAGCTTAGTAATACCAGTTGTCATAGTTATACAATAGTAGCTTAGTAATACTAGTTGACGTAGTAATACAATAATAGTTTAGTAATACTAGTTTTCTTAGTTTCACAATAATATCTCAGTAATACACATTAATACCATTAGTTGTACTATACCCAGAAAGTTAGGTTTTTACGTCCAAATCACTATAATTTATGCTCATTCATTGGTCATTCACCCAATAAATCTTCGTTAGTTAACAATTTAAGCTTCTAACACACTTACACAACAAATTCGTTAACCAAACCACTAAAAAACGAAATTTTTGAAATTCAGAATTTAATTCTCCAAATTGAGAAGATACACTAAATATTGGTATGCACATTACAAAAAGCTTGAAAATTTAATCATGAAAACGGAAATATCAGAAAATTAGCTTACTCTAACCTGCTGTATGAAGCTTGTATTTGTCGTTAATGGTGGGAGGAGAGGAGAGGAAGAAGACGTTGAGTGAGAGAGAGAAGAGAGTGGGTCCAGCTGGGTTTTTTTAATTGGTAGTTAGATTAAGTTTTAATTTTGGTTGGTGGAAATTAGGTTGAGTAATTAAATAGAATTTGTTTTATTTTTGGTTTATCTTTTTTTGCAAATGATTATTATATAATATAATATGAAGGGTAGAGTTGAGAAGATTTTTAATGGGGGTAGTGAGATTATAGAGAGGGTATGTGGATTATTTTGAAATCCATTAGGGCATATTAGATTATCCTCCTAAAAAATTTCCAGCTGCCTACATCTACACTATTAAAACAGAAAATATTATAGAAAAAACTTTTTGTACCGTGTTATATTACGATTTTTGCCATTGATCCTATTTGATTTTTAAGAGTCTCCTTAAGGGCAAAATTGTCATTTGCAAATGAGAACAAATATACCAGATATTGAAAAATACAAGTGATATTTAAAAAAATCTATCAATAAAGGTATCTAATTTCAATTATCGTCTTTAAAAACGGTGCGTTTCGCTGGGAGGCGATTGGAAAGGTGATTAGGGTTTCACGGTTGTCAAGTTCCTCACGGCATCTTTGCCGGCGCCGCTCATGTCGCCGACAGGGAACCAGAAGGCTATGGCAACTCCAGAGGAAGGTGATTCATCACCTCTAATCGGCAAAGCAGCTCCGTCTTGGTCGGCTATGGTACAAAATCAGAAATTTTTGAAGCAATATGACATGGAGATTTCTATGCAGGATGGTGTGGGCTCTGTCGAGATCCCTGCTGAGATCTTCAATGATCCGTCTCCTCTCTGGGAGGATTTTCTCATAGGTCGATTCTTAGCTAATGCTCCGCATATAGCCAAAGTTCACGCAATTGTCAACAAAATATGGGCCATGGGAGATAAATCTCAGATGATAGATGTGTTTCAAATCAACTCAACAACAATGAAGTTTAGGATCACCAATCCTATAATACGAAACAGAGTTATGAAAAGGGGAATGTGGAACTTGGCTGAGATCCCGGTTGTTATGACAAAGTGGTCACCTTTGGAGGAAGAGGACCAACCAGTAGTGCAATCTGTGCCAATGTGGGTACATGTGCGCAATGTGCCCATGAATATGTTCTCATGGAAAGGGTTAAGCTTCACAGCAAGTCCAGTGGGATTGCCGGTGCGTCTGCATCCGGAAACAGCCCAATGCAGTGATTTTAAGGTAGCAAAAATCTTTGTCAAAGCTGACTTGAAAAAAGAGCTACCGCTTTCGATGAAGTTCAAATTTCAAGGAAAAGAGATGCTGGTTAAGTATGATTATCCATGGCTTCCTAACAAATGCTCTCTCTGTACAAAATGGGGGCATCTAGCGAAGGTCTGCACAACAAACTCTGGCCCTTTGGTACAATCAAATGAAACAGAAGTTGCAGTGGTTCAAACTAGTGAGATTGGGGATTCACCAAAGCAATTAAATTTGGTTACTCCAGGGGACAACAACCGAGAGGGAGAGGTGGTGATACAAAACGCTACTAATGAAAGTAATCTGGATCAAGGGTGGTCTAAGGTGACACCAGCAAAATCAGGACGATCTCCAGATAAAAAGAAGAGGGACTTGGAGTTTGGTCAAGTATCAATTCTATCCAAGTCGAGGTACTCAGTACTAAGCTTGAATGACAAAGAAGAAGGTGAAATTCTGGAGAATAGTATTGTGGCAGTAAACTCGGAAACAAATGAGAAGCCATCTACAGATGAAGCGATAGATGGAGAGATTGCAACTGATACAGAGAATTTGGCACCGAATCAGTCTAAGGTGGAAAGGATAATAAGACAAACTCTTCCTCGTGAATCAAAGGACAATCACAAGTTCTTAAACTCGACTGTTCAAAAACACAAGGACCCAGGTCCAAGTGGTTTGAATAAAAAGATCTACAAGCGAAAACTCTGATGTCTGGTTTCTTCTGGAACATTAGAGGATTCAACAACACTGGCAAACACAGAGTAGTTCGGGATTGTGTTCATAACAATTCTATGCAATTTGGTTGCTTATTGGAAACAAGAGTTAAGGAAAATAGTGCAATGCGAATCGCATCATCTGTTTTTCATGACTGGTCGTTTCTCTCAAACTATGAACATAATCGTCTGGGAAGAATATGGGTCACGTGGAGTCCAACGACAAGAGTAACTCCTTGTTTTAAAAGTGGACAGATGATCACCTGCTCCATTCTATTGGCAGGGCTGGAGGAGGAATTTTATGTTCTTTCATTTATGCATCAAATTTTCCTGATGAAAGAAGAGAGCTTTGGGAGGATCTAATAAATCATCACTCATCACCGGTATTTCGAAATAAACCTTGGCTGATTTTTGGTGATTTTAATGAGATTCTAGAGCTTGAGGAGCACTCTCATGGCCTGTCTACTGCCATTCCGCTTGGAATGAAAGACTTCCAGGAAATGGTCCGACATTGTGCCCTTATGGACATGAACTATCAAGGTCCCCTGTTCACCTGGAGCAACAAACGCGATGAAGGATTGATATGTAAGAAACTTGATCGTACTATGATGAACACTAGTTGGTTAAACTCCTTCCCACAAGCATACTGTGTGTTTGATGGGGGAGGTTGTTCTGATCATCTCAGATGTCGTATAAGGATTCAAGCTGAGCTCATAAAGCCGCACCGACCTTTTAAGTTCATAAACGCAGTTGCCGACCATCCCGAGTTTCTTCCTTTAATCAAGTCTTTTTGGGATAATACAGAGCCTATCTTCAAATCCACTTCTGCACTGTTCCGATTATCTAAGAAGCTAAAAGCCTTGAAACAATCTCTCAGGGAGCTAAGTAAGGATAAGACTGGAGAAATCACAAAGAAAACGAAAGAGGCATATGCTAAACTCTGTGAGTTGCAGACAACAACTCTCCAGAATCCTTCCCCAACGGTACTTCAGGAGGAGAGATGTGCGTATGATCGATGGTCACTGTTATCGCAGATTGAGGAGAAGGTGTTGAGTCAAAAGGCAAAGCTCCATTGGCTGAATATTGGAGATGGAAATAATAAGCAATTTCATAATGCGGCTAAGGTTAGAGTGGTTCGAAACTCAATAAAAGAAATCAAGCGATTGGATGGCACGATCACGGACACTCAGGAGGAGATAAAGAAAGAAGCAGTGGACTACTTCAGGGGGTTTCTGTCGCATCAATCTGAACACTACCAAGGAATTACTGTGGATGGATTAAAGGATATTCTGGGTTTTGAGTGTGATGATATGGATAAAACTATGCTCCTGCATGATGTTTCGGAGGATGAAATCAAGAAAGTTCTCTTTACAATGGCGAATAACAAATCTCCAGGCCCTGATGGTTACACTTCTGAATTCTTCAAGGCAGCTTGGCCAATTATTGGAAAAGATTTTGTGGCTGCCATTCAATCATTTTTTGAGAAAGGTTTCCTTCCGAAAGGGATCAACTCCACTATATTAGCTTTAATACCAAAGAAGGAGGAGGCTACACAAATGAAAGACTACCGTCCTATCTCATGCTGTAACGTTCTGTACAAGGTCATATCTAAGGTACTGGCCAACCGACTTAAGAGAATACTACCGAAGTTCATCTCTCCAACTCAGTCTGCATTCGTCCAGGGAAGACTTCTTATGGAAAATGTGTTGATTGCGTCTGAACTGGTAAAAAGCTATCATAAACCTACTATCTCCTCCCGATGTGCTGTCAAAATCGACATAGCCAAAGCATTTGATTCGGTTCAGTGGCATTTTTTTGCTATCTACTCTCTCTGCAATACGTCTCCCAGAGAAATTTATTTTATGGATTCAGAGATGCATTACTATGGCGTCATTCTCAGTGAAAATTAATGGGGAACTGGCTGAATATTTCAACAGTAAAAGGGGCCTTCGCCAGGGATGTTCTTTGTCTCCCTACCTATTTGTTATATGAATGCAAGTTCTCTCTCGGATGCTGGATAAAGCTGCAGTGAATCGTCAATTTGGTTTCCATCCATACTGCAGTGACCTCAATATTACTCATCTATGTTTTGCAGACGATATGCTAGTATTCTCTGACGGGAAAAAAACTCAATAGAAGGGATCCTTAAAGTGTTTAAGGAATTTGCGGAAGTCTCTGGTCTCAACATAAGCCTGGAAAAATCGACTTTGTATATGGCAGGGGTGAACGATACAGACAGAGAATCAATTCTCAGTCAATTTCCCTTCGATTCAGGTTATCTTCTGGTTAGATATCTTGGCCTGCCACTGATGACAAAAAGAATGAGAGCTTCAGATTATTCTCCCCTCATTGAAAAGATTAAATCGTACATAAGTTCTTGGACAGTAAACATCTCTCTTTTGCTGGGCGTCTGCAACTTATTGATTCTGTGATTCAAAGTTTGACTAATTTTTGGCTTTCTGCGTTTCGCTTACCCAAAGCATGTATTAAGGAAATAGATCGACTGTGTGCTGCTTTTCTCTGGTCCGGACTAGATTTGAATACCCATAAAGCGAAGGTGGCATGGACAGATGTATGCAAGCCAAAGGAAGAGGGAGGCCTGGGATTACGCTCGATCACGGAAGTTAACAATGTGTGTTGCCTCAAACTTATTTGGCGCATTCTGTCCTCGAAATCGTCTCTGTGGGTCAAGTGGATTCATCGGTACCTGTTTAGGAAGAACTCTTTCTGGTCAATTAAAGAAACCAGTTCTCTTGGTTCATGGATGTGGAAGAAGCTTCTCAAATGCAGAGCTCTGGCTATATCTCTTACCAAGGTGGAAATCGAAAGCGGCGCCAACACATCCTTTTGGTATGAGAGTTGGTCTCCATTGGGAAGGCTTCTCGACATTACAGGGCCCCGTGGAGCCACTGATCTGGGCATACATCTTAACGCCACGGTCCAAGATGCGGTCAAACATAGAGGGAAAAGGCATAGACAAGAGAGTTTGAACGTGATCGAATTGGAAATACATCGGCTGCAACAACAGGGCTTAACTCAAGCTGATGATGTCAAGCTCTGGAAACGAAGAGGTGATACCTTCAAAAATAAGTTCAGTTCCAAAGAAACCATCAAGCTTATACGTGGCTCACAACCACATGTTCAATGGCATGAAGGCATATGGTTCACAAATGCCACTCCCAAGTACTCCTTTGTTACGTGGTTAGCAACACGCAACCGACTTGCAACAGGTGATCGTGTGTTATTATGGAATGCGAGGGCAGAGGGGTCATGTATTTTATGCAATGCTCAGCTTGAAACCAGGGATCACATCTTCTTCTCCTGCTCTTTTTCGGGGGAAATTTGGTACAGACTTACTCAATGGTTGCTGGTGGGAGAGTACACTACGAGTTGGTCACGTCTCATTGAGATCATGAGGAGTACAACAATGGATAAGACAGCTCTTTTCCTTCTCAGATATGTTCTACAGACTGCGGTGTTTTCCCTATGGCGAGAACGAAACAGAAGACGGCATGGAGAGCTTTCTCTTCCGCTTGGCCAACTTGTTCACAACATTGACAAACAAGTCCGCAATCGAATTCTATCCTTTCGTCTCAACGGAAGATAGATTCACACAGATGCAATGGAAGTGTGGTTCGCCACACGTTAGGCTGAAACCAATCTTTTAGAACATTTCTTCTCTTTTATTGTCTGAAAAAGTTACAGAGAATGTAAAACACGATTTTTTGGTTGAATAATTTAAAATTCTTTCAAAAAAAAAAAGTATCTAATTTCAAAAACCAAAAATATATTCTTAAATTTTATTTTCGGAATCTAAATACTAACCATATATACTATCAAAATCTTTCAATAAAGATATTCTCTTGATTTCAAATCTTAAGATATATAATAAATCTAAAAATCTTAACAAAAAATAGTAACTACAATTAATACATTTAAACACGTCTTAAATAATTATCAAAAAAAAAATATATATATATATATATATATTTTTTTTTTTTTCGTGATATTTTTGGTTATGCATTTTTTAAAAAAATTGTAATTTACATTAATTAACAAAATTATCAATTAATATTAATATATTATAATAAATTAATACTTTGATTTTGATTTTCTAAATTTATAAATATAAATTATTAAAAGATTATAAAATATATAATAACAAATCCCGTCCTCAGGACGGGCCAGAATCTAGTTGTTAGTTAAGAGTTTAAACAAGCATTAAATTTAAGATCTGAATTGCTCACAAATTTTTTTAGCATCTAATGTTCCCTGAGAAATCAGAAATTTTTTTAAAAAACATTTTGTGTGTGGTATTTATGATTAAAGAATCAGAAATTAACATTAATAACATGTTACATGAAGCCAATTGATAATATGTAAATAGTCATCCTAAATCTTAATTTGAAAAAAAAAATTGAAACCCATCGAACCCCATTGAGAAATTAAGATTGAAAGAATCCACAAACTGATTCTATGATATATAGAAGTATTTCATAAATTTTCCCCAAAAGGTAAATAAAGTTAGTGATATTTTCCTATTTCATACAACCTACATGTCACTAGACTATTTAAGTATTTTTGTTATTCTTACATTTCAATAATATTTATTATATGCTCATCAGATGAATAAATATAATTAATTGATAAAACAAATACAGATTAAAAAACAAAATAATTTATCAATCTCTTCTTATTTTTTTCGGACAAATCATTTTTTTCAAATCAGATTTAATTAAAAATTCGAAAGAAATTTTTCTTTTTTTTTCAATTTTATTAAAGAATTCAGAAAAGAATTTATTTTTTAATTGATTTTGAGGAAGAAAAATTTATCAAACAATCTAGAATTTGAGTGAATATTTCGGATCATAAATTTTATGTAATTAATGAAACAATGTGTATTTTCTGGGTTAGATATACACCATATCCTCTAAAAAATCTCTAACTAATTCAATGATATATAACCCCAAATATTCACCCAAAATATAGATTGTTTGATAATTTTTTCTTCATCAACATCAATTAGAAAAAAGAAAAGAGTTCTCTTCTGAATTCTTTAATAAATTTGAAAAAAAAATTCTTTCAAATTTTTAAATTAAATCTGATTTGAAAAGAAAAAAATTTGAAAAAATAAGAAGAGATTGATAATTTATTTTTTTATCTGTTTTTGTTTTATTAATAATTATATTTATTCTCATAGAACATATAATAAATATTATTGTAATGTAAGAATGTCAAAAAGACTTAAGTAGTCTAGTGGCGCGTAGGTTATACAGGTGAGCTATAGCCCATGGTTCGATCGTTATAGTAAAAAAAAAAAATTACAAATCTCAAACCGAACAAACCGTTCGTCCACATGTCATACACGTCAGCAATCGATATCAGATAAACCATTTTTTGTTATGGTTTTGTTGAAATTGACCACATTTTAATAGATTATGTATTAAATTTAAAATTTTAATTAGTTTATATAGTTTATGGCATGACTTAATACTTCGTGTATAAATAAACAGGCAACAATTAGTTCATAGGAGAATAAGCCGAAAAACCTACTTTTCATCTTATTTTTTTTTGACATAATTGGTTAAAAAGTGTATTTACCTTCAGGTGTTGTTCTTATGCAGGAGAGGCGGTTCAGACTCAGCTTGGTCACTAAAACTCTATAATGTATTCATCACCATCAATGGTTGCATCTATACATACATGCAGTTACGTTTGTGTGATAATAAGTACACCAGAGTGATACGTTTGTAAGTGTTCTAAACGGACAAGATATACAAATTAAGAAGCTAAACTATGGGGATAAAAGTTGACATATTATTTATCTATGTTTAAGTGGCAAACTTCGCTGTTTGCATAATAAAATCATTTGTAATTAAGTTATGTTACAGTTTTGCGTAACAGTCTATGTTACTATTAGTACTCTATTATGGGGAAAACAATATATAAATAAGGTGGCTAAGAAAAGTAACCAGACAGCTAGAGACTCTATCGAGGTTTTGTATACATTGACATTTACAAGTTCAATAATTATGCTAACGTTCATTTATCTCTATATCTGTATTTATTTTGTGAGTGTAGTGATAAGCGAATTAGTTTGACTAATAGTAATTGTAAAACTAATCTTCAATTCCTAATCAAATTTGACTTAACCCAGATTCGATAAACCTTCAACAAGAACTTTCGATATCTACGAATAGAAAAGAAAAAAGACACACAATATGTTTACCCGGTGTTCACCTCCTTTCTCTTTCCGAGAAAGAGCTATACTGACGGGGACTGAATCACTTCAGCAATCCATTAACTCTGACGACAAAACTTAACAGCTGATTACAAGTGTTCTTGATTCTTTCTCTCTCACATCTCCGACTGTTACAACTCTAACACAACTCAGCGAAGAAGATAAGATTACAATTGTTACTCTAACCTTTTATATATACCATGGCCGAGAATCAACGGTGTGACAAACCGTACACGTGACCCAAGAGAGTGAACTGGAAATACAACCAATAAACCGTACCAGATTACAATGAAGCTTAGGTGTAAAGGAACCCTCTGATGCCTTCATAATCTTCTCAACACTTGGAGAAATCTGAGCTGAGCTTCCTTGAGACCTCAACCTGAGCCTCTCAAATGAACCTAATCTTGACTACAACTTTACAAAATTCCACCTTAGGCAAGATCAACCCATCAACGATGGCACACTCTAAACCTGAGTGCAAGCATCCACAGTTGGATGCAGTCACTTCCACTTCCTTAAAAAACGAAGAATCTGCAACACATCTTTAACCTTATACACCAAAAGGACCTTGATAAAAATATCTGCAGAATTATACGCAGTAGCTATCTCCAAGACTTTAATCTCACCATTCTTTATCAAATCTCTTATGAAATTATACTTAACACGACATGCTTTGTATGTCCATGATCAACTGCATTGTTTGACAAAGCAATAGCACTCTGCGAGTCACAGAAAATTTCTACAGATTCTTGCAGAAAATCCAACTCTTTTACAAACTTTTTTAACCGGACTCCTTCCCTTTCAGCTTCAGATAAAGCTACATACTCTGCTTTCGTAGTCAATAAGGCTACAACCTTCTGTAATGATGACCTCCATCTGACCGCATTTCCACCCGCGGTAAAGACCTACCTATAATCGATCTCCTATGATCCAAATCAGCTGCGTAGTCTGAGTCACAATAACCTCTTATAACAAACTCTCATTTCTTCTTGTAACTGAGCTTAGAGCCAACACTGCCTTTAATATATCGAAGAACTCATTTAACCGCAGACCAGTGCTCCTTAATTGGATTACTCATAAACCGACTTATCAATCCAACAGAATACGCCAAATCTGGCCTTGTGCCAACCATTGAATACATCACATTACCAACTGCATTTGATAAGGAACATCTGCCATCAAATTCATATGCTATCTTAACTCAAGTTTCGTAGCTGCTTTGAGTTTGAAATGAGTCTCCATAGGAGTTATCATTGGTTTGGCCTGATCCATATTGAATTTTGATAACACTTTGAGCAAATAACTCTCCTAAGAGACCCATAAAGATCCCCCCCCCCCCACACGATCTCTGATAATTTCTATGCTCAAAAATTTCTTAGAATCTCCTAAGTCCTTCATGTCAAATTATGTGTTCAGAAAAACCTTCAACATCATAACCTTATCTCTGTTGATGCTATCAATATATCATCTACATAGAGCAAGAGATAGATGTAGGAACCATCTTCAACTATTTTTAGATAAACACATTGATCATTCTGGCTTCTGAGATATCCACTTTTTAGCATGAAATCATCGAATCTCTTATTTCATTGTCTCGGAGATTGCTTAACATCATAGAGAGACTTCTTAAGCAGACAGACGTTGTTCAAATATTTCTTATCCACAAAACTCTCTGGTTGCTCCATCACTATACACTCTACTAAATTTCCATGGAGAAAAGTTGTCTTCAAGTCAAGCTGTTGCTGCTCTATGTCATAATGAAATACAACCAAAAGTATGTGTAACGACCCAAATCCGAGGCTCATTAAGGCCCAATTCTATTAGGTCAAAACCCTAGGTTTCCCTCCCCTATAAATAGACTCCTTCCTCTTTTATTTTTCCTGTAAAACCTAATCACACCGAAACACTGGCGAAATCTAGCCGTCGATTAGCAACCTTGAAGGAAAAGCTACCGAAGCCACATAGAAAGACCTGGAAGGCAGATCCGACTAGTTCTGGGAGAAGGGAGAATCGAACTAATAAATCTAATTCAATCAATCTGAAACTTAGTAAGTATACTCTTGACTCGTTCATTGATCTACTGCCGCAAGCGGTTTATCATTCGGATATGTATACTGAAAGTTATGGTTGTTTCTTCGAGCATGTGCGGCGCAGTGCCGGATTCGCGTCATCAGTCCGCTGCCATCTTGCGAGGTGATTTCCCGACGAATCGTGAGGACCCACGAAACGATCAACCTATATTTAGAAAGCTCCGAATATCTTCTTTCCAGAGAGGCTAATTTCGTTCCGATCGAAGGTAAGAGTAGGAAGTTGTATCCGTGTTTCCCAAGCATGTCTGTGTAGTGCTGATCCGAGATTAATCTCTTGAGATGTGAGTTTTGGTTAGGTAAACGTGGTCCATTTGACCTGAATCTTTTCAGGGAGCTTCTGAAATTGTAGATCTAGCTTTGTGTTGAAGGAGAACTGATCTGGAGCTTTAGAGCATAGGAAATCCTATTGTTCTTCGTGGTTAAGGCTAAGGTGAGGGTTTTTTGCAGAATTCCGCACTTTCTTCTAGGACTCCGTATATAGAATTTAGTACTAAATGTGATCTGTTTCTCTGATCGAGTCTAGGTAGTTTTGCTTGTAAATTGGGCTTAGAAATATAGATGATTCAATCCATTGTTTGTGCATTAAAATGTTAATGGTTTCCTTGATATATGTTTATTTATTTAGTTAGTCGAATATGTTAGAAGTTAGGGATTACGGGGGTATAGAGACGGACTTCTGTACTTGTGTTGCATGTTGTGTGCGAGATGGTGCTGGGCAGGTTAGTAGATCTGTTGTCCAGTGCCTTCAGAGATCGATAATCGTCTACCGGCAGTGTCATTGGACACTTATTCCATGTTGTCCTCTTCGGGGGGGGGGTGTCGTCGGTCACTGGAGCCGTCAATAGGACATTTGTTTGTTGTTTCGGTACTTTAGGTGCCGTGATTGCTCATATTTAGTCTGTTTTCCGTGTTTGGAGTGCTATGACCAGATTGCGTTTTCTGTGATTAGTATCCCATACCTCACTGAGTAACTCCCCTGTTACTCACTCTCTTTTTCCCTTTTCAGGTGAAACTGCCGAGTAGATTTATGCTATGACGAACGGGTGCTACTTTTGAGATTTTATGGTTTTTATTATTTTATTTTTAAATGTTTATGTGGCTTTACGAGATTTATTTAATGATTTTCGGAAATAAAGTCGAGGTTTTAATTAATTGGAGTATTTGAGAAATAAGTTAAGTGTAGTGGCATGCCGTTCTCGAGTAAGGATGAGACGGGTGTTACAGTATGTACCGAATGGATACATGTTTCACCACCGGTGCAAATATCTCCTTGTAGTCAACTCCTTCCTTTTGAAAAAGTCATTTTCCAACCAATCTTGCCTTAAAAGGTGGTGCCTTAACCCTTGAAATACCTGGTTTCTTTTTGAAAACTCACTTGCTACCTATAGCTTTCTGATGTTTTGGTCTATCAACCAAATCCTGAGTGTGATTTTTCTTAAGAGAAACCATTTCATCCGTACTTGCTTCAGTCCATAGATCAGTATCAGCTTTTTCCATAGCTTCCTGGTAAGAAGCAGGCTCAGAACCTCCATCCTATAACATCACACATGCAAGACCTGCAAACTGATCTTCCCTTTCTGACTCATTGCACTCATAATCCTTGAATCTTGTAGGCAGTTTTGGTATGCGCCTTGGTCTGTCTCTAGAAAGTTGGTAATTAATCAGATCATCTTCTGTAGTTGCATCACCGGTTTCATCTTCCTGAGCTCACCCGGAACAACTCCATCTAAAGGAGCACTATCATCAGCTTCACCCATATCTAACAGATCATAGTTAACAAGCTTTGCGATCCCATTCTGATCATTGTTACCCTTGTCATTTGATTTGAGATCCTTAAACATTTGATCTTCTCTAAAAACTACATTTCTACTTATCACACGTTTCTGATCATCGAGTAACCAAACTCTGAAACCTGTAACTCCTTCAGGATATCCTGTAGAGACTGCTTTCTTTTCCCTCGGATTAAGCTTTCCATCATCTGAATGAACATATGCCAAGCATCCAAAATGTCTTAAACCAGACAGATCTGGCCTCACAAAACTCCAAAGTTGACATGGTACACTGAAGATCAAGACCGATGATGGTGACCTATTAATTAGGTATACAGCGTTAGGTGCAGCTTCTGCCCAAAAATGTTTTTCAAGAACACTCTCACTGAGCATACTTCTTATCTTGTTCATGATCGATTTGTTGAGGCGTTCTGCAACCCCATTCTATTGGGGTGTATAGGCACATGTCCGATGTCTCACTATTCCTTCTTCTATGCAGAAAGCATCAAACTGTTGATTGCAGTATTCAGACCCATTGTAAGTCATAAGTCTCTTTACTTTCCTTCCTGACTGAATCTCGACCATTTTCTTTCAATTGACAAAGCTTTTGAATGCTTCATCCTTGAATCTTAGGAAATATATCCAGACTTTTCTGGTGTAGTCGTTTTTGAAAGAGATAAAGTATTGACACTTCCCGTGACTCATAGGTACATTTGGAGAGCCTCCAAATCCGGGTGAACATAGTCCAGTTTGTTTTTAGTCGTATGTTGAGCTGGACTGAACCTAGTACGATGTGTCTTGCCAACAACACAATCCTCACAAAACTTCATCTCTTAGGTTCTTCGCAAGAATCTTTAAACCCTTTTTGGCCAATATGACCCATTCTGCTGTGCTATAGATGTTTCTGATCTGCTGCACAGCTCTCACGATTTGAATTACTGGATTATGCGGTGTATGCTTCCGATAATTTTTCTTTACCTTGAAGAAAATGAAGAGTATCTCTTCTAGTTCTTTTCACGATGACCGTACATCCTTTGGTCACCTTGACAATTCCATTCCCACCTCTGAACTCACATCTATTGATTCCAAGGTACCAAGAGATATTAAATTCCTTGACATGTCAGGCATATATCTCACATCGTGTAAGACAAAAGTACTTCCATCCGGATTTGAATATTTGATAAATCTAATTCCTTTGACATCGGAATGGGAGTCATTTGGAATTCTCACATTTCCTTCTGACAATTATTTCATCTCGATGAACCATTCTCTTCGTGGAGTCATGTGAAAAGAGCAGGCAGAGTCCAAAATCCATTCGTCTTGCCTGATATCTTTCTGCATCAGATTAACCTCTGAAACCAACAACCCAACAAGATCTGGAGAATCATCCTTAACCTAAGCTGATTCTCCTCTATCTTGTAACTGATTCTTGAAGTGGCCTTCTATTCCACATATCCAACAAAAACGCTTGCCATCCGTGGACTGAGATCTTGACCTGGACCTGTTCTTACCTTTCACAAAACTAACAACTAACAACTAACATTCCTAGTATTTTTATTCTCAGTTCTACCCCTAACAAAATGTCATTCACCGATTGACCTAGAGCTAGAAGAAGAGTCTTTATATTCATTTTCCTTAGATCTAGATCCACTGGCAACTTCTTCCAACCTAATAGCATTTCTACTATATTTGAGAGTTTTTTTCAGAAAATCATACCTAGGGGGAAGAGCGTTGAGAAGCAGGATTGCTTGAACCTCCTCCGGAATGTCAATAATAATATTTCTTAGATCCACAATTAGCTTCAGGAAGTCATCCACGTTCTGATCAATGTTCTTTGCATCTTGCATCCGAAACAAGTAAACTTTTAACTGAGCACGAACTCGATTTGGTAACATCTTTGCCTTGTATAGCTTGTCTAGTTGATTTCAGACTTGAGCTGCCATTGTGCACTTGTCAAAATTTCGAAGAACATGGTCCCCTACGCTCATGAATATCAAGTTCATTACCTTCTCATCTCGTTCAGATCTTGCAACCTCGTCAAGTTCCTTCTTCTTCTTTATATCGGGATCTTGATCACCTTCTGTTGAAACCACCATAGCCTGCGACAGCTTCACCAGAACATCATTCAAACCTTGAACGCTTAGGTTTGTTAACATCATTTTCTTCCATATTCCGAAGTCACCAGTTTCGTCGAACATCATCATCGAGATGTCAACATTCTGAGCCATCATTCCCAAATCTGCAAACCTGGCTCTAAAACCAATTTTTGAAACAAATCTTCAACCTAATCAAAACTAACTTAACCCAGATTTGATAAGCCTTCAACAAGAACTTTTGAAATCTACAAACAGAAAAGAAAGAAGACACACAATTTGTTTACCCGGTGTTCACCTCCTTTCTCCTTCCGAGAAAGAGCTATACTCACCGGGGCTGAATCACTTCAGCAATCCACTAACTCCGACGGCAAAAATTAGCCTCCAATTACAAGTGTTCTTGATTCTCTCTCTCTCTCTCTCTCTCTCTCTCTCTCTCTCTCTCTCTCTCTCTCTCTCTCTCTCTCTCCATCTCTCTCTCTCTCACTCTCATTTCTCCCGCTGTTACAACTCTAACTCAGCTTAGCGAAGAAGATAATGTTACAATCGTTACTATATATTTATATATACCAAGGCCGAGAACCAATAGTACACACGCGACAAACCGTACATGTGACCCAAGACAGAGAACCAAAAATACAACCAATTAACCGTACTGGATTACTATCAATCCTAGGAATAAAGGAACCCTCTGATGCCTTCAGAGTCTTCTCAACACTTGGAGAAATCTGAGCTGAACTTCCTTGAGACCTCAACCTGAGCCTCTCAATTGAACCCGATCTTGACTACAACTTTACAATAATTTTCTTACATAAATTTTTTCTTTCCAAAGTTAACAGTCGATCAGACTTTTACAAGTATAAAAATACTTTATTCTTATTAAATGAAAAAAAAAATTATATTTTATGTCAATTCAGGAAAGAAAGGTCAATTACAATAACAAGCTCAAAAATCTCTAGCAAATAGACCAATCCGAATATTTGAATTTAGGACATATAAGTCTTCTTACTCTCATACTTATGCAATAATACATCAAATCTAAATCAAGTCAAGAAGAGGAATAGAAAGTGATCCATAAAATACTCCTACTGGAATATACAAAACAAATTTCAAAAATTGTTTATTTTAGATAGTTTTTGCGAGCAGAAATATGGCCGATTATTGAAGTGCACATGCCAATCTCGCAATAGTCCAGATTTTGACCCAATCCAATCTGGTTGCTTAACCAACCAAAGACCCAAATTTCATCCAAAGACTCTACCCAAACCATCTGCATGAAATTAGGGGTGACTACTAATAACTTGCCAAATGATGCACTAATTTTGTTCATATCAAAGTTATGTATGACATTTAAGAGAATTTATCATCCATTTAGACGAGTATAAAAATGCTCTCGACTGGACCATACCACATGGGACAAGGAGGATCATATCATGCTCTCATTTTTATTATACAAACCTATTTCTACCGAATAAAGAGATATGAGCATCATCCAAAGCCCTCAACCTTTTTACATCAGCTGCTAGCGAAGGTTAACCCTAGACCTAATCGGATCACTGTCCCCAATAGATGCTACCACACTTCTGATATGTTTTTTTGACATCGATCTTGTCTGGTTTAAAGCTAAACTGAGGACGTGGATGTTTTTTTTTTTTTATCGAATTGAGTTTAATTTTTTTTTTGTTACGCTGAGTCTAGGATTTAATCAATTAGAGATGCATATAAGTATATATAACCACAAATTTGAGTGTTGGATAATATATGTGTACATAACGTGATAATAATGTATTATATAATAATTGTATATGGATAAGAGAAGTAGCAATGACACGGGAGATAATTATCTGCATTAGGTATGAAGAGTGATTGGAAAAGTTCATTTCCACACGATTGCATGTTGGTCTATCGTAGGGATAAAAAATGTGAAATAGTTCATTATTACATGATGAACCTAAGCGCCTTAAAACGATAGTGTGGCTACTTAACCACATATTGGAATGCGAGTTTGCGTACATTTATGATTTTGTTTTGCATGATATGTGAGTTTGCTCGAACATTATGTTTGGAGTGTACGTTAGTGCTATATTTGCATTTTTTGTGGTGGTGAATCGTGTGCGGTGAAACAAGTGTGCTATAGCGATTGTCTATAATTGGTAATCTAAATTATTCACTCTTCTTTATGTAGGTGATTTGATTAAGTAGCTAAATGAGTGGAGTTGGTGTAATGATAGTATTCAGGGATCATTGATATTTACATTTATTTTATTTAAATTTTACGCATTTGGTTTTAATTAAGAACAATTTAAGAACATTTCATCGCTAAAATATTTTGTAAGCAAATGTTTAAAATGAATTGAGCTTAGAATTTGAAATACTGTTCGACTAAGTTGGTTTTGTTTCATAGTAATATCTCATCCGAGACGACAGATTCTCGCTTAAAATTAAATAATTATTTTTTTATTATTCGAATTATTTTATTGTAAATTATGAAAATAATTACAAAAACACTTTTCAATAGAATTCTACCAACTCCATAGGAATCCACACAATAATTACGATAAACTTGCATATTTACTTGCACCACACTGAAGATTTATTAAATTTTCTCTATTAATCCATATACATCACAACATCTATCAATCAATAATTAATTAACCTTTGGTTTTACTGACCAAAGGACTTCCAAAAATGATCTAAAATAATATTTATTTAATAAACTTAAAATTTAACAATCTTAAAATTACATAATCTTAACATTGCTTTACACTATGGTTGAAATGTTATTAGCTGGATGAAGGAAATTTGAAGAAAATAGCTGAGTTTTTAATGTATGTCATCAGTTGATTGGTGGAAATTCCACCGAAACAATTTTCATTTTTTTCTTCAAAATGTAAAGATATTTATAAAAAGATATGTATATATACATTCAAGTGTAAAGATATGTTTGGCCGGATAGAGCTGCACTTTTACTGTTTCATTATTATTTTATGTTGTTCGATTCATTATTAATACTAAAAATATTGATAAAATCAGAGATGTTTGTGAAATTGTTAAGAAAACAGATTATTAATGTGTATAATTTATGTTTATATTTTTTTGTCACCAACGTAAAAATCTAGAATAATTCAGATAACCAAACCGGTGGTTTAGAATCTTTGTGAACAATGTATGACAATTATATATGGACACTTCGGCTTAGATGGTTTACTTTTGTGTTGTTTGCGCATGGAATAAATAAGATAGTGAAATTTGAGAAAGATTCTTTATATCAATGACAATTCGACTACATAGAATCTAGAAAGATGACCATTCTAGTGGTTCATACACTTTCACCAGTTCCAAATAATCTATTTTGATAGTTACTTTCGTTTTCTGCATTGTAATTATCCATTCCATAACTTAAATTAGCACTTCGAACTCAATATGTAAATGTGAAAGGTTTCTTCTGATATTCCTATCTCTCATCAATTTATCGAATCTATTTTGACTGTTGAACCATCTTTATCCTGAAAATTTATCTATAAAATTGTTTATTTGTGTAGTTTATAGCACTGTTTATTCCACAATCTAAGTCAACAACTGAAACTTTCATTACAATTTTTTCGCCGTCATTGAAATGAAATTAAAAGCATAAATCAGAGGATATGTGATCTCCTGTGTTTATTTTTGTGCCTGAGTAAAAGTAAAATTCAGAATTGTATTTGATGTTCTGTACTCTAAAATAATGATTAAGCCACCATCAATGTTTTTAGGTATCACATTTCACTTGTGCTAGATGATTATTTTGTATAATCTTATCAATTCTATTATAAAATAGTGACAAATAATTCTTATCATTTTTCTATTATAAAATATTAATAAACTAGGTGATTTCAATATACTAATACGCAGATATACATTATTTATTTAACATTTGATATTATATTAATTTTTTTATAATTATAACTTTATAACATGTATAAATTTTGCTATGCATATGAGTTACTTATATGAATTATTGAGTTAAGAATTTATATAAAATAGTGAAATATGTAAGAATAATATGCTGAATTCTTTAAGTTATTCAAATTTTTGTGGGAGTCAAAATTAGTACAGCTAAATTTAATTTATTAAATTTAGGGTTCTTAAATTTCTAAGAAAAAATTCTATAAATAGAGATTTTATACTAATATCATTTTGATAAGGTTTGTGTATATGAAATCGTAAACTGTTATATTAATTTTTTTCCGTAGAAATAATGAAAGAAAAATGCACTAAATTTTGTTGTTAAGTTGTAATATACGATATTTGATATATATTAAACTCTTATTATATATCTCCTTATATATTGAAGGTTTGGAGTTTTGGAGAAGGCTTTTAGCGGTATGGAAGCTTATATATTCATGTCTCCTTCGATTTTTGGAAGATGTTTATGAAATCTTCTGAAAACTTCAGCTTGATCCACAAGAAGATTGGATTTTTGGCTCTGATTATATGTATTACTCATTAGAACTATTTCCATAATGCTCCCATATATGATGAAATTTTGGTGATCTTGGAGGTCCAAGATGAAATTTACCTAAGTATTAGTATTGTTGTTGTATTTTAATTTATGTAAACTTCAAATTTTAAGGTATAGAGTATGGCTTGGAGATGCTATAAGACAAAACATGGGTTTTTGTTTGTTAGTTTTATGAAACAAAAATAGATAAATAACGATGTAAAGATTAAATAAGCAAAGCGTCAGGTCAAATGCAAGTTCGCAGTAATTCAGAGATCGTGAACAACAGAATCGAGCAGGGAAATCTTTAAGCGAGTTATAGAACTCAAAAAACTGATTTATAACCAACTTACTGTCGTAGTATCAATTACTATGTCTAATAAATTAAGATTCTAAACTGTTGTTTGAATTAAAAAAACTAAACATGCATTAAGACCAAGTTTGATATGTTCACAAGATGCCTTAACATTATTTTTCGTTGGCTAAGGAGGTTTTGCTCATCTATGTTATTTCAGGCATATAAGCAATCACTTTTGGTGCATTAAACAACCTAATATTAGAAGCTATGTAGTTTCTCAAATTTCTGCATTAAGATCAACAATAGATGAAGAACTAGGAGATAGATCCCTATTCTAATAGGTATGATTCAGCGATTTCTCTTGAATTTCCTTAAAACTCAAACCTAGCTAGGAGACTACTCAGACATGGAGAAGCAAAACACAACAAGAGGTGAAGACAAATCCATGAATGAAATAGAAAATAAATAAAAGGAGGTTCATAATTCTTCTTCAAGTATTACAAAAATTAATTATCTCCAAATCTTTCAAGATGCAAAGCTCTCTAAAAAATCTGTGTAAAACTAGATATGAAACTGATGTTTTTCTCTAGAATCTAAAACTTTTAGAAAAAGATTGATCCCTCTTTTGCAGGTGACGGTTCTTCTTTTATTCCCCCTTTCTTGCGTCCAAAGCTAGGTAAGTTGGCTTTCTTTATTTAAGTCTTGCAGGTTGGAGCGACTGCTCTAGAATGGAGCGATTGCTCCATCAAGTGAATGCGCCTAGAGAGAGCAACTGCTTCGCATGAAAACTTAGGCTGTTTTACTCAATCTCGACTCTTTTTTTGCACCAAAGGCTCCAGTAGCTCCAATCTTCGTCCAAATCCCCCTAGTGGCCTAAAATGACTCGATAATGACTCAAGAAAGACCTGAAAAAGATGAAACTTGATTAGCTACCTATTTTCTGATATTAGATTTTTAATGCACTAGAAGTTTTTGTTTAAATGCCTGAAAGAACATAGATGAGTAAAGTGACATTAGCCAACGAACACTGATATTAAAGCGTTTTGTGAACATATCAACCTGGTCTTAATGCATGTTTAATTTCTTGAATTCAAGCGACAATTTATAATCTTAGGCTATTAGACATAGTAATTGATACTACGACAGTAGGTTCGTTATAGATTAGTGTTTTGAGTACTATAACACACTTAATGATTTTTCTGCTCGATTGTCTAGTTCACGATCTCTGAATTCCTGTGAACTTACCCTTGACCTAATGCTTTGCTTATTTTATCTTTGCATCGTTATTCATGTATTCATATTTCATACAACCACCAAACAAAAACTCATATGTCGTCTTAGTTTAGTTTCAATCTTCATAGAAACATAGTGTAACAGTGGTCCTCTGGATTCAAATCTATATATACTATTTCGTATGTTCTGCACTTGCAGTAGAAAGTAGAAACACTAAACTCAGTGTATCAAGCTTTTAGTGCCGTTGCGACGGGGACCAATTTGTTACCTTTGATTTTCTGATGAAATTTAGTCTAAGATTTACTAATTTGCTCTAGTTTTCTTTTATTGTGTGTGTTTCAGGTGTATTACTAGAAGCCAAGGTTCTCAAAACCTTCTAACACTCAGTAATCGAGAGCTAATAAGGTTAGAACGAGCTAAAAAGAAATATAATTTGAATTCAACCATCATGGGCGATGAAATCGTCGACTGAGCTGCAGATAGTCATGTAGCTGCTGCTATTCAGAGGCTATAACATCAAAATGCACCAGTTGCAACAGCGAAAACAACAATAACATGCCATTGGGGACATACACACGCCTCATGCTTTCTACCAAAATTGAGCTGCTATTTGTCCACCAGGCATTTAAAGGCAAGATTTTGAAATCAAGCCTCAATTAATCACATTGTTGAAGCAATATTTATTTCATGGTTTGGCGGCAGTAAACTGGTGGACCACATTGAGAACTTCGAAGAGATTTGCAGTACGACCAGCTCTAACGGGGTACAACCTGATTTCCTCAAATGCAAACTCTTCTCATTCTCTATGGCTGACAAAGCATTGAGATGACTTAATTCGCTTCCTTCTAGGTCGTTGACCACTTTGAGATCAATGTAGAGCTGCCTTCTTGGACCACTTCTACACCAATTCCATGACAACTTCACTGAGAAACAAAATCACCACTTTGAGCAGCATTCAGGGGGAGTCTTTCTGTGAAGTATGGGAGGGAATTAAAGAGTATCGCAGAGAATGCCCTCATCGTGGTTTTTCAGATAAACAGATTTTTGAAATTTTCTATGATGGAATCAATTGGGATTACAAGAATGCTCTCAATGCTGCTAGTAAAAGAAATTTTGTGACTAAGATTAGGGAAAGTTCATATCAGTTGATAGAAAACTGGCTGAAATTTCCAACAATCGTTGTCCTGAGTATTATCGGCCTAGATATGTAAGCAGTTGAGTCACAAAAGATTGATGAGCTGACAGCAGAAGTGAATGTGTTGCTGAAGGGAAAATAGAGAAGTCTGCAGCTTTGGAGAACAAAAGAGATTAGCAGCAAGTTGAGGTGAACTATGTGAGTAGTCAAGACTATGTCCAAGATCAGAGTTTCTCTTAGGATTTCCATGCTCCTGCGACTGACTCTCAAGCCGAGCTCAAGGCTCTTATGAAACTGGTGCTACTCAGCCAGCAAAAATCTGCTAATGAGATCAATGTCAAGGTGGACAGTATGTATAATGATCTCAACATTAAGTTTAAAGCTGTTTGCACTCATGTGAAGAAGCTGAACATTCAGGTTGCTCAAACTGTTAAGGCAATAAGGAGACCAACTCTTCCTGGGAAGGCTAAGATGACTCACATGAATGAGTATGTCAATGCATTTGAGTTGAGAAGTGGAAAATTTTTGCATTCTACATCAAAAATCATCATAGGTTCATAAAAGGGGAAGGAGCTGGCTGAGAAGCACTCGCTCCAGGAGGAAGTGCCTACTCCAGGCGTAATTTTGATGACAGAGCACCCCTATCTCTGGAGCACCTGCTCCGAGTTCCAGTCGGGTTGCTTCAGGCAGAGAAAATAAGATAGAGCACCCTGGATCGTCGTCGGAGCACCTGCTCCAAGAGGGTGCTCCAGCCAGACCTTGCGGAAAATCCTCCAGCGAGAGTCTATACTCCTAAGGTTACGTATCTAGTTCCACTTAGATTTCTAAGGGAGTCCATCAGTGCAGAGAAACTATCTTCTTTTAATAAGATGGTGAGAAAGATTCCTAAAGATGTCTCCTTTGAAGAAGAATTGGAAAATTGCCGCATATATGATTTCTTTTGGAACTGTAGAGAAACTCAAGAAGAGATTAAGGAAATCTTTATAGAAGTAAGGAGTGAACCACCACCATTAAGGTTATTGCCTAAAGTTGAAGACTCTGGAAAAATTGTTGTTCCATGCTCCATTGGAGGAGTAGAATTTGAAGAATCTATATGTGATTCTGGGTCTAGTATGAATCTCATGTCAATGGCTATTGCAAAGAAGTTGAAAATTGATAAAACCTTCTCATATGACTCTTATATTTGCAAACTCTTCCACTAATATTACACATGGTACCATTCTAGATTTGGAGGTTAGAGTTGGAGATTGTCTAGTTCGAACTAATTTTCAGGTTGTGGAGATGAGAGAAGGGGTTGTGATATGTCTTTGATTCTTTGGACACCATTCATGGAAACAGTGGGTGCAATTATGAATATGCCTAATAAGCGAGTCTCCTTTTCCAATGTCAACAAAAAACTTTTCTATAAAGCCACCCGTACTAGAGGAGCCACCAAACATGCCTCTTTTATCTCATCAGTAGATAAAAAAAAAGAAGCTTACTGTCGATTCTGATAAAGGAAATGGTGATAAAAGTGAGATCAAAAGAGTCATGGATGGAGATCCTCATACTATTACCAAGAAACTCAGGGAGAAGGCAAAGATGAAATAACAATTCAAGAGTAAAAGGACCAAAGAGGTTCTTAAAATGACTTTGATTCCTCAAAGATGTGATGAACACAATTGAGTATAAGGTGAAATGCAAAAGTACCTCTAAACCTTTCTCTAAAGTTAAATCTATTCTTCCCATAGAGTTGAAGGAGAAGGGCATAGATGTTGTGAATGGTATGTTGAGGAAGGTGATGAACTTGAAGATGTCTGACTGTGGAGTTTGTTTTTGAGCAAACTCTCAAGCCCAACCTGATTGATACATGACACCAAAGTTAAGCTAGTGACTTAAACCAAACACTTGGTGGGAGGCAATCCACCGGTATGTGTACAAAATCTGCATTTTAGTTTTCTTTTTACTTCTAACTTTTGATTTTAGTTTCTTTTGTTTTATAAGAAATAAAAGAGTAGACAGGTTTTCTTGATGAGAAAAAGAAGTGCAGGTGAAAAAAATGATAAAAATTGGCTGGAACACATGCTCTGAATTCTCAGGATGCTCCTCGAGGGTGCTCCGAAAAAAAATTTACCTAACACATGTGCACTTCTCCAGGTAAGTCTTGTTCATTCACCATTGTACTATCCATCTTATTTTTTTTATTTTGTGTTTCAGCCTTTCTCTTGATATATTTTCACATTGGGATAATGTTAAGTAATTCTGGGGGAGAGTGTTTGTTGCTATTAATTCCGTTTGTTTTATTTGTTTTTCCTTGTTTGAGTCAGTCTTGATTTAGTTTGTTTCTTTGAGTTAGTTTGTTTTATTAAGTCAAGAACTTTGTTGGGAATTATGACCTTAATCTATGATGATCTTAAACCACTTGTATGATTATGACTATCTCTCTAGTGACCATTACTGCAGAATTTAGAGTGCACAAATAAACTGGACCACCACACTCGAATCTCTCTCTTTTTCCAGAACATCCCATCCCATTAAGGTTTCATCGGAAATATATAAACTCTATTTTATATGGACGTAACTTGAACTGAAATCTTCTTCTTATGGGCATTATAATAATGGAGCAAAATGATATTCATGACTTCTTATACTTTTACTACTCTTACTGATCATGAATAACTAACATTTCTTTAGCTAGTACCAACCTTGAGCATAATCTCCTTTTAGACTACTTGCATTCTCTTTTTTCAGTTCATATGTGCAGATATGTGCAAAAAGGTCGGAGAAAAAAGGATCGACACAACCTCTAACTCACTCTTGCTAAAGCTGTCATTAGAAGTTGAGAAAAAAATTCCAGGAGCACCCGCTCCAACCAGCACCGTCTGATCCGGAGCACCATCTCCGATAGGGTCTTCCAATAAATCCAATGAAGAAGAAAGTCAATCACCTGACTTTACTGGGTTATCTGGATCAACAATTCAAACAAATTCACTCTTGGTGGATACACATCAATGTAAATACTCTCCTTATCATCTAAAAAGAAAAAAAAATTACAATCGATGGTGAGGAGTGGGGAGTTAGTAACATAAGGATGTGTCCCTCAGCACATGGCAAACCCCAAGGAAGAAAGAGCCCAGATTTAAGGAGTTAGATTTTTCAAGAGAAGAGGGGTGATTAGAGGTTGTGGAACCTCAGTGAGTCCATTCTCTCTTGCCAATTTATGTGAGTATGCTGCATCCTCTACAAAACTCCGATAAATCCTATATACTCTGAACTCCATCACTAGACCAACCTCTTTATTCTCTAATATTGTCTCTCCTAGGTAGTGCCCTTAATGAGAAGCTTACGCTACCCTTTAATTGAATGTGAAGAATTTATTGTCTGGATGGTGAGCCTTGTGGATTTGTGAATACAAGTATAAAATAGGGTTTGAGAAAATGTTGGATGATTTTTTGAAGGATGTGCTACTCTTGTTCTAAGAAATGTGGTCTGCATATTGTGGTTGAAGTCACGGTTGCTGAGATTTTGAGAGTTCCCACACTTTCAAAGTTGTTTTCCACGACTTATGCTTGAGTTTGATTGAGGAAAAACAAAGGTATAACTCCAGGGAAACTGATATGAGGTGATTTTGGCTCATTCTAACCATTGTTTTCGAATCTTTTTGGTCTTTATCGAATCATTTCAGGTTACTAGGAGGTTATAAACGAAGATTTGAGGAATTGAAGCCTCTGGAGCCGAAAGTAGTCAAAATGGAGCAAAATGGAGTCAAAAAGGAGCAAAAGATGCTAAGTTTCACGCGGAGCAGTCGGTCTGGTTTCAGAGCAGTCGCTCCAGGCGCAATTCACTCGATGGAGCACCCGCTCCAGCCTGACGGGAGAAAAAAGGAGAATTACAATTAACCTAATTTCAACCAAGGGAATACCAATAAGAGGCCAGCCGCCTTTTAAAACATTATTATCTATCTTTTTTTCAAAATGTTAGAGAGAAACATCATCTTGAGACAGTTTTTTTTTTTGCACAGATTTTCTAGAGAGCTTTGGGGAGAAGAAATCTCTGCAATACTTTGAGAAGAATTCTTAACTCACTTTTGTCTATTTTCTATTTCATTCATGGATTTTTCTTCATCTCTTGTTGTGATTTGCTTCTCGATGTGTGGGTAGTCTCTTAGTTAGGTTAGGGTTTTAAGGAAATTCATGAATCGTAGAATCATCTCTGTTAGAATAGGGATCTACCTTCTATTTCTTCATCTATTGTTGATCTTAATGCTGAAACTTGATTAACTACCTAGTTTCTGATATTAGGTTGTTTAATGCACCAAAAGTGTTTGTTTAAATGTCTGAAAGAACATAGATGAGTAAAACGACCGTAGCCAACGAAAGCTGATGTTAAGGCGTTTTCTGAACATATCAAACCTGGTCTTAATGTATATTTAATTTCCTCAATTCAAATGACAGTTTAGAATATTAGGTTATTAGACATAGTAATTGATACGATGACAGTAGGTTAGTTATAAATCAATGTTTTGAGTTCTAGAACGCGCTTAATGATTTCCCTGTTTAATTCTCTGGTTCACAATATCTGAATTCATGCGAACTTGCCATTGACCTAAAACTTTGCTTGTTTGATCTTTGCATCGTTATTTATCTATTTCTCATACAACCACTAAACAAAATCTCATATTTCGTCTTAGCTTAGTTTCAATCTTTATAGAAACATAGTGTAATAGTAGTCCTCTGGAACTCAAATTTATCTATACTATTTCGTATGTTGTGCATTTACAATAAGAAATAAGAACTCTACACCTGTAACTTTGACTACAATCTACATACCACATCCTTTAAAATATAAGTAGCATACCAAAATTCCTCCAATATTTTTTCAACTTCTATTCTATACTTGTATTCTCAAACCTAAAAAACTCTATTTGCTTTTCATTATTGGCACTAACTACCTAATCTACAGTAATAACTACGTATCATAAGATATTCTGATCGCAGTCTCTCAGATTAACTATGGCCAAGCATATTTCTCATGAAAATTGCATTTAAATATTTGTATTCACGATATTTATAGGCGCCAAGAAAATTTTGCACCTTTTAAAGTCAGTCCTTGATAGTTACAAACAAGTACCAATAATGTACGATTTGACTTTTCTTTCCAAATAGTATCAAATAAAAATCCATTAAAGGAAGTATATATATATATTCGTGATATAGAAAGATCTAAAATATTAGTGTGGAAGCCATTTATGGAGTTTTGAGCATTTTGTACAATAAATCCAACCTTTAAGGGCCCAAAGCAATTGACGTATACATACTTTAATACTTATCTCCATATCATTTTATGCTTATTGGCAAGTGGCCTTAAGCTCTATTGATAAAATATTCCCTTTTTTATAATTAACTAGGTGAATAGCGCAGGTAGTTTTTATTTTTAAAACTTGTAGAAGTTGAAAAATTTCTCCAATTTTCAACTTGTTTTAAAAATTGATATATTTCAATAGTTAAAAAAAACCTTTGGATTTCTCTTCTTTGTATTTATGTTTCATATATATAAAATTTTCAAAATATAAAAATAGTATTTTTAAGCTTTATATTAAGAGATTATATTTATATATTTTTCTATAGTTTGAAAATTTAGTTACCAAAAATTTAATTAAATGAAATACAGTTATGATAAATTTGTATATATTGTTAAATTTGTATTCGGGAAGGGAAGAAAATCAGGAGAAAATCTACTATATGAAAGTAGAGTGTGTGTCTCCCATGTTGACACATCAACTTTTGAGAAAGTGTTATCTGTCTTTAGTTTTCAAAAAAAAAAAGATTCTTTAAAATTTTTTTTTTGTAAACATCATGCAATTATTTAGATTTATATATTTTTGTCTTTTCATCTACCATAATTTCATTAAATTGATAATTAAAAATTAATTTCATAATAACATATATAAAATTTATTGATGACTTTCTTCGCTTCTTTGTTTTTTTAGTTTTCTGATATATGAATTTTTTGAATTGGATAGACGTAAAAATATATAAAAATACTAATCAATAAAATGTAAAATATCCTTTATAATAAAAAAATCTGATGAATATTAGTAATTTTACAAATTTTAAAAATAAAAATATATAAAATTTAATGATGACTTTCTTCTAGTTTTCATTTTTTTGCTTTCCTATATATGAAATTTATAAATTTGATAGACATAAAAAGATATAAAAATGCTAATCAATAAAAATATTAAAATTTATATAAAATAAAAAAATTCGGATGAATATTAGTAATTTTACAAGTTTTGAAAATTGAAAATTGTTCGTGCGTAGCGCGGGTATTCACCTAGTGAGAATAAAACTATGACTCATCCATTAAACTCAATTATTTAGTAGTGACACACACACGTAAATAATGTCAATGCTATTGCTTTTATTTGTAAAAACTTCCTCCACAATATTTCTTTTTCATTTTTAAATTTTTATTACATGACATGTGTTTAATTTTGAGGTGCTAATGGATCCTCTCATGGAGAGGATTCTACTTTCATGGCGCTAAATTAGAAAATATTTGCGAGGCCAATTATACCGAACTAATGTTCCATCTGTAATAAACTATATGCTTTGTACAAATTTTATATTGAAAATGTACATATAATGTTGTGTATAATTTAATTTTTCTGAACCTAAATCCAAACTTATATATTTTATTAAAGTTTATTCAAAAGAAAACTAATTTTTGAATCTGGCCAAGGAACAAATGCTAAATAAGTAAAGAGTATATGTATAGTTTTATGTTATATTTTTCGATTTTGTGGAACAATGTTATTTCATAATTCACAATCTTTGGGTTGGAGAAAACATAGATATAAATAGATTAGAGAAGGAATCATTTTTTTTATAGACTAGATAACGAGACATCTATAGGTAATATTGAGGTTCTGTATACTTCCAAAGTTCACGAAATATACATTTAACGTGTAAATATGTAACTAAAAAAATTATGTTGATTAGCCAGTTAGTTAGAATAATGGTCACAATATACAAGAAGTGTAATGTAAAATAACTCATTAACATATGAATAATTGAAACAAACATTTCAATTTCTTTCAATGGAATTAGAGCCGAACTCAGGGAGTAATTTCAATGGTATAGGTCAAGGATTTCTTCTTCTCAATTGTGAAATTATACAAACATTTTTCTATTTGACAACACGAAAATGGAGCCATGTCTTAAACTTCATTAGAACACTCGAGACCGGATTAATTGTTAATTAGTATTATCTTCCCAAAAAATTAGTTGAGCTCCAAATACCCTCCAGTCAATAAAAAATAATAATAATTGGAACCGAAGAAAGATTTCTTTATTTTATTTTCTTCAATATTTTTGATTTTTTAGAAATATTTTTTCTTAATAGCGTTTCAATTTAAATTGGTGAATAAATAGATTTTGTTTATTACATATGGTATACATATAATCTTGGATAATGTAGATATTCAAGATAATGTAAAATGTTTGATGATGTTTGCCAGATATGAACAGAACATATATGCATGTGTGTATGAGATTACAACGGATCACGTATCTCACCAATAATAATAATAGTATCACTTGATTTGACCGTTGATCGTTGATTTAACCAGTTAACTGTTTTTCACTGTTCAAAAGTCATTTTCACTCGACCTTTTTTTTGTACAGATTTCAGATTTAGCATCCGTTTTAGCATCCGGAGTTTAGAAACCGCAGTTAACCTCCGTTTTGCTGAGGTGAGGGCTTTCCTCAGAATTATATACTTTTGTCTACGACGCCTGAGATGGATCAAGAACTAAATGTGATATGTTTTCTCTGATCGAGTTTATGTAGTTTTGCTTGTAAATTGAACTTAGCAATATAGATGATTTAACCCATTGATTGTGCATATTAAAATTTTAATTGCTTGTTTTATACATGTTTACTTATATAGTTAATTGAATATGTTAGACGTTAGGGATTGCAGGGTTACAAAGACGGCCTACTGTACTTGTGTCGCGTGTTGTGTGCGAGGGGGTGCTGGCAGCTCAGTCGATATGTTGTCAGTGCCTTCAGAGATCGATAAATCGTCTTCGGACGGTTTCGTTGGACACTGATTCCATATTGACCTCTTCGGGAGGGGGAAGGGGGGGGGGGTGCCGTTGGTCACTGAATCTGTCAGTAGGGCATTGGTTGTTGTTTGGGTACTTTAGGTGCAGTGTTTGTTCATATTTAGTTTTTTTCTATATTTGGAGTGCTATGACCGGAACTGCGTTTTCTGTGAATAACATCTCCAATTTCATTGAGTGACTCCCCTTTTACTCACCCTCTCTCTTCCTTTTCAGGTGAGACAGACGAGTAGATATATGTTTGACCGTTTGGATGCTACATTTGGGATTTTACGATTTTCAGTATTTTATTTAAAGTATTATATTTACAAATTTATTCGAGCTATTTTAATTATCAGATATATTGGATTTATTGATTTATTAGGAAATAAAGTGGAGATTTTATTAATTGGATTTGTTTGAGATATACATTATGGTTAGTGACACACCGTTCTCGAGTGAGAATAAAACGGGTGTTACAATAAGGTTCACAAATGCTCAAGCTGGAGCGATGTCCATGAACAACAGTGAGGGAAGGTATTTGTTGAAGATGTCAGCTTATGGCATTGATGAAGGGACATGAAGAACACGGAGTTGGCCAAGAGACACACACTCTCAAACAAAATGAATGTCAATTACCACACGTATTATCCACAGGTATTGGACTGGGCTGGGAGAGAGATAGGCCGCAGAAATGTTATCACACTAGATCACAATATTATTTGTTAACGATATATGTAAATTAAGAAAGATTTTGTGAATCCATGTAGTCTCTGCTATTTCGTTGGCAACACCACAATACTCTGCTTCAGCACTAGAACAGAAGACCGTATGTTAGCGCTTGAATAACCAAGAGACGAGAATGTCACCTAGAAATATACACTATCCTGAGGTAAAATGCTTGGTGGAGAGGCATCTTGCCTAATCAGCATCATAATAAGTAACAAGACTCGAGGCATATGACTTATGAAGTTGCAAACCATGCTAGATCGTACTTTTGATATAGCATAAAATCTGTTTTGAGAGCATAAAGGTGTTTTACACGAGGATCATTCATGTATAAGTACATTTTCTGAACTACAGAGAAAATATCAGGGTGTGTAAATGTTACATACTGTAATGCACTAAGTAAGCTCTGACATAGCAATGAGTCTGACACAGTCCTTATCAGCTACTAGCTTGGCCTTAGTCTCCAATAGAGTTGTCCAAGGGTTACAACTGCTCATGTATGCTCTATGCAGAATATCGGTGACATAGTTGTGCTGATTGAGATGAATTGTAGCATAATTAGAGGTGACTATGATGCCTAAGAAATAGTGAATCTGGCCGAGATCAGTGATAATAAATTGAAAGTTTAATTCAGATATGATTCATTGAACTTACTCGGGTGTGGAGTAAGTTCGAAGTCATAAATGTACAAGAAAAGATATGCCATGCTGGAGCCTTTGCAAAGCAAAAAAAAAAGAGATGAATTGGTGCGACTTTAACAGAATCCAATGCGTCTGGCAGTACCTACAAAGCGAGTGTACCATGCACAAGGGGCCGACTTAAGACTATAGAGAGTGATAAGAGGATTTTATCAATCAACTTCAATTCCTCAAGTAATCATATCATTGTAATACAAGAGCTGCAGAATTTACTTAATCTAAGTGCATCAGATAATTTTCAAGGATTCTATTGTTATCTAACAACCTAATCAATCAATCAAGAAAACAAGAAAACAGAGTACTTAAGAAGAAATAAAGGATTGAAAATCAGAATTTAAAGAACTAAGCCCTTGGGTTAAGTCAATTGATTTTGGGTGATCAGACACTAATCAATGATGCTCAAACAAACTAATAAAAGCTGATCCTTTAGCCTAAGATCACTAAACTAGTTAATCCACTCCCATGGTATTAACCCTATGATATTCAAATGACTAACATCAATTCCCATTGGCTAATCAAGCTTTGAAAACAAGTCTCACTAGCCTCCTAACATTTCAGACATCAATTTCCATTTGTCTAAATAGTTAAGTTCTTAAAGGTTTTCATTCAGGAATTTCATCAAACACTTTCAATGCATGAAAATCCCTAAGTTCTAGGTTCAGAATGATCAAGCCTAATCCAGCATTAAACACAACCTAAAAGATAGGATCTATCAAGATTAAGCCATAAACATCATTAATTAACACCTAATCACCCTAATCTACCTAACCCAAGGACTTATGAGAAACTACTCACTAATCATCTTAATATCCATAAAACCCATTAAGGAAATATGCATAATCAAGAGATAATGATGATAAGAAAATGAAATCAAATCAAAGAAACAGAGATTAGAAGAAAAGATTGCATAAATCAAAACCAAATCCCAAAAGATTACAAGTTTATCCAAAGGATTATAGCATGTATCCACAAATTAGGTTTTGGGTTATTTATAGCAGTGTTCTAAAAGAAGATTGGGCCTCCCCAACATACTGGGCCGGCCCAAGAAAAACTGGGTAGGATAAAAGTCAAGTCTGGTCAATCAAAAGTCAAGGAGGAAGTTCTCGGGTCACAGCAGTCACGGGACACCGCTGTGAGTGACCGCTGTGGTTTTTAAAACTCACAGCGGGGTGGCGCCCCCGCTGTGACCTTTACTCCCACGTTCACAGAAATCACAGCGGTCACGGGATTCCTATACCTTTAGCATTATGTCAAAGTTCAATCCTTCTTGAGAGATCCCTATGTTTTAAATGAAACCTTATAATTGAGGTTATTCTTGCCTCAAGACCTTTCCCCAAAACCAAATGAACTTAATCTAGTTTGTATGAGTGTGATCCATGGTTTATAAGTTTAATGAATTTTAAAGGATAGAATTGCTTGGAATGCTTGTGAAGGTTGGATTTTGAGATGACATTCATATTGTGATGAGCATGGCTAACTCTTTTAGAGTAGGTTGGTATCAATTGCATCTTAGGATCAAAAACTAGAACATCAACTTGATTTCTTTTGGTAGCACTCTTGGATCTGAGCTCCCTCCTTCAAACCTCTTCTCCCTGCTTTCCTTAGCTGTTTGCTTGTGGACAAGCAAAGGATAAGTTTGGGGGAGTTGATATTTAGACATTTTCACAAGTTTAAACCATCTTTTCTTGGATTGTTCTAGACATTTGACTCTCATTTAGGCATGTTTAGGATGCATATGCATTGCATTTTCTCTTATCAGGTTTTGGAGGGGTCACTTAAGAGTTTTGAGCACAATTGGAGTGGAAAGAAGCTAGAAGGACACTTTTGTAGTCACAGCAGAAATCACAGTGGTCACGGGACACCGCTGTGACACCCCGCTCCTTCGTTCGCAGACGTTCACAGTGGCCTCGCCTCCCCGCTGTGGTTGGCCGCTGTGACTACAAAAGTGTCCTTCTAGCTTCTTTCCACTCCAATTGTGCTCAAAACTCTTAAGTGACCCCTCCAAAACCTGATAAGAGAAAATGCAATGCATATGCATCCTAAACATGCCTAAATGAGAGTCAAATGTCTAGAACAATCCAAGAGAAGATGGTTTAAACTTGTGAAAATGTCTAAATATCAACTCCCCCAAACTTATCATTTGCTTGTCCACAAGCAAACAACTAAGGAAAGCAGGGAGAAGAGGTTTGAAGGAGGGAGCTCAGATCCAAGAGTGCTACCAAAAGAAATCAAGTTGATGTTCTAGTTTTTGATCCTAAGATGCAATTGATACCAACCTACTCCAAAAGAGTTAGCCATGCTCATCACAATATGAATGTCATCTCAAAATCCAACCTTTACAAGCATTCCAAGCAATTATATTCTTTAAAATTCATTAAACTTCAACCATGGATCACACTCATGCAAACTAGATTAAGTTCATTTGGCTTTGGGAAAAGGTCTTGAGGCAAGAATAACCTCAATTATAAGGTTTCATTTAAAACATAGAGATCTCTCAAGAAGGATTGAACTTTGACATAATGCTAAAGGTATGGAATAATTGGTGCATACAAGACTGGACTTCCATCTACCCAAATGCCCCAAATATGCAACCCTTTTTCAAACTTAAAAACCCAAAATCAAAGCTTCTCCTACTCTACCCTCATTCACATCTTTCATAGTGATTGGATAGCCTTTCAAACATTACACTAGCTCTTCTTAACTTCCTAGGTAGGTCTCTCTCTTTACTTCTCTTTTTTTTTTTTTTTTTTTTTTTGTACTTTTCATTTGGCCTCTTTGGGCTCTTTTGCTTATTCAGTTCCTTCCTTCTTTTTTTTTTATAGAGAGACACTACCTTATTTACATTTTAACTTAGAGCTTTCTTTCATAAACACTTAGCCAACCAATTCAAACCATTTCCCACTTCTTTATCTTTACAAACCCCTTGAATTCTTTTCATCTTAAGCACAAAACCAAAATCTTCACCTTAACCATCCTAAGCCTATGCCAAGCTCAATGATGAAAGAGCTGGATCTACATGAAAGCCTAGACCTGTCATTCCAAATCCTAACACTTTATGCTAAGTTCAATCAAAGAAAAAGGTCTCACAATCACACAAGAATATCTTTGGCTTGAAAGAAGGATTGGTTAAGGGAGCGGTATACCTGTTCCAAAGGTGGGAATCAGCTACTTGGGCTAGCAAGAGAGTGGTAAAAAGGGTGGAAGAAAGCCCAAGTATGTATGTGGTATCCATGAGCTTAATCAAGAATGCATAAGCATGATAATTCAATGTCAAGATTATGGTTCTAATAGATAGGATGAAATGCAATTCACACTTGCTTCAGCTAAACCAAGAAAATCAAGACAATTGATCCAAACATGGTGCATCCTTACTTTCAAACTAGCATCAAATGCATCAAAGAACCACTAATTAGAGCACCAAGTTCATTCCAAATGTCAACACTCTACAAGGAAAACTCTTCATAGCTCCCTATGCAAATGCAGTCCTAAATGAAATAAAATCTAGACTCAATCCTAAAAGTAAAGAGAGATATGATTCTACAATGCATTTTTTTGGTTTTTTTTTTTCTAAATTTTTCAATATTTTTGTTTTTTTCTAAATTTTTCAATTTTTTTGGTTTTTTCTAAAGCATAGCTATCTACAATGCAAGAGACAAACAAAAGAAAACACAAGATCAAATATTGAGTTTCTCCCCCAAACTTATTTCACATTGTCTCAGTGTGAGAATAAGCTAGAGAGAGAGACTACACACAAAGATAAAAACTAAGAAAATGAAGAAAACTAAGAATATATACAAAAAGGTAGAGGAGTGGTACCTCAAGAGCAAGCAGAGGGGGAGGAGTTGGCCTTGAGCTGGTTCATTGCCCCTTGAGGGTCTCTGTGCTCTTGTTCATCCTGTGTTTCCAGTCATAATGTAGCTGCTCAAGCATAATCAATAAGGTATAAGTCAATAACATCACCAAGAACATTACATTAGAACACCAACAATCTCTATGCAATTCTAATGCAAAATGTGTATTCCTCATTGAAGTTCTATGTTAGAGAGCATAGGCATTTAATTGCAAGGAAACTAGCCACCTAAAATTGTCCAAACACCACCAAAATTCGTTCTTTACATGTCACACATTGAAAAATTCCACTAAAACACAAGAAACTAACCAAGTTTTGAAAAATTTATGAAGTGAATGTTATCAGAATGAGTTAGTCTCTTGCAATTAGCCTTAATATGTTCAATTGTACCCATAGAAACTAGAATCACAAGTTTTCCCCAAAATTTTCGAAAACCTCCAATTCTCAAGAACCCTAATTCTCAAAATACTTGCAAATAAGGTTGAATTTCACATGGGTATCACCAAATAACTTAATAACAAGGGTATCTAACCAAGAGAAACAAGTTTTAAACATCATGCATCAACAATTTCGAGTTCTGAAATTCCTCCCTTTAAAGATGGTGAAAATGGAGAGATGAGGAAGCATACCTTGGTGTGAGCAGATGGAAATCGAGGAAAGAACAAGTGTAGCTCAATGGGTTAAAGAATTTCGCAAATGTAGCAACAAAAATCAGAAAATTTGGTGAAGATTTGACAAAATGAGGAGCAAAAATCGCAAGAGGGGTGAGGAAGAAGAAGGAGGTCGCGTGAAGGAGAGAGGAGGAGAATTTGCTTTTAAAACTGGTTAAAATCGGTTTAATTCATTAAAATCAGACCAGTCAACGCGAAAAAGGAAAGTCAAACCTGGATTTTTAAAGACACTGCGGCCACGGGACCCCGCTGCACAAGGCCGCTGTGGTTTTAAAAGGTCACAGCGGTCACGAGACACCGCTGTGACACCCCGCTGTGCCGTTCACAGGAGTTCGCTGCGGTCACGAGACACCGTTGTGACTCCCCGCTGTGCCGTTCGCAAGAGTTTGCTGCGGTCACGAGACACCGCTGTGACTCCCCGCTGTGCCCCTTAGCCATTTTCTCCTCGTGGGACGTTACAGCGGTCGCGGACCACCGATGTGTGTGGCCGCTCCAAGCATTTTTCCTCTTAAATGGACTTCATGTGCACTTGAATGCTTCCCCTTGACTCTTTTTCCAATCCTAAACACTGCAAAAACTCAACAAACACATCAATCTACCAAAATTAAGAAAAAAATATGTACAAATGATAACATGAGACTTCCTCTCAAGTGAGCTTGTTTAAAGTCACTAAGCTTGACTCTCCATGGTTTTAGGTTGGAGTTGGATCTGAGAGAGCAACTGATCCTCCCTCTTCCATGGATTCATTTGCCAAATAGGGTTTGAGTCTTTGGCCATTGACTATGAACTCTCCACCTTCCTTGTTGATTAAAACAATTGCTCCATATGATCTCACTTCCTTGATTTTAAATGGTCCACTCCATCTGGACCTCAACTTCCCTGGAAATAACTTCAGCTTGGAGTTGAATAACAAGACCTGATCATCTTTCTTGAAGTCTCTTGGTAGGATTTTCTTGTCATGGAAAGCTTTGCTCCTTTCCTTGTAAATTTTAGAGCTTTCATAGGCATCCATTCTGATCTCATCCAATTCACTTAGCTGAATCAACCTCTTCTCCTTAGCAGATTTTATGTCAAAGTTCAGAAACTTGACTACCCATAAAGCCTTGTATTCCAGTTCAACAGGCAGATGACAGGATTTCCCATAAATGAGACTGAAAGGTGTTGTTCCCAGAGGAGTCTTGAAGGCTGTCCTATATGCCCATAAGGCATCATCCAACTTAGCTGCCCAGTCCTTCCTAGTCACTCCCACAGTCTTCTCCAGAATGGCTTTGATCTGCCTATTTGATACCTCAACATGTCCATTGGTTTGGGGGTGGTATGGTGTTGCAACTTTATGCTTCACTCCATGCTTTTTTAGTAAGCTATCAAAGATTTTGTTTATGAAGTGTGAACCTCCATCACTGATCACAATTCTAGGTACCCCAAACCTAGGAAAGATGACACTCTTGAACATCTTCAAAACCACTTTGGCATCATTAGCTGGGGAAGCTATTGCCTCCACCCACTTGGAGACATAGTCTACTGCAACCAGAATGTACTCATTCCCATAAGAGGATGAGAATGGTCCTATGAAGTCAATCCCCCAAACATCAAAAATTTCAACTTCAAGAATTGGGTTTTTGGGCATCTCATTCCTTCTGCTGATGTTTCCCACTTTTTGGCATGGATCACATCTGGATACAAACTCATGAGTATGTTTCCAAAGAGATGGCCACCAGGATCCAGCCTGAAGGACCTTAGTGGTTGTTTTGAAGGTAGCAAAGTGACCTCCATATGTTGCCCCATGACAGTGCAGCAAGATTCCTTCAACCTCTTCCTCAGCTACACACCTTCTGTACAACTGATCCTTGCACAATGTGTACAAGTATGGTTCATCCCAAAAGTATCTGGTTACATCCTTGAAGAACTTCTTTCTTTGATAACCTTCTAAACCTAAAGGTTCTTTTCCACAGGCTAGGTAGTTAACCACATCAACATACCAAGGTGATTTCTCTTCCAAACTCCTAACCTCCTCAAGTTTAACTCTAGTATCATGAGCTTCTATCACAGCTTGAATTGCCAGCAACTGCTCTTCAGGGGATGCATCATCAATTGGAATACTCTCCTCAATCCTCAGCCTTGACAAATGGTCAGCAACTCCATTTTCAACTCCTTTCTTGTCTTTAATCTCTAGGTCAAACTCTTGAAGAATCAATATCCACCTCAATAGCCTTGGCTTTGCATCCTTCTTGGCCAAGAGATGCCTCAGGGCTGCATGGTCTGTATAGACAATAACTTTGGAGCCCACCAAGTATGATCTGAATTTTTCAAAGGCAAATACAATAGCTAGAAGCTCCTTCTCAGTGGTAGCATACCTCATATGTGCTTCATCTAGTATCATGCTTGCATAGTAGATGACATGAAACTTTTTCTCTTTCATCTGCCCAAGAACTGCTCCTACTGCAAAGTCACTTGCATCACACATAATCTCAAAAGGTAGATCCCAGTTTGGAGGCTGAACTATGGGTGCACTCACCAACTCCTTCTTAATCATCTTGAAAGCTTCAAGACATTCCTCATCAAACTGAAAGACTACATCCTTGCAGAGGAGTTTTGTAAGAGGTCTTGCTATCTTTGAAAAATCATTAATAAACCTTATGTAAAAGCCAACATGCCCCAGAAAGCTTCTGATCCTTTTCACATTCCTTGGGGGTTCTAGTCTAATCATGACATCAATCTTGGCCTTGTCTACCTCAATTCCACACTCAGAAATCTTGTGTCCTAACACTATCCCTTCTCTGACCATAAAATGACACTTCTCCCAGTTCAAAACCAGGCTTGTCTCTTCACATCTCCTTAGCACCCTGCATAGATTCAACAGACAAGCAGAGAAGGAAGAACCATACACAGAGAAGTCATCCATGAAGACTTCCATGATATGTTCAATTAGATCAGAAAATATGGAAATCATACACCTTTGAAAATTGGCTGGTGCATTACAAAGACCAAAAGGCATTCTCCTATAGGCAAATGTATCATAAGGGCATGTGAAAGTGGTTTTCTCCTGATCATTAGGATGTATAGAGATTTGGAAAAACCCTGAATACCCATCTAGAAAGCAATAATAAGGATGATTTGCAAGTCTTTCTAGCATTTGATCAATGAATGGTAAAGGGAAATGATCTTTCCGATATGCAACATTCAACTTCGTATAGTCTATGCACATTCTATGGCATGTGATAATCCTAGTGGGTATGAGTTTATCTTGTGCATTCCTAACTACAGTGATTCCACCTTTCTTTGGAACAACATGTACAGGAGAGAAATCCAAGTGCTATCAGATATGGGGTAAATGATTCGAGCATCTAGCAGTTTAAGAATTTCTTTCTTGACTACTTCTTTTAAGTTTGGATTTAACCTCCTTTGATGTTCAACAGAAGTCATAGATTCATCTTCCAAGTGGATCCTATGCATGCAAAGAGATGGTGAAATGCCCTTAATGTCATCTAATGAATAACCAATAGCTTTTCTAAACTTTCTAAGTTCATGCAATAAGCTAGCCATTTCCTCATCATTCAGTTCATCACTAACTATGACTGGGTATGTATCATTAGAGCCTAGGAAGACATACCTTAGCCCTCTTGGAAGTGGTTTGAGGTCCACCTTTGGTGCCTTGAGTTCACTCCAGTCATCCTTAGTGCTAGTCTGACCAATGCTAGCTTCTTCTTTGATGTTTCCCTGCTCAGCCATGTTGACATGATGTACTTTATACTGTAGTTACATAAACTTTGTATTCCCTTCTTGAGCCTTGTGTGAATCCAGAAGCTTCACATACTCTTTACCCTATGATCCTAATTCATCAATCTCTCTCCTTGAGGTCAGAGCCAATTGTAATGAGTCTTCATGAGCCATCTCTTCAAGGAATTCATCAGCCACCTGATCCATGGTTTCAATCCAGAAAAGTTGCCCATCAATGATTGGCTTCTTCATGACTTCATTTATATCATACTTAAGGACATGATTACTTCCAAGGTTCAAGTCTATCTTTCCTTTCCTGACATCAATTATTGCACCAGCTGTGGCTAAAAAGGGTCTCCCAAGGATCAATGGATCATTTGGCTCTTCATCCATCTCCAGCACCACAAAGTCTGTTGGAATCTCAAAATTTCCCACCATGACTGGTAAGTCTTCAAGCATTCCAACTGGCAGCCTCACAGATCTATCAGCTAGTATCAGGGATATCCTACAGGGTTTGTAAGAGTTGAATCCCAAACTCTCAGCAATGGATAATGGCATGAGGCTTACACTTGCTCCAAGATCACAAAGACATCTCTGGAAAGCTAAAGGTCCCAAAGTACAGGGCAATGTGAAACACCCTGGGTCTTGGAGCTTCCTAGGAACATTCCTTCTAGAGATTATAGCACTCACTTCATGAGTCAATACAACCATCCCCTGTAGGTCCTGGGTTTTCTCCTTGATAGCATCTTTTAAGAACTTGTTATACTGTGGAACCATCAAGAAAGCTTCTATGAGGGGCATAGTGACCTCAATCTTACTCATATGTTTATCAAAGATAGCCCTATACTTCTCTGTAAGTTGTTTCTTGAATCTTCCTGGAAAAGGGAGCTTGGGTTCATAGGGTGGTGGTTGGAACACTGTCTCCTTCGATGTTGATGCAGAACCTTTCTGAGGAGTGGCAGTAATCTCTTCACAAACATTTCCTTTTCCTGTGTAGTCAACCTCTTTCCCACTAGTCTTCTTCACTGAACTCTCAATATCAACCTCAGTTGGAATATCTTCCTTAGGTGTCTCTTCATTCAAAGTTTCATCAATCTTCTCCTCAGCCTGAATCTTATTGTCCTCAATGAGAACCCCTGAGGGAAACTCTTTTCCACTCCTTAGGGTAATAGCATTGACATACTCCTTAGGATTAGGTTCAGGTTTTCCAGGGAGCTGACCCATAGGTCTTTTAGATGCAGAGGTGACTTGGGCAACTTGATTGTCCAAAGCTTTCAGATGTTGTTGGAGACTCTCCACTTTGGCATTGAAATCATTCTTCATTGTGATAAATTCAATAGCAGATCTTCCTTGTCCCTCTAAAATCTGTCTAAGCAAAGCATTGGTATTCTCTTGAGGATTGTAATTTGAAGAACTCCCTTGAGCTTGCACAGTTTTGTTCCCCTGATTATAGAAACCTTGATTGGGGTAATAAGGTTTGGGTTGAAAATTTCCTTGAGGATTGTACTGTGGCTTAGGTTGAAAATTCCCCTGAAGAGTATTGGGAGTTTGTGGTTTGTGTGGAGGATAGGTTTGGTCTTGAAGATTCTCCACATTATTGTTCCTATAGGAAAGGTTTGGATGATTCCTATAGTTTTGATTGAAACCTTTTTGGTATCCCTGTCCTCCAAGATAGTTGATCTCTTCTTGGCCTTCATTGAGCATCTCCATATGGCCTTCTTGGTAACCTTGCCCTTGATCAAATTCTCCAACAAAGTTGACAGACCTCTGGTTTGATAGAATGAGTTTATCCAGTTTGTCATTCATGGCCTTCATGTCTCTCTTGTGATCATCATGAACATCCCTATTAGTTCTGTCATAATCTTCTCCATAAGCTGAATCAATCTGAGAGAGGTTTTCCACTAACAAAATTTCATTTGCTTCAGCCAACCCCAAGAAATTCCCATTACTAGCTGTATCCAACATCATTATATACTTGGGAAGAACACCTCTATAGAGAGTAGTGAGGAGGCTCTCTTTTGAGAAACCATGATGAGGGCATTGCATGGTATAACCCTTAAATCTTTCTCAAGCTTCTCCAAAGCTCTCATTACCCTTTTGTGCAAAACCAGATATCTCATTCCTCAATCTAGCTGTTTTGGAGGTGGAGAAAAACTTGGATAAGAAGACTCTTTTGCATTGATCCCAAGAAGTGATGGAACCTTGAAGCAGATTCTTTTGCCATAGGTGAGCTTTATCTCTAAGTGAGAAAGGAAACAATCTGAGTTTGAAAGCATCTTCAGAAATGCCATTGATCTTCACAGTCCCACAAAGCATGTCAAACTGATCCAAGTGATCCAGATGATCTTCCATAGACAGACCATGGAACTTGCTTCCTTGCACCATGTTGATCAAGCTTGCCTTGATTTCAAAATTATTGTTCTCCACTGGAGAAGCTCTGATTCTTGTCTTGTTCTCATAGATGTTTGGTTCATCAATCTGTCCAATTGTTCTGCCTTGTCTCCCTTGAGCTCTTGGCAGATTCCCATGGTTCCCATGATGGGGTTCATGATCCTGATGATCATGTGGTTGGTTCTCCATAGTGTGACCCAACCTTTGCAAATGATTCACTCTTTCCTGAACTCTTCTGTCTCTTACAATACCTCTTTCAAATGCTCTGATCTCTTCAACAGGAGGAATTAAGTCTGTAGGACATCTGCTCCTAGTGATCATACACATTGCAAAACAAAGAGAGTAGGAAGAAAAAGTGAGAAATCAGGATGTAACAAGACTTAGTCTCAAGCAAAAACAAACTCCTAATAGTTAAAATCAATCCCAAAATGGCAACGGCGCCAAATTGATAAGAGGATTTTGTCAATCAACTTCAATTCCTCAAGTAATCATATCATTGTAGTACAAGAGGTATCAATCCAACTTGGGTTTTCAACACACTAAGAGCTGCAGAATTTACTTAATCTAAGTGCATCAGATAATTTTCAAGGATTCTATTGTTATCTAACAACCTAATCAATCAATCAAGAAAACAAGAAAACAGAGTACTTAAGCAGAAATAAAGGATTGAAAATCAGAATTAAAGAACTAAGCCCTTGGGTTAAGGCAAGTGATTTTGGGTGATAAAACACTAATCAATGATGCTCAAACCAACAAATAAAAGCTGATCCTTTAGCCTAAGATCACTAAACTAGTTAATCCACTCACATGATATTAAACCTATGATATTCAAATGACTAACATCAATTCCCATTGGCTAATCATAAGATAATCAAGCTTTGAAAACAAGTCTCACTAGCCTCCTAACATTTCAGACATCAATTTCCATTGGTCTAAATAGTTAAGTTCTTAAAGGCTTTCATTTAGGAATTTCATCAAACACTTTCAATGCATGAAAATTACTAAGTTCTAGGTTCAGAATGATCAAGTCTAACCCATCATTAAACACAACCTAAAAGATAGGATCTATCAAGATTAAGCCCTAAACATCATTAATTAACACCTAATCACCCAAATCTATCTAACCCAAGGACTTATGAGAAACTACTTACCAATCATCTTAATATACATAAAACCCATTAAAGAAATATGCATAATCAAGAGATAATGATGATAAGAAAATGAAATCAAATCAAAGAAACAGAGATTAGAAGAAAAGATTGCATAAATCAAAACCAAATCCCAAAAGATTACAAGTTTATCCAAAGGATTATAGCATGTCTCCACAAATCAGGTTTTGGGCTATTAATACCAGTGTTCTAAAAGAAGATTGGGCCTCCCCAACATACTAGGCCGGCCCAAGAAAAATTAGGTAGGATAAAAGTCAAGTCTGGTCAATCAAAAGTCAAGGAGGAAGTTCTCGGGTCACAGCGGTCACGGGACACCGCTGTGAGTGACCGCTGTGGTTTTTAAAACTCACAGCGGGGTGGCGCCCCCGCTGTGACCTTCGCTCCCACGTTCGCAGAAATCACAGCGGTCACGGGACACCGCTGTGACACCCCGCTCCTTTGTTCGCAGACGTTCACTGCGGCCTCCCCTCCCGCTGTGGTTGGCCGCTGTGACTACAAAAGTGTTCTTCTAGCTTCTTTCCACTCCAATTGTGCTCGAAACTCTTAAGTGACCCCTCCAAAACCTGATAAGAGAAAATGCAATGCATATGCATCCTAAACATGCCTAAATGAGAGTCAAATGTCTAGAACAATCCAAGAAAATATGGTTTAAACTTGTGAAAATGTCTAAATATCAGAGAGGATAGCAAAGTAAGTACACATGATTAGGCTTGGACTTATCAAAACAATCTAGGTGGTTGGTGCATATAAACTGATAGAATCCCGTCCAAGGATGATCACTCTGATGTTGGTAGATTTGGATATGCCTTCGATCTGAGGGCTACTAGCACCAAAGAACAAGGTGATGTGGATTGATGGGAGCGTCAAAGGCTGCGGAAGGCCTTTGGTATACCCAACTCCAATGGAAGTAACCCTTACCAAAGGAGGTTTGCTGAATGGAAGTAACCCTTAACCAATTCAACAGAAAATGTTCACAAGGAACAAAAGAGAAATACTCTCTCACAAAACACAAGGTTTCAAATCAAAACAGGTCTGTTTTTCATTAACCACGAAATTTTGTTTAAATAGATTACAAAAGTATTAAAAACTAGGTAGAATGTGTTAAAAATAAGGCAACTCGAAACTAGCACCTAGTTAATGCCTTAGACTAGTTTTTAATGAAGTTTGAATGACTTTTAAAGTCAAAATGACTCTTGATCTGATTAAATTCGCCTGGCCTTTGTAGAATTGGTTAGTTGGCTTCTGGAATGAGATTTGACAAGTATTCAGCAGGCCTGGTCGAATGTTGATCAAATCCAAAGTAGTCTTCATTTCATTTGTTGGGCAGTTGAAGCGTTTTTAGGAAGGTTTTAGGAAGAGTTTCCTAAAAATGGATTTAGGAAGGGGTTCCTAAAATCCGGGTCTTCATGCTCCATCCTGTGCTCCACGACCGGCATCGTCCGGGTGCTTGGTGTGTATGGCCTACCATGACCAGATATCCATCATTCCCTCCCTGTTGAAAAGGATTTGTCCTCAAATCCATGTCACCTACATCAAAAGGAAACAAGTCAGAATGAGACACAAACACCAAACAAATAGACATAAGGGCAATGCCGAAGTAACGATTTAGAATGAAACTTCCTTGAACTAATAAGGTTTTCCTCAAGTACTTCCAATTCCAATCTCCAGGCTGATAAGTCATTCGTTGGTTCTCTTTGCCTACTGTCTTTTGAATTCGGACAAGGATCAAGTCCTTCCTTCTTGGTTGAAAAATGTTTTTTGCTTGACAGGAACTTGGATCATCTTTAGTTTAGAGTCAGATTCCCGATCCTGTTTTCCCTGTCCTTCCACAAACACTAGCAAAACCACATCATATGTGCAAAAGGCATAGACAAAATCCTTTATGCTTTCAAACCCAAAAAGTTTTTCAACAGATGTGTTAAACTTAGGAAAAGTTTCAACAAGTGCTAACTCGGTTTTAGCTCTAAACAGCTCAAATATTTTCTCACTCAAAGAAACTCCTAAATAACATTCAAAGCCACGAAATTTATCAAATAAAACACATTTTGGCATCAATAAATTCTCATGTTTAAGTGTCTTCAAAGGTTGGATCAGTTTATCAAAAAAAAATCCAGAAACACAAAATTCTTTCACATTTTCTAAGCCAAATCATTTTTCTTCAAGAGTAGAGACCAACACAAACAAATTATAGTTTCTCTTATCCAAATCAAATTCCTTACAGTGCTTTTGGTAGTCAAAAGGAATTGACTTCAGAACGGTTGCTGGTTCATGGCTAGTTGGCTGCTCCAATTCATTCAATGGCAATCTCCTTTGTGCTTTTTTCTGGTGAGTTTTCTTCTTGGACCTGTGAGATTGAAACAACACAACTCGGCTGCTCCGGTTCTAAACTGGTTAGTTCATCACAGGCTTGTTCACTTTCAAGCAGATCAAATTCACAACAAGGAATAAGACTATTATCCTCACAAGACATCTTACACTCCATCTGCTCATCTTCATACTCATCAAAGATTGGCAAAGCATCTGCAAATTCTTTCTTCTCTTCAGTGATGCTATCAGCTTCTTCATCAAACACCATAGGCATGTCAATTTCCACTAGCTCATTCGAGTCCTGGCTGTGGCATCCTCTTGAGATTGATACCCTGTCTTGACACAAACAAGATTAATCAGCAATATTCTCCAAAACAGAGAATTCAGAGATACCTTTAGGTTTTGCACTGATGAAGAAAGGTTGGTCAGCTCCAGTACTGATTGGTTGGCGGGGGTTTTCGCTCTCCTTCTGGCTATTATCCACGGCCATGAGTTTTTCTAGAAACTGGTTTTGCAATTTTTCAAATTGCTCTTGTCTCCTAAGCCTATCCTGAAGCTGTTTAGCTTTAAGGGTACTCATTTGATCACCAAGTCTGAGAATGTGTTCTACCCATTCTCTGGCCGGTTGTGATTCCTCTCTGCATCCCCAATTAGACATTTCATGTGACCTCCTTAGGCGTGGCCTTTCCTGCACACAATCAAACCCATCAAAAGCAAACTGTTTCTTATTTCTAAAAACTGGTTGCTTTGTACCAAACAAAGCTTTAGATGAAGTTTGAATGACTTTTAAAGTCAAAATGACTCTTGATCTGATTAAATTCGCCTGGCCTTTGTAGAATTGGTTAGTTGGCTTCTGGAATGAGATTTGACAAGTATTCAGCTGGCCTGGTCGAATGTTGATCAAATCTAAAGTAGTCTTCATTTCATTTGTTGGGCAGTTGAAGCGTTTTTAGGAAGGCTTTAGGAAGAGTTTCCTAAAAATGGATTTAGGAAGGGGTTCCTAAAATCCGAGTCTTCATGCTCCATCCTGTGCTCCACGACCGGCATCGTCCGGGTGCTTGGTGTGTATGGCCTACCATGACCAGATATCCATCATAAACCATCTCATCAAGTGAGTTGTGGAGAAGGGCATTATTTTAGTTTTTATATCGGTTGTTCCTTTGTAGTAACTCACTCTGATATTTCTGGGATTGGAAAGTCTCGTCTTAGTGACCTTAGCCGTGAAAAGATTCTTATGTGTTTCCTCCAACACGTGTTATATCTCTGGTGCTGCGCTGATTTCCTAATGAACTTGGGAATGTCTGTCCCTCATCTCATAATTGTACTGTGCGGCTCGCCGTGTTCAAGTTGGGTCTTTCTTTTTTTTGTTCTTTGGCATGCTTCTCTCGCAATACCCAAAAGAGATATTCCTCTTCTTCAGCCGGTTTTTGTTTTTGTTTCGCGCTGTTCTACTCTCCTCAAGAACTCACCACCGTTCGGTTCAGGACAAATTCTCCTTCTTCAAGCTGATTTGCGGTTTGGTTTTGAGTGTGGCTTCCTTCTCCACGTTCTTCTTTGTCAATGACCGGTCTATCGGAGTTCCCATCGTTAGTGCCTCTTACTCTTGGGGCTCCGTCGAAAATGTTCAAGTTCCTGTCAGGCTCTGCTTGTTTGATTGTCGCAGAGATGCCTATCCACTAAGGATTTCCACCGAGCCATGATACATTGAAAATTTGAGTAGCCTCCTACCTACTCGTGGTTGGTTTGCCGTCAAGACGAATCCTCTCGGAAAAAATTTTCACGATCGATTTTCTTATCGGATCGCCTCCAATTGTTCTGTTAGCTAGTCATTCAGCTTTTCTAACTCTTCCGCCTTCTTGAGGATTGCTGTGAACGTCTTCTTCATCTTGGTTATGGTTGTGGCGGATTTTTCTGTGGTGCTCGCATCTTGATGCTGTTTGACGTTGGTGTTGACTCCGTCGTTGTTTACTATTTCGACAATCATCTCTTTGGATCTCGTGTTTTTTTTTTGTTCTAGAGTGTTAGAAAAATTCTTGTTCCCATAGACAGCACAAAATTGTGGGAGTAAAAACTTGCACAATTAAATTTATGAATTAAATTTAGAGATCCGAAATTTCCTAGGACAAAAACTCATGAACAGGGATCAAAATTCATTTTTATTGCTGTTTAGATTAGTTTTTCCATGGTTTCAACTGAATCTGAAACAACGTACTCAGAACGAAAAGTGTCAAGCAATTCTTCTGTGAACGTCTATTTCCACCAAAGACAAAAAGTTCTAGATGCCGTTAAACAATGAAAAGAGAAATTAAAGTAGGAAAATAATCGAAGAAGAAATTTAACCAAAAAAAAAGAATCTTCAGGATTTCACTTTTTGAAAGAAACCAACTCTTGAAATTACCTAAGAAAAAATTTGTTTTGACTTAAGAAATTGGAGGACTTACTATTGGGGATAAACCCAAACCCATAGTTTAAGATCCACTAAGGTTACGGAGGAGGCCATGGAGGTGGTTGCCGCCACGGCTGCTGCTACAGAGGTTACCAAGGCTGCTCAAGGTGTTGTTCTTATACCGGAGAGGCTGTTAGACTCAGCCTGATCACTAAAACTCTATAATGTATTCATCACTATTCATGGTTGCATATATACATACATGCAGTTATGTTTGTGTGAGAATAACTACACCAGAGTTGTACGTTTGTAAGTGTTTAGGGTTGTCGTGTTTTTTCTCTATGTTTGAGTTGCAACCTTCACTATTTGCATAATAAAATCATTTGTAACTAACTTATGTTACAGTTTTGTGTGACAATTTATGTCATTATTAGTACACTCTTATGAAAAAAAAAACATTAGATATAAATAGGGTGGCCAAGAAAAGTAATCAGAAAACTAGAAATTCTATCAAGGTTTTGCATACACTGACATTTGCAAAGTAACATGCATTTATCATTATATCTTTATTTATTTTGGTGAGCGTGTCGATAAGCGAGTTAGTTTGATGAATAATAATTTTTTTACATAAAACTTTTTTCTTATAAAGTTAACACATTTCTACGAGTGTAAAAATATGATATTCTTATCTAATGAAAAAATCAGTTTTTTTATGTTAATTCAGGAAAAAAGGTAAAATACAATAAATAACTCAAAAATCTACAGTGTTTAAGATTGTCATTTTACTTAATTTTTCATCTCAAAGTTATGACATTTAACAGAATTTTCCATCCATTTAGAGGATTATAAAGATGCTCTTGACTGGTACGACATAGGACAAGAAGAATCGTATCATGTTCTCATTTAGGTCTGGCTTATGGGGTAAGTAGGATAAGCATTTGCTTAAAGGTCCAGACTTTTTTGTTTATTTTTCAACTTTAAAAAAAAAACAAAAAGTTCTAGAGTATTATGCTTGAATAAAACCAAAAGGACACATTTTTCTAATTTGAAGTAGGGCTTTAAGTGGACATGAGCAGGTACTGTCTCCTACAAACCTATTTCCACTGCATAAAGAGTTATGTGTATCATCTGAAGCCCTAAATCCTTTAAATCAGTTGCTAGTAAAGGTGAACCTTAAATTTAACCAGATCTCTATTCCCTAATAGAACTGCCACGTTTCTAATATATTTCTTCAACACTGATCTTGTCTATAGTTTAAAGTTAAAGTGAGGACATGGATGTTTTCTTTCATCGAATCAGGTTTAAATCTTCGTTTGTTACGTTAAGTCTAGGTTTTAATCGACTAGATATACATATAAATTTATATAACCACAAATTTTAGTGTTTGGATGATATATATGCACATAACGTGATAATGACTTATTGTGCACACACAAAAAAAACATGATAATGATGTATTATATAATAATTGTATGTGGATAAGAGAAGTACTAAGGATACGAGTGAGTGATTGACAAAGCTCATTTATGCATAATTGTGTGTTGGTCTATCATGGGGCAAAATTTTCAAAATAGTTCATTAATGAATGTCTAAAGGCCTTAAAACCATAGTGTGGCTACTTAATCCAATGGTGGAATTCGAGTTTGCATAGATACATTTAGGAACTTTTTTGCGTGATATGTGAGTGTGGTTGAACATGATGTTTGGACTGTGTAGTTTAATGTTACACTTGTATATATATATTTTTTTTTTTAGTTGTGAGTTATATTTAGTGAAACAAGTGGGCAATAGCGATTTCCTGTACTTCATTCCTAGTTTAAATTACTTACTCTTATTTTCTATAGATGAATTAATTAAGTCGCTAAATGAGTGGAGCTGGTGTAGTGTTGGTATTTAGGGATCATGGATCTTTACATTTGTTTTATTTAAATTTTATGGATTTGGTTTTAATTGATAACAATTTAAGAATGCTTCATTGTTAAGATATTTTGGGAACAAAGGTTTGAAATGAAATAGGTGTTAGAATTTGAAAAGAAGTTGAAGTAAATTGGTTTTGTTTTATAATAATTTGACTTCCCAAATTAGAGATTCTCACTTAAAGTTAGATTCTCACTTAAAATTAAACAATTGCTTTTTATTGTCTGAATTATTCTACTGTAAATTATGAGAATAATTAAAAAAAAATCTTCATAGATAATTCTATCCACTTCACAAGGATCCACACAATAATTGTAATATATGTGCTTCACACCACCATAAACAGTTTTATTTACACCACGCTGGCGGTTTTCTATAAGATTTATTTCATTGATCTGTATTAAAAATCAATTAGAATTAATTTAATCTTTAGCAACAACTCACCAAAAGACTTCCAAACATAATTGTTTATGATTATGAAAGTAATATCTATTTAATAACCTTAAAATTTAATGTAGGCAGCCAATGTTGTGGTCTTAGAAAAAATAGAGTGTTGTAACTCGTTCTTCAAATGAGGCAAAGTATCGGGCACTAACAGAAGCTATGTCACAAGTTAAGTGGATATATTTTCTTTTATCATTCACTGCAACAATCTATGGCAATAATGTTGCGGCTATTTACTTATCAGCAAATTACGTGTTTTCTTTTTGGATAAAATATTCAGCGCAAAACTATCACTTTGTGCGGGTACACATGTTCAAGCAAAGACGTTATCAGTTACACGCATTAGCTCTACTGATCAATTAGAAGATGCGATGACCAAACCATTTTCTAGAATTAAAATTTTTATCTTTCTTCGAAGATTAGCCTTTGTAATGGACATCTTTTTTGAGGGGACATATTAATATATATTATGTTTATTTATATCTTACTGTTATCCTTTTGTTATCTTGTAAAGATATGTGATGTTGTCTTGTGTTAGAGATCATAACCAACTGTTGTATAAATACAGAAACTGTATGATCAATAAATCGTCAGTGCATAATCGCTCTACGTTATAGTTATTCTGTTTGTCTGGATGTTGACGCGAGGTTGTTGACAATTTTCTTCGCCAATTGTCGCTCAAATGAGAAGTGGAGAACAATACGACTTCAAAATCAAAGGATATTATGTGTTCAGCTATGTTAGTTGTTATGGCGACTAATCCTCTAATCTAGACTGATTTGTATTTGATGATTTTTATCCTCCAGAAAGATAATTGAACTACAATCAATTGCCTTTTGATATCACAAGTCATTTGTCGGGATAATTTTGTGTTCAATATTATTAAATACTAAAAAAAATATGCTAAGAAATATTCACTTATATATGAGTCCAACGTAAGTAGCATATCATCAGCTTACGTCACTATGACTACGTAACTAAACGTACGTAGTTGCATGATAACTAAAAATCCAATAAGGAAATTCTGTATATCTATATTTTTGTGAATGAGCGTTGTTTAAGACTTTGGTAGAGAAAGATCTAAAAGATTATGTGGTTGCCATTTATGGAGTTTCAGAATAATTTACAATGTCTCCAACAATAATGGGCCTGACGCAATTGTGTATACATGCTTTGCTACTTATGTCTTTATCACTTTTTTTTAATAGAAATTGGTCAGCACTACACGCGCAAATTATACTATTATATTTTTAAAATAACAAGTAATCATATGAATAATTTTTTTAAAGTTTATATTTTGTAAAAATCAGAGATTATATATATATATATATATACGTAATTACCCGAGTATATCACAAACAAATATTTAGTCATATATGTAGGATATACAAGGGTAGAAAAATGAATACGCGCTTCAGTTGCAACTGCAATAGCATGTGAATATGGTATTTTCTCCACGTCAAAAACACCACACGCACACCTTCTAACTTCTAGATCAACCATACAATCTCGTGTTCCACCCTTGACAAAGATGTGCCAACCGTCTATGTGTTCAACCGTCATCTTATCTGCATAATATTGACGAATGGACAATACATACTCAACCCCGCGGCTATGACGAGTAGTGAGACTCAAAGCATCTTCTCACCTTTTACAATGCCACCTCGCTAACTTCTCTCGAATACACTCAAGGAGAAACCATATGGGGATCCTCGGGCTTGCACAAATACAGAATTGATAGACTCTGCGATGTTACTTGTCTATGTTGTATCTATCTCCGGGAAAGTGAACTTGTGACCATAACCTTGGATCCACATTCTCCAAGTATGTTGTAAGGCTGAGATTTACATGTCGAAGTGCATCCATATATCGGTTATAGTCGGAAACCGTATGCGCATAAGCAGTACCTTTCACCAAATACATGAGTTGCTTCTAACGAAAATATGTGACAATGTTTTCTTGTAGATGATAGTAGCATATTCCGCGTGTTGTCCAGGGTAGAACAGTGTTGCATGTTTTAGCTGTGGAGGAGTGTCTGTCAGAGTATGACAATCGAATATTCGTCTGAAAAACAGCCGCGCAATTTTGTGAAAAACCACTCCCAAGAACCATCACACTCAGAGTCAACGATTCCAAAAGCCAACGGAAATATCTGAAAGTTGGCATCCTGCCCGGCCGCCACTAAGAGCACCCCTCCATGCTTCCCAGTTAGATGAGTTCCATCAATAACAATTACTCACCTCAAGTACCGAAAACCAGCTATTGAAGACCCCAAAGATATAAACAGTTACTTGAACCGGTTCTTCTCATCATGTACAAGGTCAGTGACACTTCCTGGATTTGCTTTCTTAATTTCATGCAAATAAGAAGGCAGCCTCTCATATCCATCTTCTGATGTACCCCTTACCATTTCTTGAGCATATATCAAAGCTCGGTAAGAAGTCGTATAATCCAGGTTCATCCCAAACATCGCCTTCATTGAATCTGTGATATGTTTCGCCACAATACCATCAATGATTAACGTGTTCTATGAATAAACTTCCAATATATTTCGGAGTGCGATGTCTACGGATAACTGTTCGGTCCGACACAGAACAAGTATGCGTCTTCACATACTTTATCACCCAAAACGTGTTTAGTTCATTCTTCACACCCGCCCTAAGCATCCAAATGCATCCACCCAAATGACATTTTTCCACAAACAAAGTCTTCGTTGACTTATATACTTTGAATGCGAATTTTAACATCACGGCCATCAAATTCAGCTCTGATACAAGCTTTTCTTTGCTAGAAAAGCTCTGCATGACAAAAATATTGTCGGACCAGGTGCCATTGGACAGTCCACCTTGAACACGGCGACCCACAACATCAGGCGAGATATGATCCTCATGCTTAACATCATCCTCATCCTCATGCTTATCTTTCACTTTCCCATAGTCACTGTAATCCACATCTAACGCATCACTCTCATCTTTTAGTTCCGCGTCTACACCATCCGCCGCACCACCCTCATCATCATTCTCACCCGCAATACAATTAACACCATCCGCATTTTTGTCGTCCTTGTTTCATGCTTTCATATCTTCAAAATCATCATAATGCAAATCCTCCCCACGTCCCTCCACATCGATATTCCCCGTATCCATGCTCCTGCTGGTTACACAAAAGCGCAAAACATGTTCTTTACCTAACTCGATAAAGCTCTGAACTTGTCTATCACTTATCACGTACGTAGGAGGGGTATATGTAGGCATTTGTTGAAGCATCGCATCTGATAACAGATAAGATAACTCCACAATATCTACTTTCTTGTCCACGTTGAAATCATCTTCTGCCATCTAAAGAAGCTCACTCAGTGTACAACCATCTCTCAAGCTGAACATTTTCCTTCCTTTGTGCTTATCCACTACAAAATGCCAATATTGCTTTTGCATCATCCATACTCTGTAAACAATTGGTACGTTAACAACCATTCTCTGTAAAAAAGACAATCAAAACACATTAGAAATCTAAGTACAAAGAGTAGATTTCGATGTGAAGTCTACTACTAATGACCTAGCTGCAATATGAAACAAGAAAACTGATTCAGCAATACATATAACAAATAAACATATCAAACTCATACACAAGCAAGTAGGTTGGCTAAAACCAACGCATGAACAAGAAAATTTTAAAAATTCGTTATAAATATGATATAATTATAACTTTAACATAATCCTACGTAGTAGACTTCTATATGAAGTCATCCGCATAGAGTTCGATGTGAAGTCTACTACTACTGACCAATCTGCAATATGAAACAAGAAAACTAATTCAGCAATGCATATAACAAATAAACATGTCAAACTCACACACAAGCAAGTAGGTTGGCTAAAACTAACGCATGAACAAGAAAATCTTAAAAATTCGTTATAAATATGCTATAATTATAACTTTAATATAATCCTATGTAGTAGACTTCTATATGAAGTCATCCGCATAGACTTCGATGTGAAGTCTACTACTAATGACCTATCTGCAATATGAAACAAGAAAATTGATTCATCAATGCATATAACAAATAAACATATCAAACTCACACACAAGCAAGTAGGTTGGCTAAAACCAACGCATGAACAAGAAAATCTTATAAATTCGTTATAAATATGCTATAATTACAACTTTAATAAAATCCTACGTAGTAAACTTCTATATGAAGTCATCAGCGTATACTTCAGATGAAGTTTACTACTAGTGAGCTAGCTGCAAAATGAAACATGAAACTTATTCAAAAATGCATATATCAAATAAATATGTCAAACTCACACACAAGCAAGTAGGTTGACTAAAACCAACGCATAAACAAAAAATCTTAAAAATTTGTTACAAATATGCTATAATTAGAACTTTAATAAAATCCTACGTAGTAGACTTCTATATGAAGTCATCCGCGTAGACTTCAGATGAAATCTACTCTCCCGGGTTACTTTTGCAATTGCCAATTAACGAATGCAGACTTCACCCGACGTCTACTCAGAAAAATGGGTCACTTTTGCAATTGACCAAACTTTGACTTTCCGACATAGACTTCATAACACCAAACGAAGTTTACTATTTTAGGTAGACTTCAAGGCGAAGTCTACTGTATAAAGTAGACTTTTCTCGGGTCAGTTTTGCAATTCAAATATCTCAGCAGAGTTCTGGTGAAGTTTACTCGCTTAGTTCTGGCGTTGACCAAAATTACAATTTAAATAAATAGTAGACTTCACACGAAGTCTACTGATTTTTTAATAAGTAGTAAACTTCGAGTGAAGTCTACTATTTAAATGATATTATTTGTCAATGTTTTGATGTTTTCGTCAACCCCAAAAGTAACCTCAGTAGACTTCACCCAAAGTCCACTATAAAAATCAAAATCTGGTCAAATGAAATATTAACCTCGCTTTAACGTAGACTTCTCCGAAAAGCCATCATCTTGGTCAAATGCAAAACTAACCTGGCCACTACGAGTTAGATGTGTCCTCTATTTTTTTCTTACCAAGGCAAAATAGTAGACTTCAAATGAAGTCTACGAGCCAAAATGGTCAAATGCAAAACTAACATATGCTTTGACTAATAGACTTCACGTGAAGTCTACTTCTGCGAAACAGATGGAAAAACCTAGAAAATCAAGTTTGAATTACCTGAATCTGGTTTTTAGCTTCGTCGACTGTAAAAAACTGTGAAGCTGACCACCACCAAAGAAACCCAGACTCTATGTATGCAAGAATCACCTATTATGCACATATAAAAGGGTTTGAAATTTGGAAATTTTGAATTTATGAGTTTTAGAGATAAAATCAAGAGAAAATGGCGAAAAATGAGTTGGCGAACTCAAATGGTGAGTTTTAAGAGGTTAAATTATGGTGGGTAGAGCACTAAGAACTTCAAATCTGGTTGTTAATGGTGGTTGGAAGAATTGATGTTGATGGCATTTTCGTGAATAAGTGAAGAAGATGAGAATGTTTTTGTCTTTGTCATTTTCGAAATAAAACAAATATATCCATAAGTAATGGCATTTTCGTGAATTATCAGATCTAACAAGGTTAGAACAGAGACAATATAACATTTGTTAGAGAAATAAAAATGAAAGGTTACATTTACAATTGACTTCAATTTATAAGTCATTTGTGCAGGCGGCTCTAATTATAAATATACTATTTTTTCACCCAATTTATGCTTGGAGATTTTTTAATACTCCCTTTTTACAAATAAAAGAATTTATGTGTTTTCACATATATTAATAAAACACAATAAATTTTGATTATAAATACATAATCTTTTGTTATTAACAATTTTTAATAAATCTAAAATAATAATAATTCAATAAATTTAATTATTTGTTTTGAAGTTTATATCAAAAATAACTATGAAAAATGCATAAAAAACTTTTAAGAAACTATATTTTTGAAACAATTAAAAAAAATACATATTTCACAAACGAAGAAAGTATTTTTAATTAAAAATATAATAATTAATTAGATTTATTGAAATACTATTTTATATTCATAATATATATATATATATGATATTTCTAATTTCTTATATTTACATATTATCATTAAATCAATTATATTAAGTTAAATATAATAGTTATAAAACTATAGTTATGCAAAATTTAAAATTAAAACGATTATCAATAGTCAATAATTTTAATATTATATATTTGTGTGCTTTTAAAATATATTCTCAGTTAGTTGGCTATTTTTTAGCATGTAATATTTTATATATCTTAAAAATTATTGAATTTGTGCTATGTATAAGAAAATTTTTAGATATTAACAAATGATTTTATTTGACATATTTTCGCTTTAAATTATTAGAATTTTCTTTTAATAAATATTTTATAATTTTATTTTTTTAGTACATATAAAATATTCTATTCTAAATTCATAATTTTCTATTAATAAATTACATGTATATTTTTCACCATATAGACTATATTTGTTCGTTTCTTAGGGTTTAAAAAAAAAACAAAGAATTCTAAAATTTTCGTTAAAGTCAATTTTTTTAATGAATGAACTCATTATCATCCATTTATAAGTTTTTTTATAGATATACATTACATCATTTAAGTACTTGCAGATTATATTTAACCCAAATATTTTAACCTCCGAAATTATCTAGAATTACATAATTGTTGTTTTGAAAAATATTTTCTTTTTAGATTAGAAGCTTATTTTTAATTATGTATTTGTTAGGAGATAACCAAAATGAAATATAATTTTACACTCACATTAGATTCATATCGATACAGAAGAAAATGTTTTCTATCGATTCAACAAGTGTTGTACTTATGGGAAAGCGATAGAGAAATAATCTATATAATTCTCAATATCTTAATAATTTTATAGTTTTCAAAAAATTTAAGAAACTTTTAAATATATTACCTAAAAGCGAATTTAAATTTTTTTTTAAAAAGTAAAAGAATCCGATTTAATTATTTTATATTTTTGGAACTTTTTATTTTTAAGAAGGTGATATTTAAATTTTACTTTTCCATGAAGGATTAACTTTATAGAAAATTTTAACTTTCACAATAAGTCTAATACTATTGACAAACTTTAAATTTGAGAAGTCACTGATAATTATTAGTATATCATATAATAGTTAAACTACACACAAACTCTCTAAAACATGGTCCGATGCATTTTTATATCAGTACATATTTTTATTTCTCTCAAGCTCTGAATGAGCTCTTATTTTTTATTTTTTATTTTTCAAAAATCCATAAATCTCTTAATAAATATCTCAACAAAATATATTTTCTTTTTGGTAAATTGGCTCTTAAATTATATTGCTAAATATACCATTAATTTACTCAGTTCAAGACATTAGATTGTTCATCATATTTATCTTATAACTTTTACTATTACGTTATCATAAGTTATTTATTATTTGCTACTGAACCAAAAATTATCATAGAAGTAATATCTAAATAGCTCAATTTGTTTTCATTTAATCTAATATCAAATAAAAGAAGTAATAACTAAATCGAAGTGAATGAACAAAATTATTTATAAGTTTTATAATTAATTATAATACTTCATAATCTTATATATATATATATATATATTTTTTTCTTATTAAAAATATATTTAACGTGTTTGAAATATATAATTCAACATAATCTGATGTCCATTACCTTTAGCTACTAACACATTTAAAAATAAAAGATATTTATATTCAAATTATAGAAAATTAAAATCAATAAAAAATTTTAATAGAAAATTTTTATGGTCTCTAAATATAGATTTTATTTGTCAAAAATACAATCCAATATCAATTAATTAATTTATTTTTATTTTTATCATCTTTATGTTTACTATATTGTTTAAGAATCAAAACAAACACTAATAAATAAAACAAAATATACAACAGATACAAGTAATTTAATATGATGACTAATTGGTCATTTTAAAGCTAATATAGACAGTTTTAAAGATATATAAGGTCAAATTTTTTAGTATAAGATTTAATTAAAAATATTATCTTAATTAATAAATAATTCTATGCATAATTTCTTTTCTCTTATTATACTTAATTAAGAAATAAGATTTATTCTTAGTTGTATATTTTAATTATATAATTGAGAAAATTATATCTTAAATGAAGAAATTTTCTTAATATAATGTTATGCTAATTTTTTTTTGATAATAATTATCATAATTTTTATTTTCTATTTTTTTTTATTTTTTTTGTTAATTTTTATTTTAAGTTTTTTAACGTAATTGATCATACGTTATGATAATTATGAAAATTATCTTAAAATAGAAATTTTCCTAATAATTGATTTTTTAAAATAGAAACTTATAGATAATTGTTTTATCTTATGCATTTTTCTAAAAAAAATACAACTTTAAAATTTGGAAATTTCTTAATTTTAAATGTGAATATGGAATGAGATTATTGGTTATGTTAAATCCTTTGTGGATAGCTTACACTCAAATTTTTATATATTAAGAGATTCATAGAATGAAATCATTATCTTAACTCAGAAATAATCCTATTAAAAAATTTAATATTAGTATACATGATCTAAGTGTTTTTTGTCACCAATATTTATTCTAAATTATAAATGTTTAATTATATAAGTGAACAAATTATATTAAATTAAGAATTTTTCTTAATTTAATATTAAATTAATTTTATTAATGTAAATTTATAGATCATTTCTTTATTTTCTACATATATACTTTTTAAAAAAATATTCTTATATGTAAATCTTATTATATTTATTCTAATGTTTTTGTCACTAAATTTGATTATATATATATATATATATATATATATATATATATATATATATATATATATATATATATATATATATGTATAAATTACTTAGATTTATAAATTTTAGTTCATATTTTTAGTTTCAAAAATGAAATTTTTCTTTAAAATTAGTGTTACAAATCTTAAAATCAATCTTAAGTAAACATACACCATTTAATTTTTGACATATTTTTTAAATGTGAATATTATAAAAATAAAATTCAAAATTAATAATTATTATTTTTAATTTACAAAATAAAAATTTTACTTTGATAAAAGTTAATAATATTTGAAATTAGACTGATTTATTTTCAATTTAATAAAAAGTTAATTATTGTACATTATTCATTATTTCTATTATTTGATTATATTATGGACCGGTTGGGATTAATACTTTTTGCGAGTAATGTCTATTTTGGATTGTTCTATCAAAACATTTAGATCACTCTTAGACGGATTAAAAGAATAAATTAAAAGAATATCAACACATCTGAAATTTTTATTTTGTATTAAAAACATAAAAACGAAAATATGTTAAAAATACTTTTCGCCTTCAGCATGCGTTAAACTTTAATAAAATATATAATTCATTTATATCTCAAACTTTCTCATTTGCAAATATATTTTGTCCAGACAAAAAAACCTAAATATCAGAAAAAATAAATAAAAAAGTTTCAAGGAATTAAAAATTAGATAAATATTTTCAGTTCTCTTAAATTAAAATTTTGTCAAAAATTATTGTATGCTTTGAAAGCTGAGAAAACATTAATTTAATCGACTACATTTATAGTTTAGAAATACAAACACATTAAAAAAATTACTGATAACGACTTTAGTTTTTTTAATTTGAATTTTGTCGTTTTCGAATTTAATCGACAAAAGATTATAGTTTCTCATATTCTACTCAAATTTTATTATATATTTTATTCTTTTTATCTCAAAAAAATTAATAAAAAATTATATAAAATAATATTCAAAATCTCATAATCATTATTATATTATAATCAAATAAAATTTATACTATAAATTCATTATGCACTCAGCGCCGGTTTGAATCTAGTTGACCATTAATAACTATGCATCTGCTGATCTACTAATATACCAAGTCTCCTTTACACGCTTGGCCAGAGCTGGACCCAAAAACATTGGCGTTAGGTTGAAATATTTGAATACACTTTAAACATATATAGGAAAATAATGTAGATTCCTATGATTTAAACAATATAAAGTGTATATAAAATTATTTACATAAGAATAAAATATAATATGAAGTTTATGTTAGAATTATTGCTGTTTCTTTTATTAAACGTTTATTTTATATGTTGATTTTTTTGTGAAAGAGTTTTCATTAATAATAAAAAAAAATTACAAAGAAATGATCCAAATATCATATAGTTATTTAATCATATAGCATGAATAAGTTGGTTTTTACATTTTAAAACTAATTAATTAAATCTCAAAAAGAAAATTTGTATGGGATTCTGACTACTTTAGGACTGGCTCTGCGCTTAGGTCGTTTGGATAGATATATTCAATTCAAAATTTTCATTAGAATATTCGATATTCATGAATATAGCGATGCAAAAATTTCCACCTTTTAGAGCCTGTCCTTGGTACATATCGCTCCTATATGACTTACTCATTCTGAGTGCATATCATTTGTCTATATGCCGCTGCTTAACATCTGTCGGTTGATATTGCAAGGACGATGCTCTGCAATAATGAACGATTTTTATGTCCAAATAATCCAATAATAATATTTTATATAAACATCTAAAAGACTAGTGGGGATTGCCATTTATGGAGGTTCGACATTATCTACAATGAATCCAACAACCAACCATAACGGGGGCCCGAGGCAATTGATGCTTATCTCCTTACAATTTTATTTTTAGTGTATAAATGTCCATAATTTTCCTTTTTTTCATACAAATTTCCTTCTCTTTTTTTGTTTAAACTGGCCTACAAATTACTTATTTGACTTTTCTCATTCCCTCTTCCCCATCTTCTTTAAATAGAGGGCATACATGGTAACATTTCATTCATCACTTGTTCCTCCGTAAAACAAAATATAGTAAACGGGTGAAGAAAATGTCTTCCAAGGCTTTGGTTCTGTTGAGTCTCTTGGCACTTCTTTTCGTCGTCTCAGAAGTTGCCGCGGCATCTGCAAGGCAGTCGGGTACGTAAAACTATTTTGTATACTACAGTCTAAATAGAAAATGTGTGTGAGGCTAATTGAACATAACAATTTATATGTGTGGGGGAAATTTTACATAGCCCAAAATGTTTGCAAGGCTAATATCACCCGAACTGAAGTAACACTGGATATATAACTTCATCCAACTGTTTCGTCCTCTAAGCTTGGGAAAGTTGGTTTGAACTACGGTCTATTATTTGGACTTACTCAAGTCCAAACACACTTAAGTATGAATGTATGATGTTGATCTCTGACCAAAAAACGAACATATATCTGGTGTTGACCCTAACACCTATTAACTCAAGATGCGTACCGTACACTTATGTAAAACAAATTTTAAACAGAACGTGTATATATATATACATATTAGAGATCCGAACTTATATACATATCTTGGAAATATTTCAAGAGACGTATAGAAATCCGGGAGAGTAATGCACATCTGCACGTGCTAATAGGTTCGTTCGAATAATGTTCATGTTGTTTTGGACAGGCACAGTGAAGTCAGAGAGTGAGGATACCGTGCAACCTGATCAATATGGTGGTGGCCACGGCGGCCACAACGGAGGAGGATATAACGGAGGGGGAGGCTACAACGGAGGAGGAGGAAACAACGGAGGAGGAGGATACAACGGAGGAGGAGGATACAACGGAGGCGGAGGATACAACGGAGGAGGACACCATGGAGGAGGATACAACGGAGGAGGCCGTGGAGGAGGTTACTGCCGCCACGGCTGCTGCTACAGAGGTTACCGTGGTTGCTCAAGGTGTTGCTCTTATGCCGGAGAAGCTGTTCAGACACAGCCCGGCCACTAAAAGTCGACAATGTATTAACCACCACCATATATACTCATGAGTGTTTATGAGTATACGTAATCCATGGTGGTGCGTTTTAATGATGTAAGTTCCTCAAGTGCAGCAAAGGGGGAGGACAGATCAAGAGGCGAAACTATGAGAATAAAGTTTGACTATGTAATGTCTCAGTGTTTGAGTTGTAATCTTCGTTGTTTTCATAATAAACTCGTTTGTAGTTTATGTTATTCTCTTTCGGTTTTCTGTATCAGTGCTATTTTGGAATAAATATTCATACTCTTAATGCTGGAAAAAAAATAAATAAGCTAAATTTGATCTGCCTTACAACATTGAATTATGTTTTAAAAAATAACTAGATTTTGGTATGTTCTAAGGATGGGATTTGTTATTATATATTTTATAATGTTTTAATAATTTATATTTGTAAATTTAGAAAATCAAAATTAAATCATTAATTTATTACAATATATTAATATTAATTGATAATTTTGTTAATTAATGTTAATTACAATTTTTTTTTAAAAAAAAATGCATAATCAAAAATATCATGAATTTTTTTATTTATTAGATAGTTATTTAAGACGTGTTTAAATGTATTAATTGTAGTTACAATTTTTTGTTAAGATTTCTAGATTTATTATATATTTTAAGATTTGAAATCAAGAGAATATCTTTATTGACAGATTTTAATCCTATATATGATTAGTATTTAGATTCCGAAATTAAATTTAAGAATATATTTTTAGCTTTTGAAATTATATTTTTTCAATATCAATTGTATTTTTTAATATCTTGCATATTTGTTCACAATTGCAAATTACAATTTTGCCCTTAATAAGACTCTTAAAAAATCAAATAGGATCAATGGTAAAAATCGTAATATAACACGGTACACAAGGTTTTTCTATAATGTTTTTTGTTTTAATAGTATAGACTAGATTTTTGTTCGTCCTAAGGACGGGATTTGTTATTATATATTTTATAATCTTTTAATAATTTATATTTGTAAATTTAGAAGATCAAAATTAAATCATTAATTTATTACAATATATTAATATTAATTGATAATTTTTTAATTAATGTTAATTACAATTTTTTTTTAAAAAGCATAATCGAAAATATCATTAAATTTTTCTTTTGATAATTGTTTAAGATGTGTTTAAATGTATTAATTGTAGTTACAATTTTTTTGTTAAGATTTCTAGATTTATTATATATCTTAAGATTTGAAATCAAAAAAATATTTTTGTTGAAAGATTTTGATCGTATATATGGTTAGTATTTAGATTATGAAAATTATATTTAAGAATATATTTATGGTTTTTGAAATTTTGTAGCTTTATTGATAGATCTTTTTTAATATCACTTGTATTTTTCAATATATTGCATATTTGTTCACATTTACAAATGACAATTTTGCCCTTAATGAGACTCTTAAAAATCAAATAGGATTAATGGCAAAAATCGTAATATAACACGGTACAAAATGTTTTTTCTATAATGTTTCATGTTTTAATAGTATAGATATTGTGATAATTTAATTTTAAATAATTATTTATTATAAAACAATTATAAAAATGATGTGATGTAAATTTAACATTAATTTTTATTTTTTACTGAAAAATATTTGTTATATATTTATATTTATTTATAATGTTTTCCGTAACTGAATTTAGAACTTTTAACATAATTGCAGATTAACGAGAGTTAAAATTATCATTTGGCATATCAAGTTTATTTTTAATGATTGTATATGTGTTAATCCATCATTTTAATTTTTTTCAGTGATCGATATCCATTTTTAAGTTAATCGAAATTGGCTAATCCATCCTTTTTAATAAGTTTCATAGTTGTTTTAAATATTTTACATATTTTAATAGAATAACCCATCAAAAAACGCAAATCATAAATGATTAATTCTAACTTTTTATACCATGTAATCGATTAATATAAGTATTGAGAATCTTTAATATCTTTACTTGTTATCAAGTTAAAATATTAATTATAATATATTGGTTAATTATAAGATTAAGTTAAAACATGACTAAATTTATAAAAAAAATTAAAAAAATAAAATTTAATCATTATTTAAATCATGTTTTTCAACTTTTATAGTTTTCATTATTTTAAAATAATTTTTTAAAAAATTCAATTATAACATATATATATATATAAAATGATAGATTTGTTTTTGTATAAATGATGTGTTTATCTTTTTATTAAAATAAGATAAGAGAAATATTAGAAAATATTTAATACTCCAAAATCATTTATAATTTCAAAATTAATATATGTTTTCAAAATTTTTAAAACTAACTTTTTATTAAGTAAAAGATAATAAATCATCATTAGTTTTTAAAATTTTTAAATTACAAGATTTTTTTAATTTTTGACTCAAGATATATTTTAAAAGCATATTTGAATATTTTGTAGTTTACATATAATATAATTTTCAAAAAGATAATATATCTTTTAAAAAAAGAAAATATTAAAAAAAATTTATATTTAGGTAAAATATATTTAGTAGATATAATATCCATAATATTTCAAAAATATATTCAAAATTTTACTCATATCTTTGTTTTCTTTTTTTCAACAACTACAGTATAAAATGTTTAAACAAACTCCTCTAGCCAAACTGAGGGTGTAGCATCAACATAAACCATTTATGCAGGAAAAATCTTGGATCTTCTTGCTAACTTGTCAGTTTTAACGGTCTTTGCGCGGGGGATTCACTTGATGGAAAAGGTGTCCAACAACTCTTTCCACCTTTGAAATTGTTCAATACGTATTGAGAAAATATGCCACCCCAAAGAAAACGACACTATCTTAATCAAGTCCGAGAAATCTATTCAGTTGCAAATGTCACCTAATTATACTAAATAGTGTACATACATTACATAACTCAAATCAACGCTTCAAATTCCACATGAAGGGGGATAAACTCTGACGAATATTCTGAGTCCCGTCATCACTCTTGGCACTTCCTCCGTATTACAAAACCATCCATGTCTTGAAAAATATATGATTCTTTCCAGAATATTCCATCTATACAGCACCACCAACCCTCAGTTATTTGAATATCTAATGATGGATTATTCTCCAATCTGGGCAATCTAACATCTAGCACTTGTGCTTATTCCCATAGCTAACCTTCTGTTTCCTCATTACGGAAAATATTATGTGGATTTTGATCTTTATTCTCGAAATTCTTCTCATTCGACTTTTTTAAAAATACTATAAGACCCATGGAAAACAAGTATTTGTAATATTCATTCGTAACTTTGTCATCAACAAATTAAAGTTCTATATATATATATATATATATATATATATCATCGTATAAACATCACAATTGTAAACAATAATTTCAAAATAATTTTCTTATTTCATATATTTTATATAATATATTTTTTTAATATCACTTTTGAAGATCAAGATATGTTGAGCCATGAGTTCATAATGATTACCGAGATATACGAGACCACCAATTTAAAGGTTGTGATGATGGTTGAACCTCGAGATAGTGGAATAATGTAGGATAATATCATATCTTGTCATTATATTGGATAGCTCAAATATGGTTAGAATATTCTTAGGAAATATATCATATTTTAAAGAAAACACAATCATCTTTCTTTTCATGGTATCAAAGATCTCCATTTTGAAGGACTCTCGACAAAATTTATTTCTAAGTTCTTGGTTTTTCCTCTTGTTTTCTATTCATCCTTAGACAATCTGAATCATTTGCTAAAGTTCTCAATTCCATAGTTGTGTCCAAATCACTTGTTTCTGTTAACATGATTAAGATGACAAAGTATCGAAAAGTACATAACTTGGAGCGTTCAAGTCATATCACTTTTACGTGGTTACAATCTACTTAAGTTCATCTCCAATTCTGGAAGTGACAAACCAAATCCATATGTAATCATGTGAAAGACAAGAAAATCTTCTCTATGACTCTTATGGGCTCTGTTGAAATCGCACAAAAGTCTCTCATCGCCACAACAATCACATCTCTCGAAGTATGGAACATATTGGCGGCGACATATGAAATATCCTCCTAATAACAAATAAAACAGCTGAAAGCCCTGTTGAAACAATGTGTCAAAGGTAAAAACACAGTGGATGCCTATATGCAACATATCAAAGCGAAGGCAGATGCTTTATATCTTTTTGGCAGCCTCATTGACAATGAAAGAGACAAAGTTAAATGAAAGAAACACACTGTTTCTCCCAAATGCTTTTTCACCAATGGAATAAATCCAGGCATGATAGATATTAAAATCATGAACTTGAAAGGCCTCTTATACCTTTTCTCCTCCATGTCAATATGAATTCTAAATCTGAGATGATCCGAGCATCCTTCTGGTTCAAAAGAATGCAGTAAACTTATGGCTTCCAATGAAGGCACCCATCATTTATTATTATCATATTTCTTGCAGATCAGACACATTTCCCTTTTGTTGCACCGCGTAATAGTGGACCATAGGCCCTAGACCAGTCATCGAGTAATGCCTCATTATTTTTTGGGAATATATCATTCCCAAAAAAATAGTTGGTGCATTCTCATATCTAGAGTGTTCTTCCCTTTTCAATATCTAATCAAAATATTCTACAACTATCCATGGTCTATTTTTAAACATTGGACAGTCTTGTGACTTTTGATATATACCAACAACTCCTATCTTCCATCTACTGCATTCAATAAATAAAAAATTGAGTAAAAGAATTCATTTTCACTCTCTTTCAATAAAATTGAGCATGTTACCACCTGATCACTTTTAAATACCACTGACATCATGATTGTAGGCCTCCAAAGAATCCAAATACGACTATGGAATTTATACTCGACATAATATCATACATTATGGTGGAGTTGATTTATTCTTATTCTCTCTCTAAGTGTTCTAAATATAGCCAATTAGATCACAAACAAAATTGATATGTATAAATAAGAATAGAGAAAGTTGTTATTATGGTAGCTCTAAACACCTTAATCATGCAGATGCAATTAAGTAGAATCATAGCTCTCATATACTTTATGTTTCAACAGCTCTCTTTTTTAGGCTGAAATACTATTCAGAGAGACTTAGCAAGTTTAAAGCTCTGCTCTAGTCTTAAATTTATGGCAATTGTTTATGGACCTCAAATTAATGTGATGCATTCTCCATGCTCAAGTTCAGGTTAAGGAGATCCAAAGAAAAAAAAAAAATTAATTCAAGTAACATGATCAAGGACATGTCAGCCACAATAATTTCATTTAGAGGAAGAGGATATAACGGTCATTGTAACTGTGGTGGATGAGATTTTTGCTAAGCTCACCACAAAAATAACTGTAAAATCCCGATTTCTGGTATATGTGGAAAGATTTTAAGAAAATTGATTTGACTACCTATGTCACCAAAGTGTACTTACCTTTTCGGTCACATATCCGGAGAGAACTCCAGAGTTAAGCGTGCTTGAGCTGGAGTAGTCAAAGGATGGGTGACCTATCGGGAAGTGATTTGTGGTACCGTGTGAGTGAGAAAAAAACACGGGGAACGATCATGTGGTGATTACTGGGTCAGTAAGCAAGTCTCAAGAGCCTGAAAAAAATAGTGCACCAGCCGTCAGACAGGGGTGGATCCACTGGCCTGAAAGAGTGGGTGTGGGGCCATTGGTAGGGGCAGCTGAGGCGTTATAAGTGGTATCCGAGTTGGTTAGCCATTCCAGTGCTGACCTAGGAGGAGGTTTGGGACCTGTCTTGGTGCGCAAAGAGGATGTTGCGCTCTATGAGTGAGGGTGAATTGTAACATCCTGATTTCTGGTATATGTGGAAAGACTTAAGATAATTGATTTGACTACCTATGTCACTAAAATGCACTTACCTTTTCGGTCACATATCCGGAGAGAACTCCAGGGTTAATCATGCTTGAGCTGAAGTAGTTAAAGGATGGGTGATCTATCAGGAAGTGATTCGTGATACCGTGTGAGTGAGGAAAAAAGTATGGGGAGCGATCATACGGTGATTACTAGATCAGTAATCAAGTCTCTTGAACGTTCGAAAAATAACGCACTGGTGGTTAAACAGGACTAGACCAACGGATCCGAAAGAGCAGGTGTGAAACCCATTAGTATGAGGGGCTGAAACATTATAAAAACATGGATCCTAATTCGTTTATTTATTATTATCGTTTTCATTTGCTAATTTCTCATATATTAGCTTTGTAATTGTAAATTGTCTCTCACTTACGAAACTGTATGACTATGGCAATAGCAGGTTGTAACCATCCGGTTAAAAATCTATAAATAAATATAAAAACATTGTTGATTCACAAGAGAAATTAATAAAGTAATATATATATGTGTGCTTAAATAAAAATAAATCGAAAATGTATCTTATTATATAAAATTTGATGTTTTAGAATTATATAATACACATGATCACGATACTTATTAATCAGTTGATTATATTTGGACATGTGTAAAAAAAAAAAATTTATATGACAAATTATCTTAAATTTCAATTTATAAAAGAAACAAAAATTTTAAATATGATAAAATGATTAAATCTGTGAATATAAATACTGGAGTCATTTTGTAAGGATTTAAAAATTTGATATATGATCAGCTAAATAATACAAATTAAAAAAGAAAGGCTAAAAATAAATATTTGGATATATGTGAAGAAAATTAATAAGAACCCAAATAATATAAAATTATAAAATCAACATAAATAAACATATGTTGCTCTTTCAGGGTTCTTTATAAGGGTTCTTAATCTTATTTTATTTATTTTGATAGATTATGTGATTTTTTAGTCTACATTTTAGTTTTTTTTTTCTTTTTCAATGGTTATTAAATAGATTATAAATTTGCATATGAACAAAACCTAGTTTAATTTTACTATACAAAAGTTGATATTTCAAAGTAAGCAATTAACATGATTGTGATACATGGTAAATCTATTGATAAAATTTTGATGTATATAAAATACTTTTCAAGTTAAATAAAATAACAAAAGGAAAATTTATTTCTAATTATATAAAAAGAAAGAAACTTTTTTTCTTAAGTTGATTAAAAAAAGTCAAATGTGATTAAATATGGATGGGTAAGTCTAAAATAATATATCTAAAAATAAGAGAATCAATTATCAAGTTTTTAGAAAAATAGATATATGATGGGTAGTTAAACCTTTAAAAAAAAAAATCAAATAGAAATTAAAAATATGTATATGAAAATATGTGATAAAATCTAATTGTAAAAAGAATAATAGAAGAAACAAAGTTTAATAATTTTCACTTTGTTAAACGGTAAATAATTTTTATTTAAATCTTATGTTACCTATTTTCATGGATAAATTAGCCTAATTTTGTATATATTCATTTTGTTTTTTTAATAATTGAATTTTAATAATTTTTAGATTGTTTGTATCAGATTTAGGTGTTCGAGTATTTGGTTTGGTTCGGTTCTTTTGATTTTTGGATATTTTATGTATAGGGATATATAATCCATTAAAGTATTTAGAAAATTTTGGTCGGTTTTGGATTTATTCTTTTGGTTTTTGGTTTGATTCGGATAATAAAACTAAAAACCAATATATATCTAGAAAAAATTCAGGTTCAGTTTGGTTCGTTTTTTTCAGGCAATTTTGGGGAATTCCGATTCAAATAACGGGTAATTCGGATGGTTTATGTAAAAATCTCGAATAATTCGGATAATTTTAAAAATTTTGAAAACAAATATTCGACTAATTTCAGATATGAAAATATAGAAATTTTTCAGATATTTATGTTTATTCGGTTCTGTTCACGACCTCCTAATTTAATTCGATTTGATTTGGCTCTCTTAATTTAAATTAAATAATATGCCAAGCATAGTTCGTATACAGTAGCAGTGTCGTGGTACAAGTTGGACAAGTATGTGCTTCTAGTCTTGTGTAAATTATTTAATACTTCAACCTTTTTGTCAAAAAATTTCAATCACCTAGTTGGTTTATGATTGAAATTGGGTTGTTCGAGATATGAGGTACAAATCTCTTTAATCATGTATATTTTTAATTTTTAAGTTTTTTTCTTTTAAAAATACAGATAATATCCTGGCCATTAAATTTAAGTCTTTTGATTAGTAACCCAGTTTTTTTTTTTTTTTTGCTTTCAGCCCTGTGAGGGCCGGTAATGTATAGAAGGTTACCAATCAAAATCTATTATATACTGTATATGCGTAACATGAATTGAATAAACGAAGTGCAAAAATTTATGACCAATCCAACAACTAACCGTACTATGGGCCCCTGCGATGACTTTATTTGCGCTTATCCAGTACTCGACATCGTTTTTCTTGACATTTTTTATGATTGACTTTCTTTAAAGAAAAAAAGAAAAAAGAAATGTAACTTCTTGGCCTTTGTGGATTATTGCACGTAGCATTTACTTACACGTACACCCCACCCTTGCATTCTATATATAGAGGTTTTGCATGGGACATTATACTCACCAGATCCTTCTTTACTATTACTTTTCAATACATCATTAGTGTTTTTAGAGATCGCTTACGATGGCTTCTAAAGCTTTGCTTTTCTTAAGTCTCGTTGTAGTTCTTCTCATCGCCTCTGAGGTGGCAGCCAGGGACCTAGAAAACTCGGCAGAAAATAAGAACAATGGTACGCATATATAAATGTAATTATACCGTAAGAAAAAAAAAACTTATATTTTGTTGAATATGTATGACCGAACAAGCATGTAAGGCTATTTGAATATTCTTGAAAGTTGAAACCAAACTTTGATTTGTTCATGGCTTTTTCATCTTCTTATCTTTAGTACTAAGTAGAAAAGTTTCTTTCAATTTGAAAACCTAATCGTAATGAGCTTCAAGACGGCTTGAATTAAAGTTATGACGAATCACTCATGTTTATCAAGTACTTTATAAAATACGTACGAGAGCCGGTTATTATTGATTATATGCACAAAAAAAGAATATGTATTCACAAAATTTTTGGGTTTGAGAAACAGAAAAAGAAGAAGGAATGCACACTGAGCAGTATGGAGGGTATCCAGGAGGAGGGTACGGAGGATACCCCGGTGGTGGATATGGGGGAAACCGCGGTGGTGGATATGGAGGAAACCGTGGTGGTGGATATGGTGGTAGGGGCGGATATGGAGGACGTGGAAGAGGATACTGTCGCTACGGTTGCTGCTATAGAGGCTACGGTGGCTGCTCTAGGTGTTGTGCTTATGCTGGTGAGGCTGTTCAAACTCAGCCAGAGAGTACTGAGCCTGCTCACTAGAAAATCATGCATATGGATTCCTCATGCTGCCATGGTTATGAAGTATAAGTCTCAAGTCTAATAAAAGGGAGCAAATTATGAAGTACCAGGGTTTTAAAAGTTTGTTAAAAAGATAAAAGAGTATGGAAAGTTTGAGTTCCTTTTTTTTAGTATGTGGTGTAATAATCTCTGCTCGCGTGATAAAGTATGTTTGATGCATGTATCATATTATGGAATATGGATAATTTATTAATGAATGTGTAACACATCCAAATTGCAGTTATCATGACCTAGCTTACTATCTACATCCATTGAAGATTCGAAAGAAACAAGTGAATATTGAAAGTTCGTTTTGGTTTCACTTAATCACGATCTCACACAAGTAAACGAATTCTTCAACCATGAAATACATTCTAGAAAGGTAATTAAGATAACCATATACACTTTATTTCAATTAAGTTCCTCACTAACCACCAAGATTTGTCCGTATTTCAAATAATCAGTCATTTCATAATTTTATCACTAGCTAAGCCTATTCGCCTATTATGAAACCTTGTTCTCTCTCTTTTTTTTTTTCTTTTTTTTGGTGGTCTTGCAACTTTTCTCCAGCCACAATTGGTAGAATAATTATATTTTGACGCATTTATGGTTAAGCAATGGATTTGAGGACACGTAATGAATTACCACTAAAAAAATCAAATTAAATCACTTAAATAATATCACAAAATTAAATAATATTATTTTAATTAATTTTGCTGTTGTCTAATTGAAACACAGTTCAATAAAATTGTTAAAAAATTATATTACTTTACATCATTTTGTTTGCATCAAATTATAAATAAAATAAATATATAAAATAGGTGATGTAGGACACTCTTTTTTCATCGTGTATAAGATAACAACAAATATCTCAAACCTTTCCAATATAGTTGATGGAACCGATGGTGCCTCGTATTAAGATGTACATTATTTAATTATTTTAGTAAGGTTTTTAAAATTTTAATTGATAATAGTTGTATTCTGATATGTAGGTAGTAGGTTTAGCGTTGATTATACGATTGCTAGGAACATTTCGAAGATCATATCAAATGACTTCAAGTAGTCAATAATCAAATACTGCAACAACTAATCATATACTGCAACAACTTATTAAATACGCCTCACGATTAAGTCAGTAAGGATTGTCTTCGTTCTAAGTTTTTATTTTATTTGCGTGACCGATAGTTGAAGGTAAAGTACTTAGGAAATTATGTTTAGATTATTTAATTGATTTGCTTATTTATTAGCTATCAGAAATAAGGTAATACTATTATTTCATAACGTCAGCGAACGAAATCTATATGACTCTCTTAGCTCTGGAGAAGACGCAGAAGAAAAAAAATAACATGACGCGTTTGTGGAGCCTTGCTTAGACATGATAGTGCTACAAGTCAACGCCAAAATGAACAAACATATAAGTAGTTTGAGCATTCATTACACATGCCAGCTCTATTTGATTTATAATTTACTAGTGGATCCCGATATATTATATATAGAATTGTATACTAGTGGATATCCCCTGTATATAATATATAGAATTGTATACTATTTTATTTGAAGAAAATAGTATTATGAAGTATTTGTGATTTTATACAACTTAACTGAAATAAAAGTATATACAAACCAACACAATCTGTAAAATAATCAACAACATCTATCGCTTTGTGAAAATGGAGAGAGAAAACTGCTGGTTTCCTCTCGGCCGTACTTCCGCCCCGAAACCACCGCTCGCCACCGCTTGTGGCAACTCAGTCCGTCCTCCTCCCCTTCCTCCAGACCCGCCTGACCCTCATTCGCCTTTAGCTTCCTCCAACTTTCCACCATTAGGACCTCCCCCATCTCTCTGTTCCTCAGAGTTAACGACCACTGCCTCACTTGTGATGCCACCTGTTGACATTTCTCCCATTACTACTGATTCAGCTTCTCCCATGTCTCCTACAAATTTGGGAAAGAAGCAATCAACAAAAACTAAGTCTCTGCTAGCAGATGCTCAGTCGACTCTATCAGAAGCTAGATCTGGATCCCAATCTACAGCCTCTGGATTGGTTCACACTATCCCCCCAAAGGGTTCTTCCCCTTTAAAGACAAATTTAGCCACTTCCGCTACTTCTACTCCAAAATCAATTAATTTGTCCACTTCAAAACCAACAAATCTGTTCAATGTTAATCTCTTTCTTCGACTGTTCTTTTTCCTCTTTCGGTTTGGGTAAGCCATTGCTGGGCTGGGCCTCTTTTATCTCGTGAAACACTTAAGCGGGGCCTCAGCTTGTAATCTTTTATTTCCTCTTTTGCAATTTCAATAGAAAACCTTATTTTCAAAAAAAAAAAACACAATCTGTAAATGCGAACGTCCTTATGTCAAATTATTTAGTATGAGCATCTATCAAAATATACCATTGCACCAAAATCTAAAATCTGTTGCTCACTTATATTCTTATATTTATGTAAATCTCAAACAATATCTTAATTATGTAGTAGTTAGACATTATTAGCACTTACAGAATTCAACATTGGAGAGTGCATTCATCACTCAGATATTGTATATTTAATAAGAAGAATTGATCTATTTTTCAACACATAATTTGTTAAAAAAAGACATCATATAGGTAGTACAATGCCAACAATTATAGTGTTTCCATTAATCATGCTAAAAATTGTTCACTTTTCTCCATCAATCTTAAAATTGTTTTTTTAATGAACTTCTATTTTATCCTTTCTCAACGAGAGAAATGGACGTGGTTGATATGAGAAATCTTCTAAGTGTTCCAGTAGGACGAATTTTCAACGACATATTCTATTTTTCTTATAATATTTCTCTGATTTTGCTTGACCCTTACAACTTTTTTCTATCTCCAGCTTGTTTCTCGAATTGTACACAAATTACAATTTGTTTTCAATATATTTTTGACTTTCCATCGTTACCATCTTCTCATCATATCTATGTCTACCTTATTCATGTGCTAATTTTATAATTTTAAACTTTTAAAACTCTTCTCTGATGGTTTCCGTTTTTTGTTTTTTTTATTTGGCTAAGAATGTAAGTATCAATAGAAATGAATTATTTGAGATCCTAGAGAACACGTACCCTATATATTTGTTCCCTTAGCAAAAAACGATTAAAAAAGAAAGGAAACTAGCCAATTTAGGAGAATGTTAACATTCACTGTAGCCATAAATCCATTAAGTTACTCAACTTCTTTCGATGTCTTCTGCGGTGTTTGAATTTTGAATTTACAATCCATTCCTGACCTTTCTCCAATTCACAAGAGATGTCCATCAGTGGAAGTTGCAAGGATATATACCTAATTTGCACAGCTTGTTAAATCTCTACACCAGACTCCCACTGCAACAGATTTGAGCAAATTCTTTGTACTTCAATTTTATGTACAACAAAGATAAGTATATATATTCCTAGTGCTCCTGTCCCGATCAAAAAGCTTTAGACTTGGCATGGTTTGTGGTCAGTTTTACTGTCGCTAAAATAGTAAATGTTCGTACCTTACAATTTCATTTCATAGTTCCAATAGCATATAATGCTCCTTAAAACCACCTTTGACTCCTTACCTGAGCGTTGCTGCCGGCAACACTGTTTATTGCTTGCTTTCATAACCACTTTTTTTTTTGTGGTTATCTCATTCAAATGAACATTTGTCAAATACATATGACTTAAGAGTTTGTATTTGTCATTCTCTCGTATTGAAAGAAGATGAATTGGGCCCTGATGTAACAAATGCTTCGGCTTCTTATTTAACTGGTTTTTTTTCCTCTCTTGCAAGATCGGACAGCGAGCATATGAACAATACCAGACTTGGTGCATATTGTTACACTAAAAGGACATAAGAGGCGAAGTTTTTCTGGAGCATTCTCACTGGTTATCAGTGCGTAACGTAAACATCAGGTTATAAACAAAAGAGCAGTTAGCTATATCTGATTGTTCATGCCTCACAACATTTGAAGGGCAGGCCTCAAGTGTTCTTAGGGCCTCATTCAGAACCTCATGTGGTAAGTTTCAAGAGATGTCTTACTTTCTCCTTCTCTTTTACTCTTAACATTCTAACTACGCATTTATAGGTCGGCCACGAGTACAAGAAGATGATTCTGAATATATTTCTAAATCTTATTTTTATTTAGTGTATACAGGTTTAAATTTAGTTTTTTTTGTATTTTATTAATTAATTTGATTATATAAAAATATTTTTTTATATTAAATTTTATTAGATAGCCTTGTATACGTGATTATTTGTGTCTAAGTTAATTAAAATAATAACTACAAATCTGAAATAGCAATAAAATTATAATTACAATATCGTTTGTGGCTATTTGTTGATGAAATTACAGTTTAGTACGCGGCAATTTGTGGCTAATATAACCATCAATATATATTTCTCTATCCGTGGATATTACCCACGAATATTGTCGTAGCTATATCGTAGAAAGAAAAGTTACAGATCGCTACTGATAGCCATGTTTATAGCCATGTTTCCGGCAATATTCAGAAACTCAAAGCTATAATTTGTTTTGGAGCTTTTGACCAAATCAAAATTTTAGCTATAATTACAATTAATTATGTAGCTATAAGCAGTTTTTGTTGTAGTGACCAGTCTATGTCTTTGTAGTTGTGCAGAGAATTTTTTTTTTTCTATTCCCAAATGTTGTAGACCGATGCTTTGGCAAACCCTATTTATACGATAAACTCAAATAAATATTCAGGGAAAAACCTTTAAAATATATTTATAAGCAAACGTGATACAAATTTCAAAAGATGACTCTCTTCCTGCCTGTGTAGTGTTTGCTTTCGTCATTATATCATTGTTAATCCCTACTTTTTGTAAGATTGCATACTCACTTTGCACTAGGTTGTATTTTCCCAGCTCTGAAGGTAAAAGCATCAGGACTTTTTACATCCCAAAAAACCTTTTTTTTATATTGAGGTGATGATTGATATCGATGAGAAACTTGAACACTGAGATGTGACAAACCACTTTCATGGCAAGTGTTCAGATCTGTAACAACTGTGGTAAAGAAAATTATCTTCAGGGAGCCCATTCATCTTAGGACACCAAGGGATGAACACTGATCTCTTATAATCTTCGATGAAGCTCTATTATTTGTATAATTGTCTTTGGTTTTGTCATGGGTTTAAACGTAGGTCCTTATTTTGTTACGTATGGCTTTAGCAATGCATAGTGGAAGAAAGGTGGTTGTCTTTATACATTGAATAAAGGAGAGGATGTCGATTTCTCCTCTTAGTATTACAAAGACAGATATGGTTTGTTCTTTCATAGGCTCATAGCCTTGTGTTATCCCCCTTGGAATTCTATCACTACTTAAAGAATTTGAGAATGTTTACACGATCATGTTTTTTTTGCTATTGTCTTTTGACAGATCACAGGTTTACTTTTTCAGCACATCCTTCATATGCAATTTTTTTTTTCTCGATAAATTGGCCCTTGATTTCCTAAAAGTAATCTGCATTATAAAGCGTAGAAATTAATTCTATGAATCATCAATCTTTAGAAGTATCTAAAATAAAAGAAAATTTAACTTCTAAATAATAAAGATCACATATAACACAATTTTAGAACAGCAAGAGCATCTGTAAGAGACTGTTACAGGGCACTCAAAACTATTAGACCTATCAGAAAACCAAAGAAAGAGACACTATCAGAAGACACTATTTGGTGCTTAATTAATTCTAAAAGAATGACTTGGACTATCTCTATATAAATTTTTTTAGCGAGAAGTTTAGCTGACATGGCATTGGCAGCTTGAGCGAGAATATTTGAGACGGTGATGTGGTAGGATTTGGCTAAGGTGAATAGTCTAAGAAGTTCCAAACTATCTTTTTCATTTAGTATGGATTAGGGTATTAACCCCAAGCATCGGCACAAGGATTTATATACATGTACAAACAAAAATTTTGGCCTATTAAATTATGCTAAATTTTAACACGAAAGAAACACTAGCTAACAGTCACATCTTTAAAGAAACCGTCTCTAAATGTTTTTGAAGAGCTGTACAGTCACTTGGGACCAAACGAAAAGACTAACAAGGTCATGAAGAATGTCACATAATATACCAACAAAGTAACTAATGAACAAGTAACCCTATCAAAGGCGATCTCCGAGTTATAATAAGAAATAATATGTGTTCCAGATCTCATAGCTCAAGGAACATTTCAAACACTCCCTCTGAAGGCCTCAACATGTACACATATGACTTTTGTTGTAACCATAACCATAACTTCAGTTGCAAGAACTTAGGTTCAGCACCACCAAGTAATAGTAAAGGAAGCCACATCGCGATGTCTCCACTTCTAGGATGAGCTTTAAACAATATCCATATCTCTCTCCCACTTCCACTTGGATTTCCCCGTCTTTTTCGTTCTTAAGAACGGATCAAAGACAAAGCCAAATGTTGGAGTCCACAGGATGAAGTAGCTCAACCCAGTTCAGCTTGAACTTGATCCATCCCCAAGCAGGGATTGACCCAAAAAATCCTGACTACATCTTCAAAATGCTCTATGAAACTCATTAAGCACTCAAAGATGTAAATTCAAGAGTTTATCATGCCACAAGCGAAGTTCCAGAGATCGAGTGTGTGGTCGAAGAAACAAAAAAACTCTATGGTCAGAGAAAATTGAAAATACACAGGTAAAAAACGTCAAGAAACTATGGCTCTTATTTACAAAGGAAAAAAACACTAGGTCACACCTCACTACGTTCGTTTCGTAATTGGGAGAGCACACTTTAGTGAATATGAGAGGGACGCTAGGTTATGCAAAAAAAATTCTCAACATACTTTGGGATCCACTCTTAACTGGTTCGCACACCTAGAGGGACAATCAAACGATAGCTCCACTCACCCAGCGGTTAGTTTCTTGAAGTAGTTTTTGGTCATCATTTTGAAAAAATTGTATGGACCAGAACTTTGGACCCTCTCACAAGGACCAAGTGATTCGCTTGGTTCTTCAATTACTAAATATGAAAAATTCATTGCCTTGATGACAAATTTTAGCAGTCCAAAAGAACGGATTATGACATGAGTTAAGGTTTAAGGAAGATCTCATCATTGTTTAGCCGACAATAATCGACAAACACTACAAAAATGATGAAATAAATCACTTAAATTGTATCACAAAATTGAATGATTCTATTTTAAATGATGTAATTATAAATGAGACAAATATAAATGATATAAGACTGATTATAATAAGTAATTAATGCTATTATTAACTAACTTAATATCAATTTAATAAATTGATGCTAAATTATTATAATTAGTACGAATTTAACACAAGTGTATTATTATACAAACTTTTATCGATTAAATAAATGATGTATTTTTTTTTTTTTTGGTTAGGAACACTTTGATACAAATATTGTATCAATTGAAAAGTGATGCTAATAATATTTTTTTTTAAGTCTGTTTGTCCAATATGGGAAACAAACAATAGAGAGGAGAAAATCTCTCTTCTATAAAATCTATTATATTAAAACAAGATCAGTTTTTGAATAAACCTTACCTTTATGTGTGATTTACTGAAAATGTCATTGTATTTTTATGGTTTTTCAAATCTTCATTAAAGTTATTTTAGCCAAACGATATATCTCAATTATAATTAAAATTTAATCATAATTAAATCAAAACCAAATCTCTGGATATCTTTTAAGTCAAAAAAAATCAAAACTTCATTTTAAACATATTTTAAAATATTAGATTTTAGATTTTATGAAAAAAGATCTTATGGATGAAGATTTGATTAGATATATATTAATTAGATTAGTAAACTTTAGTTTATAATTTTAATTTCAAAAATGAAAATTTTACTTTAAAATGAATATTTTCTTTAAAATTATTATTATAAATCTTAAAATCAATTTTAAGTAAACATACACCGATTAATTTTTGATATATTTTTTTAATGTGAATATTAGAAAACTAATATTCAAATTAATATATATTATTTTTTTAATTTTAAAAACGAAAATTTTACTTTGATAAAAATTAAGAATATTAGAAATTAGACTGATCTATTTTAAATACAATAAAATTTTCATTATTATAAATATTCAATATTTATATTATTTGACTATATTATGAACAGGTTGGAATTAATACTTTTTGCTATTGATGTATATTTTGGATTGTTATATCAAAACATTTAGACCACTGTTACACGGATTAAAAAAATAAATAAAAAGAATATCAACACATCTGAAAATTTTAATTTGTATTAAAATTATAAAAACGAAAATATATTAAAAATACTATTGGCCTTTAGCACGGGTTAAACTTTCACTAAAAAAAAACTCAGCCATAGCCACAACATAGACACAACAATTTCCGTGGCTATAAATTTTAGCCACAAGTAGACACAACAATTTCCGTGGCTATAAAGTTCGTCGCTAATCGTGGCACCATTATCTATGAAAAATCCGTGGACATAAAAATCTACAAATAGCCACGACATATTTGTAGCTAAACAGCCACAACACAGTCCGTCGCTATTCGAAGAGCCAATAGCCGCGATTAGAGACAAAACCGGATTGTGGAAACCAAATTTCCTTTGTTAGCAACAACCAAACCGTAGAACAATTTAGCTACAAAAGTGTTGTGGCTATCCGTAGCTAAAGAAAACAAATAAATATCACAGATTCGTTTACTATTTCAACATCACCATGATGACATTCTCTGTATACTGTATCCTCTAATCATGTCTTTTTGGCTGACAATATATTCGGATTAGCCACGGAATGTGTCGTGGCTAGCTGTAGGTACGCATATATTTTACATTGCAAAAAATCCCGTCGTGGCTACCCGTGGATATATAAGATATTTTGTTAAAAAAAACTACATGTCGATAGAATGTAAATAAACTATTTAATATATTTACAATAGCCACAGAAATGGTCTTGGCTATCCGTAGCGGTATAAGTTTTTTTGGGCGAAAAAAATCACGTGTCGACTAAAGTAACAGTTAACTACTTATTATTCGCTGCAAAAGGTGTAATGCCATCAAATCGATTTCGCAGAGAATATATCCGCTTAGCTACAGAATTAGTTGTGGCTATTCGTAGATGAGGAAATTATATATAAACCAACCTCACTTATTTTGGAGAAACCGTGAAAAAAATATTGAAAGAGTGTCCCTAAAAAAAAAGGAGTGCTAAAAAATGACAGATTTTTTTTTTTTTAATTCGAGAGAATGGATGTATAAACGTTTGAAACATTTAGATCATAGTGTGTGTGATAAATTTATTGAGGGATTAAAACTTTTATTTTTTTTGCTTGTAATCAAATTTTTTATTTAGAGCGGAGGAAGTTGTTATGTCCATGCAAGAAATGCAAGAATCAAAAGCATCACAACGTTGATACCATGAAGACTCACATAATGATGAAAGGCTTTACGGAAAATTATTATGTGTGGACGTATCACGGAGAATATTGCCAATACAACGGTGAAGCATCGACAAGCCATCAAGTTGTGGGGGACGATCCATAGAATGGCTTTTCCAATACTCAAGTTCCAGCTGATCAATTTCATGATTCCAATGTCGATTTCAACATGTCACCTGATGCTGTCCAGAATTTTGAAGAACCAATTTACGAGGAAAGCCATAATACCGATGTCGAGGCCTTAGAAGCAACAAATAAACCTCTTTACGATGGGAGTGCTGACGGAGTTTCTCAATTGTATCTAGTCTCGAAGGTGATGAGCTGAAAGACCAATTTCAATCTGCCGGAGGAATGTTTGGACGATATTGCTCAAACCTTTAAATATGTTCTTCTGAAGCCTAATACCGCACCTAAATCATATTATGAGACGAAGAAGATGACACAGTCTCTAGGATTGCATTATAATAAAATCGATGTGTGCGAGGACAATTGTATGCTATTCTGGAAGGAAGAAGACCGTGAGTTGTTACAATATCGGTTTTGTCGAAAAGATCGGTACGAGCCAAACGTGGGTCGATCAGGGAAGAAGATACCAAAGCAGAGGATGTTTTATCTGCCAATTGTGGATCGGTTGAAGAGATTATACTGGTCAGAGGCGACAGCTTCACAAATGAGATGGCATGCTGAACACGTATCCCCCGAAGGAGAAATGCATCATCCCTCAGATGGAAGAGCATGGAAGCATTTTCAAGAAGTATATCCTGTATTCGCTCGTGAGAGTCGCAATGTTTATCTAGGTTTATCAACCGATAGATTTAATCCAATTGGTATGAACGAGTAATCATATTCTGTCTGACCCGTCATAGTGACACCATACAACTTACCCCCCGGGATGTGCATGAAAAGAGAGTTTTTCTTCCTATCTATATTAGTCTCAGGGCCAAACCATCCGAAGAAAAGCTTGGATATTTATCTACAACCCTTGATTGAAGAACTACAGAATTTATGGAGTGACGGCGTGAAAACTTACGATGTCTCACGGAAAGAGAAATTCACGATGCGAGCAGCTTCGATGTGGACAATCAGCGATTTTCCGGCATTTGTGATGCTATCTGGATGGATGACACATGGAAGATTAGCTTGTCCATATTGTATGGATGAAACAAAATCGTTTTGGTTGCCAAATGGAAGAAACCATAGCTGGTTTGATTGTCACAGAAGGTTTTTGTCTACAGCTCATCCTTACAGGCGGAATGTTAAAGCTTTCGTAAAGGGAAAAACGGCTCAGGATGATCCTCCGCCGTGGTTAAATGGAGAGAAAATTTTGCACGAAAGGATTAATAATATACAAGGGCTGCATAAAACGGTTGATTGTGGAGGCAAAGGACATGACAATCCTGCTCGAACAATTGATGGGTATGGTGTCGACAATAATTGGGTGAAGAAGAGTATCTTTTGGGACCTACCATACTGGGAGCAACTGCTTCGCCGACACAACCTTGATTTTATGCATATCCTAAAAAACTTCTTCGACAATCTACTGAACACGGTGTTAATTGTTCCCGGGAAGACAAAAGATAGCTTAAAATCAAGGATGAATCTCCCTTTATTTTGTAGAAGAGCTGACTTGGAGGTTACCCAAGATGGAAAAGTGCCTATTACAATCTTCAGATCGAAGGAAGGCAAAGAAAAACTTCTCACGTGGCTGAAGACCGAGATCAAATTTTCATATGAGTATGTATCTAAATTTTCACATTGTGTTAATGTGAATGGTGGAAAAATAAGAGGTCTAAAAAGTCATGACTGTCATGTCATCATGCAAAGACTTCTTCCAGTTGCATTTACGGAACTACTCCCGAAAAATGTTTATACGGCAATTTCAGGTATTAAATATTTAAAATTAAAAATATACATTTCAAATTAATATTCTTACAAATATATTTAATATTTCCAAAAATATACTTTTGAAATTAATATACCTACAAGTTTATTAATTTTGTTTTCAAATTTTTGTAGATATTGCACTCTTCTTTCGAGATATATCTACCAAAATCCTGAAGACCGAAGATGTTACCATTTTGAAAGAAAATATTGTGTTGAGGCTTTGCAATCTCGAGAAAATCTTTCCTCCGACATTTTTTGATGTGATGGAACATTTGCCTGTGCATCTCCCAGATGAAGCTGCTTTAGGCGGTCCGGTCTAGTATAGATGGATGTATCCGTTCGAACGACACATGTATCACCTGAAAAAAAAAGTCAAAAACAAAGCCCGAATCGGAGGATCGATAGTAGCCCAGTGTGTGAACGAAGAGATTTCATACGTCACATCCAATTATGCTGCACCTCAAGAAGTTCCTGACCCTGCGGAAGATGTCCACGAAATACGATTCACCTACAATTCTCCTAATGTTCCTATCATGTTCCAGCAAGTAGGAAGAATTAGTGGGAAATTAGCAAGGGCATGGTTAAATGATGAGGATTATAATGTGCTTCAGACATTTTTATTGTTGAACTATGAAGCGTTTGAACCGTATGAAAGGTATGTTATGGTATTTGTAGTTAGTAATTATGTATATATATAACCAATGATCCATATATATATGCAGGATGTTTGAAGAATATATGACGCTTAACATCCCAGATATTACTCCGAACACAATGACCAGAGCAAAAGACCAAAATTTTGCATTATGGTGTAAAAAATATGTAAGTATTAAAAACAAATACACATATATCATAAACATGTTTTCTCATACCTATTAATTTATACATTTTTTGCAGATTAACAACGCTAGCGAGTCATATGAATTTCTATTGTGGATGTTATAATTTGTACAAGGTCCAAAACATCAATTCACGTCATGGCCTATGTATTACACGAGGGGATACCACTACCATATACAAAACCATAGACAAAATAAGAAGACGGTGAATTATGGTGTTTGTGTGCGTGGAACCGCTCAAAGTGAGTATTTTGGACTAATCGAGGAGATATTCATAATAGAGTATCATGGTACTGTTGGGTTAAAAGCCATGATTTTCAGATGCCATTGGTTCAATATAGACAAGGAATACGAAGAAATCCATCTGGTATTGTTGATGTTTGCCCACAAAAGCAATAAGACAAGTACGATCCTTTTATATTACCGGAGCAATGTGATCAGGTATGTTATATTCCCTATCCTCGATTACGACCAAACAGAGAAGAGTGGTAGATAACCATAAATGTTATGCCAAGAGAATTTTGCCAAACTCATGAAGTTTCTCAGATTTCAATACAAAATGACAATGTTGACATGTGATACCAGCTACAAAAACCATTCGAGTTGAAGCACATGCAGTCCAAGATATTTCGGATTATGAATCCATACCGATTAATCCAGATGATGAATCTGTTTCTGAAAATAATGAAGATGATCAATATAGTGAATATTCAGATTCAGATTCATATTCAGAATGAGAATATTGCGTAACTCACTATTTGTAATAAAAAATGTTAGATAAAAATTATGTAATCATTTTTAATCATATAAAATTATGTTATCATTTTTAATAACGTTTTCATTAAAATTATGTTATCCTTTTAAGTCATTTAAAATTATGTTGATATTTTTAATGATTTTAAAATTATGTTCATATTTTCAATCATTTTAAAATTATGTTAATATATTCAATCATGTTAAAATTATGTCATCTAAATTTGTATTAAAATTCAGATTATAATGTATACAAATAGCCACGAATAGCCACAAATAACCACATACTATTACATATAGCCACAAATAGCCACATAAAGTCCCGTGGCTATGTGTAAACCAAAATTTAACTATGAAAATTTTGGTTCGCGGCTTAATTTTCGCGTTACCTCCGAAAATTTTGGTTCTCGGTAATAATTTAATTATTTTGGTTTACACGTTTTTAATTTGGTTAAATCTCTCACCTCGTTTTCTCCGAAGTCACTCATCTCTCTCACTCGTTTCTCTCTTCTTTGATTCTCTTCTTCGATTCTTTGTTCTTCGATTCTCTCCTCTTCGATTCCTTCAGTTCTCTCTTGTTTTTCCCTTTGATTCTCACTTCGATTCTCTCTTTGAATATCTCCATCGAATCACTCGATTCTCTCTTCTTCGGTTTGCGGTTGTCTCCGATGAAGCCGCTTCAGTTCTCTCTTGCGAATATTGTGAATCCTCTTCAGTTCTCTCTAGACAGTAAGTTTGTTTCCCTTTCATTGTCGTTGTAAGTTTGTAGATCCCAAAGTATGACTGACTCTTTCTCCACATTTGCATGTGACTGATTCTTTGTCCTCATTTGCAGATGAATCTCCTAGCCGCCGCCTGTTCATCAGGAAGATCTACACGGAGCCGTCAAACTCGGCTTCCTCCTGGATCTACAGGACCAGCTGCTTCCACCGGTTCTCGTCATCCACTCCCTAGCTTAGCCGCTGTTATGAGTGCGCTGGAGAGACGTATCATGCCCCTTCTGCATCCACAAAGGCTAAATGGAGGGTTATGGTAAGACAAACTTCTCTCACAATTTATGTTTAATTTGTTTATGACTCACGGTTTTGTTAAGTTGAGATTTATACTGTTTGGTGTTATGAGATTGTTTGGTTTATTAGTTTGCTTGTTCCTTTTAATGTATTGGTTTATTCAGAGTCTTAGGTTTTAACTTGTTTATTTTCATAACTTTTTTAATCGATTTACTTATTCAGAGTTGTAGATTTTCTTATTCAAAACAATGTTAAAACATTATGAACAGAACACTGTTAAGACACTAATCGATTTGCTTTCTTTGCATCTGTTATACATTAATCGATTTGATTTACTTGGTTTGGCTTTAATATTACTTGCTTGCTTTCTTCTGTACTTGGTTAGGTTTTAGTAGTAATTGCTTTCATTCATATACTCATGTTTCTTTCTCCTAGGTTTGGCATCGACGATTGCATCCGGAAAGATGTAGTCGCAGCTTATCAATCCAACTTTTGGAGTCCATGTTGGAACTTTGGAATGGTTCCAGAGGAGAAGAAGGATGCATGGTGGATTAGCTTTGTGGTAAGAAGTTTATGTTTATGTTTATATAGACAATGACATAATTACTTAGCTACTTTGTAGTAAAAAGTTTATGTTATACATTGTTTTATACTTAACTTATTAAGTTATGTTTGTTATTGTTGCAGCAAAAGTATTATTGGGATCCAGTGCACCATGATATGGTTCGCGATCGTTGGGAAGGGATTCTGAAAAGTTCAATCCGAGACCTTGTGAGAAAGAGAAAGCGAACTGGACAGAAGACAGATTACATTGGCCTGGCAGACTGGAACACGATGCTTGATTTGTGGGAGGAGGACACAGAACAAAAGAAGAGCAAAAAAAATTCAGAGAATGCTGCCTCAAATCCAGATGGCTATGGCTCTCACTGTCACACTTCAGGAGCAAAAAACCATGGCTGAGTGGCTTATGAGATGGTAAGTGTCTAATTATCTATTAGCTGATTATTTTCTTTTGAGGTGATTTGTGATAATTGCTTCTGAGATGGTTAGTTATGAGATGGTTAGTTATTGTTTATGAGATTTTTGTTTTTGTTAGGCGATTGAGGCTGGTGGAGTAGCACCCTCAATAATTGATGTAGTCCGTAAGACCCACACCAGGAAAGATGGCACTTGCATTGACAAAACGGTGGAGGCTCTTCTACTCGCTGCTGAGGCTTTGGCTGCTGAACGGTTAGAAGTATTCACTGACACTGATGTAAGCACTACACCCTCTAAGGAACAGCTCAGTGCCGCCTATATTGAGGTAAGATTCTCTTTGTCTAGAGAAAATTGTTTTGCAAACTTGTATTTAGGTAACTATATCGCTTTTCTCACATCTTCTTTTTTCAGAAGGCAAAAAACTCCAAAGGGCGAGTGTATGGACTTGGTTCCCTTCAGTATATTCAAGCAGATGCTCAACAATCCCCAACCGCTTCAGTCATACCAAATGTGGAAATTGATGGGAAGTTCACCAGGATGGAGGGAGATATAACCGAACTGAAGCAGGATGTAACCGGGATGAAACAAGCCATGGAAGTGTTGTTGAGGGTCAATGGCATAGATCCAGTCACATACCAGCCTTTTGCTCGTGAGAGTGGTGCTTCTGCTCCAAGTCCACGATCAGAGGCAAGCCAACAGCTTCACCAATCTCTGTAACTCTCTCTTTCCGATTAGACTTGGTTTAAGTAGTTGTAGCTTAGCATGGTACTGGCGGCTTTAGAAGGTTATGTAGTGGTGGTTCTAACATCTATAGATGTTTTTTTGTAACAAAGGAATGATCTGATATTTTGTGTAATTGAAGAACATCATTAGATGTCTTCTTCGTCTAATTAAATACTCATGTATCTACCTTTTATAATGATATGATCTATTATTCTATTTGGTTTCATTTGCTTTGATTTTCCTTTTGCAATGTCCAATTAGTGATTTAATTAAATTGATTGGTAGATTATAAAGCCACAAATCATGTGTATCTTTGTGTCTAGTTGTGGACCAAGCAACCACAAATACGATTGTGGCAAATGGTGTCTTGAAAAGCCAAAATAGAAATCATTGCTATACGTAGAGGACAAAGCTACTACTAACTTTGTGGTTAGTTGTGGGTCTCAAAGCCACAAATCATATCGTCGCAATTGGTGCCTCGAAGGCCACAACACAAACCGTGGATATATGTAGACGAAGCTACGAAAAAGGTTGTGGCTATTTGTGGGAATCAGAGCAACAAATAATTATGTCGCCAATCGTGTCTATCCAAGCCACGAGGAAAGTCATAGCTATTGGTGGAGACAACTACGACAAAAAGCGTGGATAGTTGTGGCCAAATTAGCCACAAACAATGTATGTTGATATCCATGGATATGAGCCACAAACGAAGTTGTGGATATGTTGTGGATGGGTAAGCCACAGATAGCTACAAATAGCTACAGTTACACGATATCCACAAGATCATAGCCACAAATTTTTTTTGTGTGGCTAATATAGAAATAGCCACGAATATTGGACTATAGCTACGAAAAATATTGTGGTTATAGCCGAGTTTTCTTGTAGTATTTAACATATAATTCATTTATATCTCAAACTTTTTCATTTATAAATATATTTTCCAGAAAAAAAAACTAAATATCAGAAAAAAAAATTCAAGCAAATTAAAAATTAGAAAAAGATCTTCATTTCTCTTAAATTAAAATTTTGTCAAAAAAATAATCATATGCTTTGAAAGCTGAGAAGATATTAATTTAATCGACTAAATTTATAGTTTAAAAATACAAACATATTAAAAAAAACTTACTAAGAACGACTTTAGTTTTTTTTTAATTGAAATTTGTTGTTTTTAAATCCAATCGATAAAAGATGATAGTTTTCATATTCTCCTCAGATTTTCTTATCTATATATTTTATTTTTTTATCTCAAAAAAAAAAAATTAAAAGAAAAATTAGAAATAATGTTTTAAGTCTCTTAATTAAATTATAATACTTAAATATTATTCAGTTATATACTATCCCGCGCTCAGTTCGGATTTTAATCTAGTAAATTCTTTATACATGAATAAATTTAATATATATTTAAATCAAATCAAATATCATTTGACAGTTAATTCTCTTTTGTTATATATTAATTTTAATTATATATGTAAGATCATTTTAAATTATTAAATTTTATTAAAAAGAATTTTTTTTATATTATAACTAATTAAATGATATATGAAACTAACATTTATATATTAATTATTTAAAACTGATGCAATTATATATAGCATCAGTTGTTATAAGTGTAACACATATTAACATCATATATAATAATTGATATAAATTTAACATCATTTTTCAATTGATACATATTGATATCGATTACAATAACCAATGTATATTATATATATATATTGGTTATTAATAAAACAATGTAAGCTATTTGCATCACCACTTTCAGAGTCATTTATTTAAGTGATGCAAAAGTCTTTTACATCATTTGTTTTAAATGATGTAAGTGATGCATTAGTAGTGATGAATTAGTTATAAATGATATAAAACAAGTTTTTTTGTAGTGGACGCACTACACCGAGGTGCAAAGTAGACAACAATCAAAGAAGAGAGACAAGTATTATTGGAACTGTAAAAACAATATCAAACTTCAAATGGTAAATCACTATTATGCGCCGCGAAATGATTCACCCAACCAAAGAAAGAGAAAAAAGGTCACACCAAAGAGTCTGAATCTTAAGGTGGTAAAAGAGGATCCTAGGAGGAATCGAGAAAAAAAAACACAGATGGAGAAGAAGGTCCATTCATGGTCAGCCAGGACAAAGAGGCCTTCTATGAGTACCAAAAAGCAAACAGTCACTCAAACAAGAAATGTTTCAAACTGAGGGATGCCTTGATGGTCTTGTACTAAAAAGGCGACCTAGGAGATATCGAAATCGAAGAATTAGCAAGTTCAGTCCAAAGTGAAAACAAACCAGAGAACTCGGACTCAGATCATGAACAAAAGAAGAAGCAAATCAACCTAATCATCACAGAATTAAAATTCTATGGGGGAATCAACAAGATCTATTAAGAAACATCAACGACATGCCCAAACCAAAAGAGCCAACAGAAAAGCCATGTTTGATGAGGCAGATATCATTTTCTCTGAGAAAGAATTAACCGAATCAAATAACGATTCACTCATCATGGTAAGTCTTTATATTGGTGCCGATATCACTTTCCTGGAAAATTATAAAAGATGGGAATAGACAATAAAATATTTGGGTTAGACATTGATCCTTACAAGTTTTAGCGGAGATTCCGTAACCTCGGTTGGAACGATCAGTCTGCTGTTCACGGGGAACAGAGTGATTAAAATGGTTGACTTCAGAGTCGGGGAACAGAGTGATTAAAATGGTTGACTTCAGAGTCGTCAATCACTAAACTTTGTACAATGCGATCCTGGAGATACCGTGGTTAAATATGATGAGAGTAGTACCATCAACTTACCATATATGCATAAAATTGCCAACTTGAGAAGGGGTCGGAATTATAAAAAAGAACAAATTAATTTGAAGGACGATTCTTCCAAGATGGAGAGAAAAGTGAGTGAGCTTTGTGATATTAAAAGAAGCTAATCAAGTTTTTTGTGCGATCCAATATTTATAAATGGAGATTGAACTACAAAGTAGTTTGATCCCAAACTGGATAAGACAACTTGAAAAGTTATCTACAACTACTACTCCTAAAATATATATATATTTTAAAATAAAAAGTCCTTTCATCGTCAAATAAGAGTGGTTTAATGCATGTGCATCATATTTAAATAAATAAAAAATTGCAAACAAAATGTGCGTATAAATTTCATTGAACATAGAAACCATGAAAAATATGAAAGAAGAGGATCACAAAAACTCTCATCTTGGGTCACAGAAAATCTCATCTCAACCACCTCTTTGTGGCAAAGTATTTCAGGGAGGCAACACAAAAACTCGTCTTCCTTCGTAGTCATTGGCTGCTTACATCAAAAGGTGATCACTTTAATATGATTGAACATCAACTTCTTCAACAAAGGTGGGGTGGTTCCTTTGAATGGCCTACACATAACAAAATGAAGTATGTCAACAAAAAAAGAACTTAAGGTTTAGAATGACATATTAGAGTAATATAAAAGATCATTACCCCATGGCCAAAAGGATGACCACAACAGGTCAAATTCACATATTCGTGTGACTGGTTCGTGATTTGAGAATTTTTTTGAGAAAAATCTCTCGCTTTCGTACAGATTTTGGGAAAATAAATATCACCTTTCAAGAACATCAGCGACACCAATTACAATTACCATAAGGGGTAAGTCACCCTTAATAATTAAGTTCGAACTAAAACGTTTTTGCAGAAAAATATCAGGATCTAGTTTGTTTAGAGAATCCATTGAAATGGAGAATGATGAAGAAGACGATGGAAGAAATCTGTATTTATACATAAAAGGAAAACCTTATGCATCTCTTGGAAATGCAAGAAAGGGAAACCGAATCTGTAAGTTTTAAAAACTATTTCTAACTTCAATGCCAGAATATATCAAGAATAAATAATAAAATCTTTTTTTTTTTCGAGACAAGACTAATCAAAAAGGGTTCTAGAAACTCTGGTAAAAGAATCTCCAAGTCAAAATTAACATCTCACTTCATACTACAGTAAAATCTATAAAAATATTTCTTCTTGAGAACTCACCTCATACTATAGTAAAAGGAAGAGTAACTCGAAAAAAATTTCACTTTGTCAGGGCCAAAGGTGAAAGTTATTCAACTGATACTTTCCACAAAATATTTACCTCTCATACCACAGTAACAAGAGGAGGAATATTTTTTTAAAAAATTATTGCCTTACACTACGATAAAAAAGAAAGTAAATGATCTCAATCCTATAAAATCTAACCTTAAACTATGATAAAAAGGAAAGTAGAGAAATTCAATTCATAAACTTTGACATTCACAGTAAAAAAGATTTCACTGCACAAAATACAAAATTCAGAAAGTTATTTTCAGACAACGAAAGTACAAATGTACAATAATTCATTTCAAAGTAAAGTTTGATCCATGAGGAGAATGATTGAAACCATAGTCACTCAAGTCAACAGAAAAAATTTATCTATTTTCCCCATATCGGCTCTGGATTCTTCGATCTCCAACCTCAATTCATTAGCCACTTTCTTACAGTCGACGATCTTGCTTCTATGGATATCCGAAAGTTATTCAAGATTCATTGTGGCTTGCCTATAGTGCTGCCGGACCAATGTGAGCTAATTCAAAATAAAAATGTGTGTCATCATTTGAAAAAGTTCTACCTTGAAGACATCAGAAATGGACTTTTTCCGGCTTCAAAGGAAATCTGCTCGGAAAGACTAAAACTCTCAGTATCAGCGGAATACTACCATTTCTCCATTTTGAGATCGCACTTGATAGCTGTCACCAACTCTTAAGAAGAAACAAGCTCCCCTTTGATATCTGCCTCAGATTATAGACGAAGGTCTCTTTCCTTTCAAGCAAAATAATTTTATCTTCCAAAGATCTGAGTTGGCTTCTCTAGACGAAATCAATCTCACGAAATCAATCTCGTAGTCACCAAAAGAATTGGTAGTAGTAGAGCATAAAAAAACAAAGAGTAGAGTCAAAGAAAATTTGTGGTATCAAGCCAAAAAAAGGGAGAGGTAAAGTACATGACAAAGGGCATCAGTAGTAGTCGTGTACTTTTCAAATCCACATTTGCAGATCTTGTCAAGATCAACCAGGTCACAGGATTCAGCTTTAAAAAGAGTTAAATGTATTATTGTTGCATCACAACCACGGCCTAGTGCCATTAAAAAGTATCTCTCTAAATTTTTCTCTCCCCATAATCAATTTCATACGCCTCTGATCTTCAGGAAGTTTACTAAGAGCCATATTGTAATAAGAAGACGAGGATATCTGTCTCGACCGATAACCTCAATAAGGATGAATCACTTATCTCACAAGCAGAATAAGAAAGAAAAGCGCATGTTAGAGGTTCAAAATTGGAAACAGACAAATCCTCGATCCTGCGATGTTTAGTATACGGAAAAGCACCACAATTGAGGTATTCTTGACCAGAAGCGCCCTGTTGAAAAAGAAAAAAGAGAGAAATTTAAGCTATGAAAAGATCCCTCCTGCCTCTTCAAGTTCGAGATAAACGAGTTCTTGACGAGAAAGTCCTCCATCTCTTAGCTCTTAACATCAGACTAGAAAGAAGAGTTTCGAACCGAGAAAATCAAGAGGAGACCTATCTTCCACTAATGAAATAAAAAGAGAGGCAAATTGGTAAAAGCATCCAGAAAATTATGAGAGAAGAGGTGACAAAAGCCAAAAGATAAAAAATAAAAATTCAGTGAAAACCTGATCTCATTATCCATTCAGGGAAGAGCAATGAGTACTCACACTCAGGCGGGGCAAATCTCTGATAACCTCTCGTTGTGGGAACGAGTCACGGATAGTCAGAAGTTTGTCTTTATAGAGCCAAAACAAGGAATATCTTGAGGGTGGAGGACAAGGCCCACATCATTGGTCATCCCAATAAGATCAATAATCAAACGAAAAAAATCAGGATATAGTTGAGATAAAATAAGAACCATTCTCTGAAAGATAATTCGCCAAAAGCGTAGGAATTTGCAAATGGAGTCCACATTTTTTGAGGTAATACTTATAGATGCAACAGTAGCCACTTCTAGTCTATTATGGGGTTTTCTCCAGAGGAAGGAATGACAATCTCAATACCATCAAGAAAATTGTATGAAAATCGAAGATCAAAGATCGATTGTGAAATACATCCGGTCTTAGGTCATGAGTTTTTCGTAAATCTTCCATAAGAATATTGTAGCGCCACCAAGCACTAAAGTGAAAACCCAAGAGTAGAAAAAATATACAGTAAGAAAGTGAAAATGCAAAGAATAAAAGTCAATCGCTTTTACCAGGATTGTGATTTTGCCAACTAACAAGTTACTCAAAATTTCTCAAGTCAGTTTATAAAAATAACCAACTTAAAGAATTGGGAGGCGGGGTATATTTAAAGAGTCAAAAAACATAGTGAAAAGCAGTACCAAAGTGGAGAAGCACAAAAAGAAATCAAGCTGTTAACACTGGCATGAGCTAACAAATTATTCAAAAGAGCAATAATGCGCTTTGACTCATAATGACTGAATCCGCCAAAGTAAAAATAATAAATGTGAAATCAAGCGGAGTAAATGAAGATGTTAAACATGATTTTGAACTATAAAAAGAGGACGAGGGATCGAACGCAATGGACATAACATTCTCTACTCACACATTCATCACAATTATCTACTTGTTTCTCTTTGCACTTGTACCTCATTCCGGAAGAAACTGTAAATCATTAATACTAAAAATCATTTGATCGGTGATTTTTCTTGTTTTGCTGCTTCACTTTACTAGTTTGAAACTTTTAAATATTTACCAAAACACCATTCATAATTTTTTTTGCTAAGCCGATCTTAATTTCCAAATTAGTCATACTTACAAACTTTAGAGGTTATAATTTCTGCTAGAATAATAAATATAATTTTTTCTCTGATCACATTTTAATACTGATTGCATAAATATGTAGTCAAAATAATTTCTTTCTTTTCTCGGGTAAAAAAAAAACATATCTTTGATCTTGTCTTTTTTTGAGTATTTAATTTATCATTCATGTGCAATTAAAGTTTCTCTGGTTTAACAGAAAAAAAACGTTCCAGATCTTGTGAGAAATATTCTTCCATATCTATGCAAATTTTCATTAAGACAAAGATCCAGATCTTGTTAATGAAAGTTCAGATACATTTCTTATCAAATTAAAGAAGTACAGCTTTTTTACTAATGTTGAAGGGCTTATGAGTAGGTACTATTGATATTACAAAAATTCCTTTGAACACCATTCATTGGAGATTTGATTTATGAAGAAATGATAAGAAGTCGGAAAAAGAGAAGTGTAATCTTCAGTCAAGGTAACGCATGGCTCTTATATTTGTCGTATAACCCGTAGAAGAACCATACAGAATTGACATATGTTCAAACCTTTTGTTTAAACCTGTAGTTTCTTTAGAGTTAGGAAGCCCGTGCAATATATATATATATATTTTTTTTTTAAAGAAAAAAACCACCTTAAAATGTTATACTTTATGATATTATCTTTTTGTTTCTTACCTCTTGCATAAAATAACAACTTTGACAAAGCCTTCCCTCATGATGAATTTTTTTTGACACCTAAAAAAGCTCTTACATCATTGAATCATGCATATCCTCTTTTGTGTAATGTGCAATAAAGACAATAAATAACAGTAACAGCTTGTTACATGCATTAAATTCAATAAACAATCTTTGCCTTTTACGAAGTGATCTCTGAAGATGTACCAGTTCTTCAAGTACGGAGTGAGTCAGTGAAGAAATATGACAACATTCACAAAAACAAGATGGACCGACGAAGTGGACACGAAGATGAAGAGAATACTTCGTGGAAGGAATATGCGTGAATATATGCTTGGATATGAGATCCATATATCCATTGGATAGAGGTGCTAAGGATAAGTTTCAAGAGGAAGACCTTTCTTATTCTATGGAGTAGAATATAGATGTAGATATTTTTAAAGAATTTTAGAAATAGTATCTAAAGAAAATATATGTTAGATTGTGTAATCTAAGGTTGGCATGTCTCTGATTATAAAGAGGCAGTCATTAGGTTAGTCATTAGCTTAGTGAGAGGTTACCATAAACACTAAGAGTTTTAGCAATTTGGAGTTTAGGTTTCTTGTAAAAAAGCTAGAAATAAAAGCGTTCAGGTGAGAGGCTTTTGGACCGGAGATCCCGAAATAAGTGAGGCTACTAGATCAACAAGTTGATGTGTAAATTAAGCGTGTTTAAGATCATTCTGTATTATTTTAAAGTATACAAAATGATGATCTAATGAATATTCTTCTATGGAATTCCCTTGTGTTAATTTGTGCTCATTCAGTTTCTGCATTAGATTTACATTTTCATTTTCATTTGGAATCAGAACAGTTACTTGTGATATTTTCAAACAGGTGATATTCTTCGAAAAGGATGGAGAACTAGCTTAAGGGTTCTGGCGGCGTACGACAGAGGAATCAGGTGATTAAAGAGGAAGAAAAGAGCCTTTAGATTTGTCGAAATGGAGACGAAAATGATCTGGTAAGACCTAGGTGGCGATGAGCTTCCATCGAGCTTCCGGCGGAGACGAGTTTTATTTATATGACGAACTTGATTGTCTCTGGCAAGCTAGAAAAAACACCTTGAAATAGAAGAAGAAAAAAAATAGGTCCTGCGTTTTGAGAAAATATTAGAGAGTACATAAATGTCAATGCACTTTTTGTTTTGGTTTAATGAAAATGGTGTAGATTTCAAAATAGACATCTTTAAATGTAGTTTTGAAAATAAACATACCAAATTTGTATTTTTGAAATTCTCCCTTTAGTATGTCATTTTATATATATATATTTTATTGTGGTAGTATTTGTGTATTATGATCACTTCTTATGTTTTGTTTTCTAAAACAAACACACTATAACATTTTAAACAATTCAATATTTTATATGATTATAACAAAAATTATGTGTAACAGTTGAACTATTAATTATTGTATTTATACGTAAAGGAAAAATACTACCAAACTTTCATTTTTGGAACAAAATTGTATAAAAATTTTAAAAATGAAAGTAAAAAGATTTTTTATTACTGACATATTTACTTAGTTCTCATTATATTATAATGATTTGGTCTCCTTTAATTTTTTCTACTATTAATTAATTATTATTGTGCTAATTTTACATATTCTCAACTTTATGAAACTTTTTTTATAAACAATCTTAGAAAATCTACAACAATTCATTGGTGGTTTAAAATTTATATGCACAAAATCTGAAAGTTTTATGGAACTTAATTATCAAAAAGTTATCTTTAACTCAAATTTATAGTATTTCTTTAACTATAAAATGATGTAAATAATATAAGATATTTATTCTTTACCTTTTAATAATACATTCATGCAAATCCTTCGATATTAATGTAATTTTAATTTAGCTTTTAAAGCATATGCTATCATTTTAAACTGACTAATTTTTATATATGACCTTTCTGATGAAATTATTTTTTTTACCAATCAAATTCATCAAATTTTCATACTTAGTCTTATTTAATTATTACAATTCAAATAATTAATTTTAGAAAATTAGAAAATATGTATTTCTTGTTACATTATGTAGATTATTATTTATTATATTCACTATTATATTTTAACAATTTAGTTGTTTTCCAAAACAATTTAATTTAGTGTATATATTATCCAAATAATAATAATAATAATATATAAAGAGTAAATTTATAGTTAAAATTAGATATAGTGAAACAATTAATTTAATTAAGGTTTTTATCTTATAATAGAAAAAGATTTTCTATAATTTTCATTATATAAAATTTATACTTAAAAATTTTCATTATATAAAATTTATACTTAAAATAAACTAATTTATCATTATATTAATTATTGTTTTTTATTATTAAAAACTCAAAATCATAACTACATTCTAATATTTAGTAGAGTAGGTCTAAAATTAAAATTTTGACTGAAAATTTAATTATATATATTATTTTTTACAGTAAATTATTTCAAAATTTTCTGTCTAGTAATAGTACAATGCTTATATTAATTTACTTAATTAGTTTGTTTGTATTTATTTATTTCACGTTAATATATATTAAATAAAAATAGTAATTATTTATATAAATTAACATGTATTAAACTGTATGTTTAATATAATTTAAAATAGAAGTTTTTGGTTTTACTGATATAGCTATATGCATGCCTATAGCTATATGATATAGCTAACATGCCTATAGGTATCTTAAATGGAAAAAAAATATATATTATATATATAATCTTTTATTTAGGCTTTTGTATCAGGCGCGTAATTGTACGTCCACATGCATGGGACGAGGTAAGAGTCCATTGCCACCTTCACAGGGTAAAGCTATGTCCAGTGTCCACATGCACAACTCTTAGGAACATCTGAATATACATGTCATCACTTACACATGCAAATGGCAGCTACATAGTTTAATAGATAGTATTCGTCGTTTGACCTAACAATTTACTATATGTAGGTTAAAAGTAGTCCCGCAAAAACTTGGTACGTGGCGACCTGAAATTGTACGTGTTGCCTCCAGAGACTTGAACGAAGCTTGCGAACTAAACTTATAGCTGCCAAGTAAGATGCTTTGGTCATGATGTGCCCTCCAGATCCTTCACCGCTTGGTTCTTCTTTAATCTATATATATCGTGTCTTCATTACCTTGTTCCTTAAGGATACGTTGCAACTATAAATAAGAAGAAGCGGGGTGTCTACTTTTTTAATCTAATTTTGCATGCAGCAAAGACTTTGACGATGAATACAAGAGCTTTTATAGTGTGGTCTCTTTTGTTAGCGGCTGTTTTCGCGGTCACGGCCGTGGCTTCCGTCGATGACACAAAACAAGGTTATAGTTATACCCGCTTGGCTCATTTTCTTTTTTTCTGCGTCTTTACGATATGTTTGACGATTATTTTTTCATATAATTTAAAGCTGGTGCAAACCAAGTAGAGGAGTCAAAATCATCATGTAAGTACGGGAGTTGTGAACATGCCGGAGAGATTCCTTTCGAAAAAGCAGATAACGCTAAAATTGAGCTCGACCAAGGCATAGGTGGTGATTTTGATGAGGTCATTGGGGGAAAAGATGATGAATCTAAATATAGCCAAGGAGGACAAAAGGGCGGTGGTGGCCAAGGAGGACAAAAGGGAGGCGGTGGTGGCCAAGGAGGCCAAGGAGGACAAAAGGGAGGCGGTGGAGGCCAAGGTGGACATAAGGGAGGCGGTGGTGGCCAAGGAGGCCAAGGTGGACAACAGGGAGGCGGTGGTGGCCAAGGTGGACAAAAGGGAGGCAGTGGTGGCGGTGGAGGCCAAGGGGGACAAAAGGGAGGCGGTGGAGGCCAAGGTGGACAAAAGGGAGGCGGTGGAGGCCAAGGTGGACAAAAGGGAGGCGGTGGTGGCCAAGGTGGACAAAAGGGAGGCGGTGGAGGCCAAGGTGGACAAAAGGGAGGCGGGGGCGGAGGCCAAGGTGGATACAAAGGCGGTGGTGGTGGTGGCGGAGGCCAAGGTGGACACAAAGGCGGTGGTGGTGGCGGAGGCCAAGGTGGACACCAAGGGGGCGGTGGTGGCGGAGGCCAAGGTGGACACAAAGGCGGCGGTGGCGGCGGAGGCCAAGGTGGATACAAAGGCGGCGGTGGTGGCGGACAAGGAGGGCACAGAGGCGGTGGTGGCGGCCATGGCCAAGGAGGTAGTGGAGGTAGAGGCGGCGGAGCTGGACATGGAGGCGGCAGCAGTGGTAGAGGAGGAGGAAGTGGCAGTGGTAGAGGAGGAAGCGGAGGCGGTAGTGGACGAGGTGGAGGCGGAGGCGGAGGCGGATTTTAGATACCTCTGCCTATAATATAGCTAATGTTTTATTTTGGAATGCAAAGTATTATGTACTTTAAACTACAATAAAGTTATATGTAAAAGTGTGTACAACCCCACTTAGCCGAATGTCGATAGGCTTCGGCATCATGAAAGTTTTATGTTTGTTTCAACGTATAATCATAATATTATTTAGCCGTTACTAGTCTATTGCGCTCACCATTGATTCTAATAGGAAAAATACAAAAGAGCAACCAAAAAAACAAAAGTATGAACACTACCAAAGATTTCATTCTAGTCAAAAAAGGTTATTTCCCAGTGAAACGAGTTTATGCTATGCAAAATTAAAGGTAGCAAAAATGTCCAAGAATTGCAGCGAAAACAACGATAGAACTTTCTGAATATGAAAACAACAAAATGTCCATGTTAAATTACCTATTGTCCAAACTCCCAATAAATCTAGTTAAATTACGTATTTTTCCAACTCCCAATAAATCTTTTTTCTCCATTTTTAGTCTGAAATACTTTTAATTAAATACAATTAGTAAAAAATAAGTGAGGAAGAATTATCTGTGTCAATGTACTGAAATATTTTTTTTTTTTTTTTGGAAAAATCAATGTTAAGGCTTTTTTATTTACATTTTCATTTGTTTTGACTTTACATATTTTCAAAATATATATATTTTTTGGAAAATATAGATATATTTATGGAAAATAAAGATATATTTATAGTTTTAATATATTATATACTGTACTATTTTATTTTAAATAAAATTTATTTTAATTCAAATGAATAAAATTTTAAATTTATGAAATTTAAAATAAACTAACCCATTAATTTAATATACTAACCTAAAAAAACCTACTTATAGCTATTTTCAAAATTTTTTATCTACATAAATTATTATAACAATTTGAATCATATATTTGCTTCATCACAAAATTTATATTTATTTATTTTTAAAAATTATTTTTATTTTGATATATATTTATTATATAATTTCCTAAATTTTAATCTGCTTTAAAAACAGATTTAATTTTTAGTTTTTTTCTTATTTTTTTGTTTTGTAAAAATCAGAATTTAAAAAATATTTATAGTTGATGATATAATATAGTTTTATTTTTATTTTTATTTATAGTATGGTTATATTATATGACTATATATTTTCTAGTTTTTAATATATTATATATTATACTATTTTATTTTGTATAATAAAGTTATTTTAAATAAATATAATTTTACATTTATATAAATTATGCTTGAATATTCTGTTTAATTAATTTATTTTATATCAAATAACAATAAGAGAGAATGAGATAGAAAATAAAATTTTGAAAACAATTTAGGAAAAGAGTAAAGAAAAAGAAGTGTTTTAAAAAATAATATAAGGGTACCAACATTATCTACGTAATGAGGGAGATGAGATAATGGTTTTCAGAAGTGCAAGTGGAAAATGTTTGATTTTGTGAGTTAATGGTGGAAGCTTGATGTGATAGTTAGCCGTCTGGAGTTATAGTTAATGACTGTTTTAGGAGAGAATGAAGTTAATGCGGATGTATTAAAACGAAAAACCGAGTGAAGATATGTGGATAATGAATGAGTAAAACACTTATAATTAATGTTAATCGCTTCTCACGTCGTACATATATATTAGGCTTACATATCTATGTTTTTAATAACATAATACGGAATGACATGTTTAATACATATATTATTGCATGTTGTCTGTTACGTGTAGATATAGAGTGTGATATAAAACATTTACGTTGATATATTTATTGCATGTAATTAGATGTTTAATGCATGTATTATTACATGTGGTGTGCTACGTGTATATGTAGATGGCGACATGAAACATTTATGCTGATATTTTTATATTCGTAAATTATCACATATGAAATTTATAATAGTTTGAAGCTGCCTAACAAAAACTATCCTCTAATACTCAGGTTTACCCGAAATCTAACATAGGAGCATGCATCATCATCATATGAACATCCAAATATTATCCAACATAAAATATATAGGGATCTACTTTGGATTATACATGAGTATTTTCTATTATGCACGTCTATTCAATTTTATGGGCAGTTATGTATTATTAGATCAAACTCAGGTTATAATACATGTTAATATATATATTTAACACTCTACTATCATAAATTACAACGAAAATATACTGTATGCAATATATATACAAATGAATATGCTGATATATATATAAATTACACATTAAAGAAATCAATGTCGAGCTTCAACCAACCACAGACCAGAAGTTTTCATAGCTTGATTCACTGTACCATTTTCTTCATTGTGACTTTCCTCAGTCTCGGCTTCAAAATTTCAAACAACATTCCGCAATCGATTCTATAGCAACCAAACCATGAAAATATTGACATATAGTAATATATATATATATATATATATATATATATATATATATATATATATATATATATATATATCACAGATTCTGTAGCAACCAAACCATGAAAACCCACATAGTTCACATATTCTGCAGCTGACACTGATTTGGTTATACGTTGAACATAAAGAGCAATATAAAAATATTGACATCTAATTTTATATATAAGTATCTTATAAGAATCATGACTATTCAAATTAATGGTTAGTTACGTATAACCAAATCAGTGTCAGCTTATAATATGTGTGTATATATATATTTTTATCGTTCTATTAGCGTAAATTACAACAAAATTTTTGAAGAAAATATATAGCATAGACTTATTTCCACATTTGAAAGCAGTAGGTACGAAAACAAATAAACATGCAAAATAGACATATGTTACTAATTAATTTGTTATACGTGAAAGAAAACATGTAACATGAAAATTAAATTAGTAATGCGATGCATCAGGAACACAAAGAAATAAACATGATTTATCACTCTAACTGTATACATATATATCATACCATTAATGTATGTAGATCTAGATTCACAAATAAACCGTCCCTATTACACATGGCGAGTTTCCTAATAACGACAACTGCTAAACATTTATCTTCTAGTTTGTTTCAGACAACTCATGCTACATGCAACACACCAATAAACGCAACCGTTCTCATCGATTCAACTTGTAAAACAAAAATAAAATAAAAATCAGTATGTCAAACACAATCGACTGCTGTGACGAGGTTAACACATTTAGGCTTAGTGTTGTGGACGGGGTGATGAAAAGTGAAGGAAGATTGATGGTTGCTCTGACGGTGAGATAGACGCGTGTCGCCAGATCTTGTGGAGAGAGAAGAGACGTTGGAAAGAGCCATTTGATTTGCCTCTCTCTCTCTCTTTCTCTCTGTTTATGAGCTGATTTGGTTTAATAGAAAGAGAATGACGATGGAGGAGGCGGTTGATGAGAGGAGAGAGAGATATGATATGGAAAGGGTTTGGTTTGCAGACTTTTCAGAGTTTTTCACACATGTGCGACTATGTAGAGAGACAAAACAAAACCGAGCACCTAGGGGTAAAGTAGAGCCTAATAATGGTTAATTATTAACAGAGCATAGACTTCAAAATTAATGTGTCCATTTGTTAATTTGGACTCAAATACTTATCGTCCAATTATTTCTAAAAATAATTTATAAAATTTAAAGAAATAATTCTTAAAAAGCATAATTATACTTTTTAGAATATTCTAATTTCACAAAATATTTTTTTAATTTTAAATATTTATTTGCTTGATTATAAATTATATTTAAATTAAAATAATAAATATTTTTAAAGTGGGAGTAATGATTTTAGATCATTTGAAAACAGATTTAATTAATTACTATATTATTTGAAAAAATCTTTAATTAATATAACTTTAGTTTTTATATTTATCCTAATAAATTCAATGAATGTTTAATGATGTAATATAGCATCTAACTAATAATTATTTTCAAATAATAATTGTGTTTTAATAATTAATAGTATATATATCATTTTAAGAATCATTGGCTGTTTTAATCCATCCAAGATTAATTAGCTATCAATATATGGGCCAATGTTTTTTCTATCTCTCCTCTCACGTTTTGACGTGAATTTAATTTAGTTATGTGTGGTAAAGAAAATGAGTACATAGTTTATTGCTTTAGTTTATATGTATTTATTATACAATTCAAAAAAAAAAAAATTTATATTAACATCAAGTAGGGTTTACGGCTTATTCCCTATGAACTAATTAACGCCTATCAATTTATACACGACTTATTGACTAATGCCATAAAATACATGAATTATTTAAATATTTGAATTTACTACACAATCTTTTAAAATTTGGTCAGTTCCATCAAAATAGTAAACAGTGTTAGATTTCCGTTAACTATTGGCGATTTTTTTTTTTTAACTTATGAAACTAAAACGACGTCGTTTTTGCTAAAACTGAAAAATATGAGTTTGAGAAGACTCGAACTTTGGTTCAAGCTACTACACTTAATTTGTTTACCACTGGACTACTTGACATTTTAACAAATATGAAGCAACATAATAGTACTTATAATAATCATATGTTATAACATAAATATTTTAATATCTTTAACATTAGTATAATAATTTGTTATAACATAAATAATAATAATATTAAAATATGATCCATCAATAATAATGTTATAACATAAAAATAATTAAAATTTATGCTTTTTATAAGTATTTATGTTAAGAATTTTATCACATGTTTATTTATATATATATATATTATAATTATAATAATATTATTAGGAATCATAAATCATTAATATTATTATTATTTTTATAACAAATTATTATATTTATGTTATAATATATTATTGTATTAATATTAAATATATTATTTTATTTATTTTATAACATATTATTAAATTAAATTATTAAATTTATGTTATAGATATTAGTATGATAAATTATATTTGTTAGAATGACAAGTAGTCAAGTGGTAATGACACATTGCCTGGAAGCTCCAGGGAGCGTGGTTCGATTCTCTTCAAATTCATATTTTTCAACTTTTAACAAAAAAGAGTAAAACGACGTCGTTTTAGTTTCATCCACGTCAGCAATGGTTAACGGACATCTAACACCGTTTACCATTTTAATGGAATTGACCATATTTCAAAAGATTATGTAGTAAATTCAAATATATAAATAGTTCATGTGTTTTATGGCATTAGTCAATAAATCGTGTATGAATTGACAAACGTTGATTAGTTTATAGGATAATAATAAGCCATTTTCCCAAGTAAAACTGTAAAAGCTAAGATACTTTCTAGTTCTAATTAAGAGTAACAGCGGTCCCAAATTTTTTTTTGAGAGTAACAGTCCCACTAAAACTTGGTATGTGGCAAGCCGAAATCCTACGTGTTGGCTGAAGAAACTGACGAAGCTTGCAGACAAAATTTTCACCTGCCAACTAATATGATTTTGGTCAAGATCTGTGTCAAGATCCTTAAGCACTTGTTTTTTTCTTCATTAATCTATCTCCCAACTAACATATGTTAATTACTTGTTCGTTGTATTGTATACCGAAAAATAATAATTACTTGTTGTTTACGTCATGTGTATGGTGCTACTAATTCTATAAGAAGAAGCGGGCGTAAACTTCCGTATTTAATTAATATGCATGTGATAAATTTAGACTTTTAAGATGAATTTGAGAGCTTTTCTAGTGTTGTTTCTTTTGTTAACGGCTGTTGTCCCTCTCGCTGTGGTTGCTTCCATGGATGATACAAAACATGGTTATAGGATCATATAATTTGCTTCTTCCAGTGTTTTTATAATATGCTTTAATTAACAATTTTTTTTTTCATGTATAAAAGTTGTTGGAAACCAAGTAGAGGCACATGATGCTAAGTATGGGCTGGACCAAAGATTAAACAGATGTCGTGGTGGTCTTAATGCGGATGTACCCAACTATGGCGGTGGACTCGGGTGCACCCTCCAAAGAGGCGACGGAGACACGGAACGTGGAGGTGGTGGTGGAGACAGCAGTCGTGGAGGTGGCGGTGGTGACAACAGCCGTTGAGGTGGCGGTGGTGACAGGGAACGTAGAAGCGGTCGAGGCCGTCGAGGCGGTCGTGGCGGTGGGTTGTAGTATCTCTCTGTGACTATAAGTCCTGCCTTTAAAATGGAAGAGAATGCGAGTTTGTGTGTATAATAAACTATAATAAAAAACTGATAAATGTAGCTCAATAAAAAGTATATGTAGCTCACTAATTCATACACCGCTGTCGACTATACGTATATCCTCTCTAGCCTACAGCTTTGATGTAATATTATTAGAATCACTTTTACAGCCGTGTCGATACGTGATACAACGACATACCTGATGTCAAGCATAGGTGTTTATGAGCAGAATATCTGATTGATTCAGTTATATGTAACATTCTGATTTCTATTATGTATGAAAACTTATGTAAATAGATTAGAATTGATTTGGTTATCTATATCACTAAAATGCACTTATTTTTTCGGTTGCACATCCATAAAGATCTTCAGAGTTAAGCGTGCTTGAGCTGGAGTAGTCAAATGATAGGTGACATACCGAAAAGTCATTCGTGGTACCGTGTGAGTGAGACTAAAACAAGAGAAATGGGCACATGATGATTTCAGGGTCAGTATATCATGACTTTCAAATTTTTTGGTTAACATTCCTACGTCGGACAGAGATGGACCGGCCCATGGGCCTAGTGAGAGGACATGGGGCCCACTGGTAGGAGCGGTTGGGGCGTTATAAGTAGTATTAGAGTCGGTTAGCCGTCTCAGTGCTGACCTGGGAGGTGTCTTAGAGACTAATCTTGGTGTGCAACAAGGACATTGCACTTTGTGACTAGGGGTGAATTGTAACATCCTGATTTCTGGTATGTATGTAAACTTATGTGGAGAGGTTAAAAGAATTGATTTGACTACCTATGTCACCAAAGTGCACTTACTTTTTTGGTTGCATATCCACAGAGAATTCTAGGGTTAAGCGTGGTTGAGTTGGAGTAGTCAAAAGATGGGTGACCTACCGAGAAGTCATTCGCGGTACCGTGTTAGTGAAGCCAAAACACGGGAAACGGACATGTGATGATTGCGGGGTCAATATATTATGGCTTTTAAACCTCTTGGTTAACGTTCCGACCGTCGGACAGGGGTGGGCCAACCAATGGACCAAGTGAAAGGACACGAAGACCCACTGATAAGAGCGACTGGGACATTATATTATAGAAGCACAATAATTATTTTAGCTTAAAAGCTTGTTGTGTATCTGCTATATATTGTTTTGTACATAATTAAAAGAATAATGAGAAAACATATCTTCTTACGTGATATCAAAGATTTACCGATACCTTATAACATCAATATTTTTTTTTAGCCGCCTTCTTGTTCCTCTTCCTGATTCTCTTTATCTACCTCTCTTCTTTCTTCTTTTTTCACCATAAACAATGACCACTGCTGAAACTCACCTCCAGCAATTACCTGATGTGGAAACTGTAGGTCCATGCTCTTCTCAACAGCTACGCCGGTCATCTCGGTGGATCACTCACTGCTCATGCCCTCACCATTTCAGTCAATGGTGTAGCCTCACCTGACCCAGAATTCAAGAAATAGAGGCGCCAATACAAGCTCATTTACAGTGGCTTTATAGGTGTAATCTATCTTCAAGTCCAATCCATTGTCTCCAAGACACAAATAGCTGCTGAACTCTGGAGGATCCTGACCAACACCTAAGCAAAACTTAGCAGAGGCCACGTTCAACAACTCCGACAACAGATTTAAGGAATAGTCTAAAGGTACAAAAACGATTGATGAATATATGCAAGGTCTAACAATCAAATTAGATCAGCTAAATCTCCTTGGAAGTCTCATGGGCTATGAAGATCAAATCGAGCGTATTCTGGAAGGGTTATCTGAGGATTACAAGACGATAATATATCAGATTGAAGGCTGTGACGTTGCTCCCTCCATCACAGAACTTCACGAAAAATTGATCAACAAGGAGAACAAGTTACGATATGTCGTCACGTCTCTCTTTTAGGTTGCTCTAATTTCTGCCAACACCATCACCACGCACTATGGTCAGAAATCTCATCATGGTTAAAGCCCGTGCTATGATCAATCGTCTCACAAATCCGGCAACGACAACCACCAATACAGAGGTTACCAAGGCAAGTGTCAACTATGTGGCATACACAGCCATAGCTCAGAGGAGGTATCCTCAACCAATACAAACAAGTGTTCCCAAACACTATAGTAAATCCCTCATACCGACCGTGGCAGCCGCGTGCTAGCATGGCTCTTGTTTCTCCACACCCAGCAAATGCCTAGCTTCTCGACAGTGGAACCACACATCACTTAACTAGTGATCTCAACAACCTGGCGCTTCACCAGCCCTACTCTGGATATGATGTTGACCTCATTGGCGATGGTTCAGGTCTTCCAATAATGCACACCGGTTCACTTTCGTTACTCTCTTCCTCTTGCTCTTTAACCTTAAACAATACTTTATGTGTCCCTCACATTGCCAAAAGCCTGATATCGGTATATCGTCTCTGTAATACTAACAAAGTATCTGTGGAATTCTTTTTCGGATTCTTTTCAGGTGAAAGATCTGAGATCGGGGGTCCCATTGCTTCACGGAACGACCAAGAATGAGTTGTACGAGTGGCAGGTTTCACCATCTACCATCTCATCATTTTTCGCATCCACACCACCAAAACTATCCTCCTTTGCTTGGCACAATGGCTTAGGCCATCTCTCCTCTTCAATTGTTATACAATAATCTCAAATGTTTTCTTTTTGTGCTTGCGATCTGTATCTCAAACTCATTTATGTACTGATTGCTCTCTTAAGAAAACCCACAAACTTCCATTTTCTCAAAATACCATTTTCTCAAAATACCATTGTCTCATCTCGACCTTTATAATATATTTACACTGATGTTTGGATGTCTCCTATTTTCTCCGTCGATAACTTCAAATACTATTTGGTGCTCGTTGATCACTACAGCAGATACACCTGGCTATATCCTCTCAAAAGAAAGTCTCAAGTTCGGGAAGTGTTCATTCCTTTCAAAAGAATTGTAGAGAATAAATTCAACACTAAAATCAGAACTCTCTACTCCGATAATGGTGGTGAATTTGTAGCTCTTCGATCGTTTCTCTCGGAACAAGGAATTGAACATCTCACCACTCCACCTCACACACCGGAGCACAACAGTATTGCGGAACGGAAACACCACCATCTGGCCGAAACTGGTTTGACTCTTCTCACTAACGCCGGAATGCCACCCATGTTCTGGGCTTACACCTTGTCCAATGCTACTTACCTCATCAACAGATTACAATCCCCAACAATCGACATGGCGAATCCATATCAGAAACTGTTCATCATCTCCCTAACTATGAAAAATTCAGAATTTTTGGCTGTTTCTGTTACCCTTGGTTAAGACCGTACACCATCCACAAGCTCCAAATACGATCAACTCCATGTGTCTTCATAGGCTACTCGCCAACTCAAAGCGCGTACTTGTGCCTCCAAACATCAACATGCGAATCTATGTTTCTCCACATGTTAAGTTTGACGAAATGGTATTTCCCTTCATTCCCCAAACTTCCAAATCCAACCCACCACCTCTATCGCCTTCACCTGAAAACCCACCAATCACAAAAATACCGGTCACTCTGCCGCTCGTTCAAGTATCTCCGCTGGGATCCTCGCTGACACCGGATTCCACAGATACATAGAGTCAGACATCTTCTCTGTCTGCGTCTCCAGTGCCGACCCGAAGTCATATGGCGCCTAAAGCGCACCGAAAAATGATGCCCCTTGAACACATTATTTCTCTATGTTTCCACAATCATCAATATATACATTCTCATGAAAATGATTAGTTCTTTTGTAGTTTTTTTGTTTCCATATTCTCAAGTTCTTTTTTGATCTTGTCTATTTCATTTACATCATCTGTAACAAATTCTTATACACTCTTCGCATCTTCATCTTACTCTCATTATATTTTTTCAATGAAAAAGTCTTCATCTTACTCTAATAGTTTTATTAGTTTCAAAAGTTTCAGTTCTTCTATTTGAGAATACAACTCATCTTGTTTGTTATTTCTCTTCTCTAATTCCATGCAATATTGTATACCAATACATAAAAATTAAAACACAAGAAATTAATACATTCCTAATGGAAAAAAGTTAATAAGGGAAATACATAAAAACAAAGGAAACATTAATAATTCACTTTGAATTAATTTTAGCTTAAGAAATATTACTGAATTCTTTAATTTTCCTAGTAGGTGAGACTTTGAAGGACCATGAATAACCAAATTTATGATAAAATTTCATAGGTGTTAAAAAATTTCTAAGAAGATACATAAAATTTTATTAAGAGAAAAAGTTGGAGAAATAGAGAAGGATACATACCTGAGAAAGGAAGACAAATTAAAATGCAGATATGACAATGAACAAAATTCAGCAATGATTATGGAGAAAATTGGCAAAGGAGAATAGAATAAGAAGAAGACATGTAGTTAATGACTATTTACAGAGAAAAGATAATGGGTTTTCTTAATTGAATTGTTTATGTTATAATTTGATATACTAAATACGGAAAACATAATCTTTCAAAAATAAGAAAATAAAATCAACCAAATGCTTCAATTATTGTTTAATCTATTAAAAACCAAGAGAAAAAAAAACGACAAGAGATTCAAACCCTCCACATGTAAGCAATATATGCATGAACTCAAACCACTACACTAAGAGATTAAACTAAGAAATGACTCTCCTAAAACATATATATATATATTTTTTTTTTGCTGCCTAGAGCCATAGCTTAATGGGCTTTAGCCCAGGACCGGCCTTGTGCGTCTCATTCAACAGAGACACATAAACCCATATCTCTTACCACCCTAAATCTGGTCCAACAAGAAACAAACTCCCCTACTATTCCTAATCCAAACCAGGCCCAAACCACTATACCAAATCCAAATCCCACACAGTCCACAATATCCAACACTCCTTCTCCCTCTCTCGCCATCCCACCTCAACCCACCAACATACATCCGATTAAAACTCGCCGCAAAAACCAAATTACCAAGCCAAACTAGAAATACAATCTCTTCGTTGCCCTATCAACTCACATCAAATCTGAACCACAAATAGTGAACTAAGTGTTACAAGACCCCGACTGGCGAGGTGCTCTCTCCAAAGAAATTGATGCGTTTGCACGTAATCGAACACTCGACTTGGTTCCAAGGAAACCACATATGAATGTTATTAGCTGTAAGTGGATTTTTAAAAACAAATTTCTTTCTAATGGTGATCATAGCAGGTGCAAAGCATGGCTCGTATCTAAGGGTTACAACCAACAACTTAGTAGAGACTAGACATACACGTTTAGTCCCGTCATAAAATCCACGACAATCCGACTGGTTCTTGATGTTGTCATCTCTCGCTCGTGGCCTATTCAACAGTTGGACGTCAAATAATGCCTTTTTCAAGGCACACCGACAGAGGAAGTATACATGGAGCAACCTCCTGGCTTCGTCGAGAAAGACAATCCCTCCCATGTCTGTCGCCTCTGCAAAGAAATCTACTCATTGAAACAGGCTCCCAGAGCCTACAATATGGAGTTAAAGGCCTTCCTCATCTGTCTTGGTTTTCAGAACTCCCTGGCTGACACATCGTTGTTTGTTCTACACCATGGAACACAATTTTTCTATCTCCTCATTTATGTTGATGATATCCTCATTACATTAAACAGTCAAATCTATATACGACGTCTTCTTCAATTATTCGCACACCGTTTCTCTGTCAAGGAGCCAGAAGACGTAAATGATTTCCTCGGCTTGGAAGCACACATAACATCAAAGGGTCTCCATTTGTCCCAATGCAAGTACATACTTGATCTCCTTCATCGAAATGACATGATCAATGCCAAGCCAGTAGCTACACCCATGGCGTCATCTCCTAAATTGTCAATTACGTCAGGTACACACATTTCCAATCCAACCATCTACCGCCAACTTTTCGGAAGCCTGCAATATCTAGCGTTCACTCGCTTAGATATCTCATATGCGGTAAACCAGTTGTCTCAATTAATGCACAAACCCACCGATAAACATCTTAAAGATGCAAAAAGAGTCCTCAGATATTTGGCTGGCACAATTACTGGGATATTCTTCGCTGCCACAAATAAACTATATCTCGTCACATTCTCGGATGCGGACTGGAGACTCAGACGATTTTGTGTCCACTAATGCTTACATTGTCTATTTAGGAAGTCATCCTATCTCATGGTCCAGAAAGAAACAACAACGAGTTTCTCGATCATCAATGGAGGAGGAATATCGAGCGGTTGCAAACACATCTGCAGAACTTAGTTGGATCTGTAATCTCCTCACATAACTCAACAATGATCTCCCCAAAACACTGGTATTCTATTGTGATAATATTGGTACAACATTCCTATGTGCAAATCCTGTCTTCCACTCAATGATGAAACACATAGCCATTGACTACCACTACATTCGTAACCAAGTTCTACAAGGATTTCTTCATGTCGCTCATGTGAATACAAAGGATCAGCTCGCGGACGCACTGACGAATCACTCCCGCGTGCTCGATTCATTGAACTCAGGGACAAGATTGGTGTTACCAAAGCACCTCCATCTTGAGTGGGGTGTCAAGGACACGTCTTTATGAGTAGAATGATTGATTCAGTTATAGAAACACACAGAGAGAGAGAGAGAGAGAGAGAGAGAGAGAGAGAGAGAGAGAGAGAGAGAGAGAGAGAGAGAGAGAGAGAGAGAGAGAGAGAGAGAGAGAGAAGATTTCCAAAAGCAGAAAACTGGCTTTGTACTTTTTTTCAGAGTTAACTTCAGAGAGTAGGTATAACTTTTTTTTCCATTGCTTCACTTTGTTGTCTGCATTCCGCAACACAGATAAGGGTACTTCAGAATATGGGACCCATATTCGTATGTTGATATCTGCAGTTTCAATCCTCTTAACTCCTTCATATGGTTTGAGCTCTATGGATCACCTTTAGATCGAAATGTTGATCTTATTGATCTTTTTTTATTTTGAAGAAAACTGCATCGTTTTAATTACAGTTCATTTTCGTTAACAGAAGCACATGGTTGACTAACGGGTTCGTAGTCAATGCTGTTTTCAGCAGACGAAAGCAGTGTTCGTGTATTGATATCCCAATTAGTTATAGTTTAGGTATTCATTAACACACTAAAATTATGCAGTGATTTATTAACCCATATTACAATAGTTTGGGCATGTATAAGCCGATTTCCCCTAAAATGCTTGTTTTAGCTTTTTTTGTCCAAAATATCCAAATTACTTGTAAAATGTTTAAGAACTCTAAAACCAATAAAAAAGACTAACAATATACCAAAAATTATTAGTTTCTTCATTAAAATTCCTTAAGAAACATATTAAAAAGTGGTAAAATATGATGTATATCAATGTGGTTTCTCACTCAAACATTTTGGGTATCAGAGAGTCTTTGGGAGAAACACATTATAATGTTTCTTTCAAAAGCTATCTGGAACAATTTTATGTATAAGATGTTTCAACTTAAGGAATGTCATATTACCAAACTGCTTTACGTGGTTCATATGGATGATAGTACGTCATTCCTTAGTGGAAGGAATTCTCATCCAATATCTTACTATTATTCCATCATTCCTGACGCATTCGACCATTACTGAGATCATTAAAAACCAAAATTCTATCACAAAACACTTTTTTATATGGTCAATTGTGGGGTTTCATAAAAGCCTCGCTGATGGTATAAAACCTAAAGAAACCACATGATGCAAATAATCAAAGTAAATGATACATAAAAATTTTGTTTGCACAATATTATAATAGGTGATATTTATACTGGAAATTCTCTTAATTTCACACATAATCAAATAAAATAAATATTTTAAAATAATAATGATCATATTCTCCCACCGTACAATAGAAAGGATGTAGATAATAAATATATCTTATTTGTTGTTATACTCGGTTATTATTTAAAGTATAAAATAAATAAATTATAAACTGTACTTTTTTATATTATCCAATAAATAGAGGTATCGGTCTAGGCAGACTGCAAGAAACAGTGAGCCAGTAGCAATTGCATAATTCAACATTCACCCTAACAATGCATATGTTTCCTGCAAAATAATTAGCTTATATCTTGTAAAGGTGGCTACATTCAATGTGTTTGTTTTGTTAACTACAAATCATTGGTTTTTAGTGGAATTCCAAGACAAGAACGTTTCAGTTCTCCAATAATTGCTTTTCTTCTTAGAACAGTAATTATAAATAAATAATATATTATAATTTTTTTATATAGATTATTAGGACAACACCCTATTTTCTCATAAGAACTATCACATATTAATAGATCCACACAATGTTTCATCCTCGTCTCACATCCCTAGCAATTGGACTCCGAAAGCATGTCTGCACAATATTTTATATTGAAAATTAACATACAATTATTGATTTGAATGGTTGCAACCCAAACCTAATATAAAACACATACACTGAATAACAAACCGAATCCTTAACCCCGCGGCATGAACCCTAAATATGAAAACCCCCAAATCAATTTAGAAAATCCGACCAACCCTAACAAAATCATTTTCCTAATTCTTCTCAGATTTTCGAAAGTGATTGTGAGTTTGTAGTTAATATAGGTTTCATAATCCCATTTTGATTAATGGAAGCTCGATTTCATACTTTGCAAGCTCATATAACTCGATTTTGTGGTTGCATGGTAATTTGTTGAAGATGATGGACAATGAGTCTAGAGCTTCGAGTGGAACATCAGTGGGTTGTGCAAAAGGAAGAGTTGTGGGTGTGTATCGGGAAGATGTTAGTGTGGAGAAATAATTGTGTCGAGAATATCAAAGTCTGATGCGAATTCATACTGCCGATACTATCTTTGTGTGTATGCAGTAGAAGCAAAGATAAACAGTCTCCTAAAACACTTAAGCTTGAGCTTTTCATCGGTTTGTTTTATGGAAATTTGGTTGCCATTGTTATGAATTTGGTTGTAGCTTATCCATGATAACCACACTTACAAGTAGGTTGATGAGGCATTGTTGGATGAGGTAGAGGCATTGGCATTTATAATGGGAAGAATTGAACAAGAGATTTTAACAGAACATATGGAGGCAGAGAAGAAGATGTTTGAGAAGCTCCAAATGAAGTTAGAGAAAGATATTTTTGGAAGAGTGCCAAAATGAGAAAAATGATGATTGTTGTGTTCTTAGGATGTGTGATCATTGTTGTTTGTAGTAGTATGCTTATGAATTGAGTATATGTATTTGTCAATGTTGTTGCTTAAGTCGAGTATTTGTTGTTGTGTGCAAATATATTGGTGTTTCTCTTTGTATAATTCTATTAAAAATCTGCATCATTTTAGACTAAACACACAGCTAAAAATAAAGTTTAAATTGACATTGCAAATTGTGTTCATAGAGAGAAAAATGACATCAACAAAACAAGCCTAATGGCCACAATCAAAGTGGTCTAAAAAAATCCAAAAAGCTACCAAAACATGTCTAAAGATAGTAGAAAAATAGGTCTCAAAGAGAGAGAAAAAAGCCAAAAGAAGCCGTCAACACTTGTCCAAAGACAAGAAGAAAACATGTATAGAAAAGACCAAGAAAAGTCCAAAACAAACCGTAAATCATGTCCAAACGCCAACGGCACACATCTTCATTTCCTTGAGTATTCTGCTTAAGTGATAACCGCTTGTGAAGATTCAGCCTGAGACGATTATTCACCTAAAGGTTGACAAAACCTTTACATTTTTTAAAACCGAGAGTTATCATTAACTTCACCACAAACTTTGTCTTGCTTTTTTACCGAAGACTTATTTGTTCTTTTATTTATATTTTTTAATCTTTCTTACTAACCTTTTTCCGGTGAATCTGTGCTGGCACCTCTAGTTCAAATATTGGTGGATTTGATTCAACTGACAAACATTTTTCACCTTTCAAGGAAATAAGGTATTTTGCGTAAGTCCTCCTCCACATATCTGCCATAAACCAATGACAAACATGATCCTGAGCTTAAATTGCATTACAGAGCATCATTCCATATGCATGCTCACAAAGAATGCATGTGATCTCCATTACTATGATTATTGATTAGAAAAAGTGTCTTTCGTTGATACAATTAACATGATAACCACAATTGTACGTTATAGTTATATATATATATATATTGATGCTGATGTTTAGTCATATTTTTATAAATTTGAATCTTCAGATATAAGATGGTCTTAGACATATCTAAGAGACTGAATTTATGAATAAATATAAGGAACCAATATGATGTTGCAATATACTAGTATAGTAACTATATTCACTCTAGAGATTAACGGTTACAAATAACCAATTTTGGTTTACAAGTTAAACTATAGAAATAAATAATTTGATTGTCTTTAACAAATGTTTTAGGCATATACAATTAAATTGTTTCTAAATGTCAGTATTAATCTTAATGTTACTATAATATTATTTATCAGAGTAAAAAAAGTCAATATTAATATTATAGCGGAAAGAAAACTACTGTCGATAAATGTTCTCGGTAATTTTTCTCTTTACAGTATGTTGTATATTCCAAAGCAAAATGAAACTATTTCGAATGAATTTATTTTATATCCTTATCTACGGCTTCAAAAAAACCAGGAGTGACATCTGAAATATCAATATCATTCGAAATTTAGATCAACTCGATTGCAAAGCAATGAAATGAAACATTATATACACCCTATATATTTGTTTTCTCGGAAATAATTTGTTGAAATTCCATAATAATATATTTTATGTTTTAGTATAAGTTGAACATCTTCCCCGTAGAGAAACACATAATAATTCTTTTTAGATGTAACATTCAATTTCATCATATAATTAAAAACATATAATCCAACTTATCATAAAGTTTTATTAATTGTATTAAATATTTTCTCATTCACATTACATCAAGAAATATACATATCCAAAACAATGTTTTTTTTCAATGGTGTGGTAGAAGCGGCGGTGAATCGTGACCCTCTACAGGGAGGGAAGGTCCACTTTGATAGCTTCTATAGATTATACTAGCGGGTAAATTTAGTAGTGGATGGTAATTATTTTCTCTTTTGAAAAAATTCTTCTTAAAGTTTTCTTCTACAGCCTTCTTTGTTGTTGTGGGCGGACTGATTTCTCCAATGACCGGGAAAACCAAATTTCTTGCATTAGCGTAAGGTTCAAGAAACATAAAACAAATAATAAAAAATATGGTAAATGTTTTTGGATTCAAGCGAAGCATTTTGAGAGGTTGCACAATAGTTTGGAGGTTTTTTTTTTTTTTTTTTTTTTTTTTTTTTGCGACTAAGAAATGAGAGTATCTTTTGTTGATGTAATATGATACTTATGATATCTTAAGATTTCGTGTATTTGTATGTATATATATATAGTAAATAACTATTATCTACCTTACACATGAATTTTGAATTTTTTTTTTAAAGTATATGAACACCGTTACAAAGCTAATTAATAATATTTAATTATAGTTATTGATTCAAAGCTATTACAGGTGACATACTATAATGATGTGATTCATTCATGCTAACTAAAGGTAAGCAAAAATATATTTTTCTACACAAAAAATGTTTGAGAATATCTACAATACATATATTAAATGTAATAAATTTCTAATTATTTTAGTAAATGCTAATCACATTGTATTCTATGTTATTATAAAAAGTTATTCAAGATGAAGAAATTTAGAAATTGGAAATTTATCTCAGATTCAATTATTTTGATTCATCCCTAATTTAACTATGTAACGCTGCTCTATTTTCAAGATCTCAATTGTCAAAAAAAAAAATTTTAACTATATTTTCGATTATGAATATTTTACCTAATACATATAATATATTAAAATAAATTTTAGAATCATACATATTTACACAGAAAGCTGTATCAGATTTCATAGCTAATTGTATAAAATATGTTTCTATTTTCTTAATACATGACAATGTAATAAATTTCTAATTATTTTAGTAAATGCTTACTACATCAGGTTTTATGTTATTCTAAAAAACCATTTTAAAATAATGAAATTTTAAAAATGAGAATTTTATTTTCGATTCAACTAATTTTACTCATTCTAAATTTAACTATGTAACACTGCTCTCTTTTGAAGATCTAAATTATTAAAAAAAATCTGAACTACATTTTGAATTCTAGATATTTTACCTAGTACATGTAATATATTAAAATACATATTTCCAAAAAAAGCTATAGCAGGTTTTGTAGCCAAGTGTATAAAATATATTTTCATTTTCTCAATACAATAGGATGACCAAACATATAGATTACTTGATTTCTTTTGTTTATATTAAATATTATAATTTCTTAAAGACAGTTGTAGATGCTAAGATTACAACTAGAATGTTTAAAAATACATATCATATGCGTAGAAATCAAATATAAACACAAACAAAGAAATGTTTTTAAGAGATTTATAAACTGTATTGTCAATTTATCTGTCGAAATTAATAAACAAATATTACAAAAAATATTAAAAAATTAGTTTCATTATTAGACATATTTTTCTTCATCTTTTCTTCAGCCTGATTTTTTTTTTTGATTGAATATTTCATGCATCTATTCGTCAAATTATTTTATACAAATAATTTTCATTTCTAAAACAGAGGAAAAAATATAATACGTAGAAAAAACCTATAAAATTCTTAGAGAAGGTGAAAAATAGAATTTTAATAGGCACCATAGATTTTTCTAGTTCTTTTATGTTAATAGTTTTTTTTGAAATTTGAAACAAAAATTATATTTAAACATAGTAGTTGATCACTCAATTGATTATTGAATCATTTCTATTATATTCTTCCCGATTCTGCAACTAATGAAAGAGTGATTTCAATAATGTTTGATTGATTAAAAATATATTAATTACTATTTAAAAATGTCTTTTCCTAATTTTAATTAAATATGATGGATGGTTATAGTTAATATTAATTGCGCTGATTGAACCATTAATGAAACATTTATTTAAATATGTCTTTGCATTTCAGGCTCAAAAGTCAATCAACCAGAATCGCTTCGCAACCCTAAGGGGATTTGACTATGAAGTATGATATTCACGGATTTCCCTCCGTTTTCTTGTTTGTCGACGGAAAAGTACTAAAGACCTACAAAAGAGAAAAGACCAAGTAAGTGAGTATAGAATTCATTATGTCTTTTCTCACATTTCTTGATTAGCTGTTGGGAATTTTGAGTTTAGATTTATAGCCAATTAATTGCATAGGATGAATAGTTTGAAATATGATCATCAGGGTTGGTTTTCGCAATAGTGATTTAATGCGAGACAGTTCACTGAAAATGTAATGAGAACTTGAGAAACCTAAAGAAACGACTCTTCTAAATAAACAAAAATATTTTATAATTCTATTTTATTATTTTATTAAAAAAGAAATATTTTAATGAACTAAATATAATTTTTTGTTGTTGTTGTTTAAGTAAGTCTCATTTGAAATTTATGATCTGAGGTTTTGTAATTGTTATTGTAATCTTGCATATTAGTGTAGCAATTGCAAATTTTAATAAAATGTAAATAAGATGCTAAAACTATAATTTGAGCTAAAATATGTTAAATGATAATGGTTTAATTTTTAATAATAATATATTTTCACTTTATATATGTAGATTCCATAATTATAAGTTGGTGTACTTGTGAGTCAATTTGGAATGTTGTTTTTTCGGTGGGTAATTTGTTTTTATGGTATTAAACTTTATTTTCTTACAAAATACTTTCTAATAGAGAGTTCATATTGTTTATGAAAGAATAAATGTTGATAGTCTATGGAAGAATAGATGTTGATAGTCTATCTTTTGTTAGTCTAACATATTTTAAATTTTATTTAATCAAATTTACAATTTGATTTAAGAATTTAATATATATGATTTATTTTTGTTTTTAATTAATTAGGAAAGTGAGACCAATTAATTTTCTTTAAAAAGTTTAACAGTGTTTGGCAATAGAGATATCAGATTAAAATAAATAAAAAGTAAAAAAGTTAGAAAAATTCTAGAGATGTTTACATCAGTCAAAATGGTCTCCAAAGATCCTTTTTTAATATATAGTAGATTTGAATGTTTACAATGGATGAGAGGTCCTAATAAATTTCTTATGAGTTCTCATTCTAATACGTTTCTTATGGGTTTTTATTTGAGACTTCATCTAATCTTCTCTCTTAGTTTTCAAAAATTTTTTATTTTATTTTATTTTTTTATTTTTAATGTTTAGATATTCTTTAAGAACTCTTCACTGGAGATGCTCGAAGTATGGTTTGCTTTCTAACATAAATTTTGTATTTTTTTGAGAGCTCCCAATCTACATTATGTAAAATTGAAAAGTTTTTATATAACGACCCAGTTTCGCAGGCCCAACAAGGTCTAATAGCTCAGCAGGAAACCCTTGGTAGTTTCCCTATAAATAGACTTTTCCTCATTTGTTTTTCTACATAAAATTTAGTAACGTCAAAACTCTGCAGAAATCGAATCATCGGGAAGTGTTAAATTTTTTTGCCTCAGTAATCTCATAGTTCGTCCAGCCCTTCACCGGATTTGAGTCAAAGATAATCTGGAAAATAAGTTTCGATTGATTTTTCATTAAACCGTTCAGTAAAACGTCGATAACTTTCTAACCATTTATAATCTCAAATATACAAGGCCAACATCGGATTAAGGACGACGAGACGAAGCTGTAGAGCCAAAAATCAGCCCGATCTGCCTCCGCACGCGCCCGCACGCGCTGTCTTGAAGTTCGCGCTTGTAGCCCACACGCCGCCGTCCCGCCGTGCCGCTGCTGCAGCTTGTGACTTTTCCGGTAAGCTGTCACTGCCGTGACTCGTCGGTGACTCGCTGGGTTGTCTCAGTGACTCACCGAGTTGACTCGGTCGACCCGGTCTGTCCAATTTAGGTCCGGTTTGATTATGAGTTCGGTTTGGTCCGGCTTGGTTCGGTTTGACTGTTGACCGGTTTGACCGTTGACTATGACTGGTTTGACCATTGACCATTGACCATTGACTTTAACTGTTGACTTTGACTGTTGACTTGACCAGTTTGACCAGTTAACCGCTTTTCGCCGTTCACAGGCCGTTCTGACTCGATTTTCCATGCTGATTTCACATTTAGCGTCCGTTTCAGCATCCCAAGTTCAGAAGGCACATTTAACCTCCATTTTTTTATAAGGTGAGGGCTTTTTGCAGAATTCCGTACTTCCGTCTAGGACGCCTTAGACGATAGGATTGCGGGGGGGGGGGGTACAGAGACGGGCTTCTGTACTTGCGTCACATGCTGTGTGTGTAGTGGTGCTGGCAGCTCAGTCGATCTGTTGCCCAGTGCCATTAGAGATCGATAAATCATCTTCGGACGGTGCCATTGGACATTGATTCCATATTGTCCTCTTCGGGGGGTGCCGCTGCTCACTGAAGCCGTCAATAGGACCGTTGTTTGTTGTCTGGGTACTTTATGTGGCGTGTTTGTTCATGTTTAGTCTTTTTATTGTTATTGGAGTGCTATGATTGGAACTGCGTTTTCTGTGATTAGCATCCCAACCTCACTGAGTGACTCCCCTATTATTCACCCCTTTTCCTTCATTTTTCAGGTGAGACAGACAAGTAGTAGATGTGTATCGGATCTGGCGCTATTTTGGGATTTTTACTTTTTCTTCGTATTTTGCTTTTAGACATTGGTTTTATGATTTATTCGAGATATATCAATTATGGATTTATTTAATGATTTCCGGAAATCAAGTCGTATTAATTAAATTGGAGCATTTGAGTTATAAGATGTATTTAGTGGCATGCTATTCTCGAGTGAGGATGAGAAGGGTGTTATAATTTGGTATCAAAGCGAGGTTTGTCATCCCGGTTCTGACCCGGGAGAAGATAGTAGGAAGAACTTTTACAAATTCGGTTTTTAATAGTTTTCAATTTTTCTGGGACTGGGAGATTTTAAAAATAATCTATTATTCGTTAATTTCAGTTCCAATATAAGTTTAATCATCTCCTTTTTCCTTGTTTCAGATGCCACCGAAGAGAGGTCACCCCCAAGTTAGGGCCAATAATCGTGAAGAAACAGCGCAGAACAACCAAGCTGCAGGCAACCAGGTTGATGTTAATCAGACCGTCGTCCATCAGCAGGTCAATGAGGATGCAGTTAGGCAGGTTGAACAGGAGTCAGTCAGGTAAGCTGCTCAGGAAGCAGTGCAGCACATTGCCCAGAGACTGCTCGATAGCTGCGTAGGAGGCTGCTCGGGTAGCCGCTCAGGAGATTGCTCGCTAGTTCGCTCTTCAGACTGAGTAAGCAGCTGCCGCCGCTCCACATGCACCACCACCACCACCACCACCAGTGGGTAATTCTCAGGGTGTCGATCTTCCGCCACCACCACCACCACCGCCCAGAGTCAGAGAGGAACCCACATATTGGGAGATGATGAAACAGATGCGGGAGATGGGTTTGGATCAGTTCACTAGAACTGTGGATGCTGGTGCCGCAGACAGTTGGAGGAGGATGCTGAACCGCAACCTAGATCTTATGAGGTGTCCAGAAGAGTTCCAGTTGGACTTGGATACTCAGTATCTGAGAGTTGATGATCTACACTAGTGGGATTGAGTTGTTGAGGGTAGTCGCGGCTAGTATGTTCTGATATTCGAACATTTTTAGAGGGAGTTTGATAGGAAGTTTTTTCCTCTAAAAGTCAGTCACACAAATGCAAATGTCTTGGAGCACATTTCTCAGGGCACTATAAGTGTCAGAGAGTACGAGCGAGAATTCAGTCATCTTCGCAGATTTTCTGGGGGTATCTTAGATGAGGAGGACTTGATCAGGAGGTTCCTGAATGGTCTGCGAGTGGATATTCGCAACCGATGTGCTGTGAGAGACTACACCAGCCTGATTGATCTGGTCGAGAAGGCTGTTATTCAGGAGGCAGGAATAGCTGAGGAACAGAAACACCTTGAGTTTACTCAGCCCAAGCATGGGAAGGCCCCAAACACTCAGAGGAGGACGACAGATCAGTCAGGGCACCACTTTGTTCATGCTGCTGATGCCATCATACTGGGGAGTGCCCTAAGTATTATTCCTGTGGACAGATATGACATCTTTGTAGGACATGTCGGGGTACGTCAGTCAATGCGCCAGTTATGAGGCAGATTGCAGCATTAGCACTTGCACCGAGGGTATGCTTCAGTTGTAACCAGCCGGGTCACCTTTCCAGATATTGCCTAATGAAAGTGCAGGCATTGCCTCCGCCGCCAGCCAAGCATCAAGCAATTGCTCTACGCCTGTTTGCTGTGGGAGACCATGAGGGAGGCGGGCTGATAGCCGGTACACATCTTTATTCTAGATTCCTTTTGGTTTTGTATTTTTAGTATTTTGTTGTTATAGAGAAATTTTTGTTTAGATAGTATGTTTGTGTAGGATCGGTTTTGGTTGGAGGTGATGCAGCTTACAGCTTATTCGATTCGGGAGCTACGCATAGCTTCGTAAGTTTGAATTTGGTCAAGCGTTGGTCTTTCCAGGGTGTGTTTGAGTCAAAGATCAAGCGGATCCAGACAGTCTGCACAAAAAAGTTAGGAGTTACAGGCAATCATCGAGAAGTGCCAGTCGTACTCAGAGGAGTTGAGTTCAGCGGGGATTTATCACACATGGAGATAAACCAATACGACATAATTCTGGGGATAGATTGAATATTAAGACACAGTGTGACACTGGATTTCCAGAAGGCAAGAGTTCATATTCTGAGAGCAGAAGGGAGGATCACCTTCGAGGGTATTCAGATGAACATGGGAGTTTCCATCATTTCCATGTTGCATGCAGATGAATTGTTGGAGACAGGAGCTGAGGGGTTCTTAGCTACTATTGTTAAGGTCTCGACAGATGGAGAGAGCGAGTCGCGAGATATACCCGTTGCTGCAGAGTATGAGGATGTCTTTGCGCCTTTAACAAGACCACCACCAGCTAGAGGAGACACACTTACTATTGAGCTGGAACCAGAGACGACTCTAGTTTCTCGAGCACCGTATCGTTAAGCTCCAGCAGAATTGGCTAAGCTGAAAAAGCAATTGGAGGAATTGACAGATAAGGGATTTATCAGGCTGAGCCGTTCACCTTGGGGAGCTCCAGTATTGTTTGTTAAGAAAAAGTATGGGAGTTTCAGACTTTGTATCGATTACCGAGGATTGAATAAGGTGACTATCAAGAACAAGTATCCATTGCCGCAGATTGACGAGTTATTGGATCAGTTGCAGGGGCTTCATGGTTTTTTTAAGATCGATTTGGCATCAGGGTATCACCAGATTGCGATAGCTGAGGAGGATGTAAGTAAGACATCTTTTCAGACACGTTATGGGCACTATAAGTTTGTTGTGATGCGGTTCGGGTTGACGAATGCACCAACAACATTTATGAAGCTGATGAATGATGTGTTTCGTGAGTACTTAGATCAGTGTGTGATTGTCTTCATCGACGACATCTTAATTTATTCTCGGAGCAGAGATGATCATGCAGAGCATTTGAGGATGGTGCTGGAGAGGCTTAGAGAGCAGAAGTTGTTTGCCAAGCTGAGTAAGTGCAGATTTTGGCAGGGGCGGATTTGATTTCTCGGTCACGTGGTTTCAGAAGTAGGAGTTGAGGTAGATTCAGAGAAGATCACAGCCATTACCGAGTTGCCCACGCCTAAGAATGCTACCGAGATTCGCAGTTACTTGGATTTAGTAGGATATTACCAGAAGTTCGTCAATGGATTTGCCAGTATAGCTAAGCCGATGACACACTTGATAGGCAAGGAGGTCAAGTTTGAGTGGACAGATGCTTGTTCTCAGAGTTTCGCCGAGTTGAAGAGGCTTTTGAAGAAGACGCCAGTATTGGTACTTTCACGGCCAAGAGTACTATATGCAGTGTACACGGATGCGTCTGGATCTGGCTTAGGGTGTGTTCTAATGCAGGAGGGAAAAGGTCATTGCATATGCATTATGTCAGTTGAGGCCTCATGACGCTAACTATCCCACTCATGACCTAGAGTTGGCAGCTGTGGTCTTTGCTCTTAACATTTGGAGAGCTTATCTTTATGGGGAGTAGGTTCAGATTCTCACTGATCACTAGAGTCTGAAGTACATCTTCACTCAGGCAGAGTTGAATTTGAGATAGTGCAGATGGATCGAGTTGTTGGCATATTATAATCTGGAGATCACTTACCACCCGAAAAAGTAAATCAGTTGGCAGATGCTTTGAGTAGGTGCATGCGTGATGTATCAAGGATCAAAGAGGTCCATGAGCTGACTGGGACACTTTCTAGTTTCAGATTGTGTGCAGTTACTTCAGAGGAGGAGACTGTTGGTCTTGAGGCATTGGATCATGCAGATCTGTTGTGGAGGATACGACATGCCCATAATAGGGATGAGGCTTTGTGTAAGCAGCTCGAGAAGAAGATTTTCCTGCTACGATACTGCTGCAAATGAGATGTTTCTGTATAGAAACCGAGTGTGTGTGCCAGATGATGAGAAGTTAAGGAAAGAGATTTTGCAGTAAGCACATCACTCGCGTTTCTCCATTCACCTAGGAAATACGAAGATGTACCGGGATCTTAAGCGATATGATCATTGGACTGGTATGAAGAGGGATGTGACTACATTTGTATCGTGTTGTCAGACATGTCAGATGGTTAAGGCCGGACATCATGTACCTAGTAGGTTGTTGTAGAATCTGTCACTACCAGAGTGGAAATAGGACATGGTGACTATGGACTTCATCACATGATTACCGACAGCAGTTGGCGGGAAGAATGCCATCTGGGTTATTGTGGATTGACTCACCAAGTCAGCTCATTTCTTGGCGATTAAGAAAACCGATGGAGCAGATCAGTTAGCGCATAAGTATATCGCTGAGATTGTGAGGTTGCATGGAGTGCCAGTCAGTATAGTGTCAGATTGTGACACGAAGTTCACTTCCACTTTTTGGTGAGCCTTTCAGAAGGCATTGAGGACTAAGGTTCATATGAGTACAGCTTATCATCCGCAGACAGATGGTCAGTCAGAGAGGACTATTCAGACTTTGGAAGACATGCTAATGGCTTGTGCTTTTGACTGGGAAGGGAGTTGAGTTCGGTACTTACAGTTGGCAGCGTTCGCCTACAATAACAATTATCATTCGAGTATTGAGATGACACCATATGAGACTCTTTATGGTAGACCGTGTCGTACACTACTTTGTTGGACAGAGGTGAGAGAGCGTCTAGGCATTGGACCAGCAATGGTTCAAGAGACAGGTGAGCAAGTGAAAATGCTCAAAAGACGGCTTAAGGAAGCCCATGACCGTCAGAAGAGTTATGCAGATAAGCACATAAGAGATTTAGAATTTGAGGTGGGCGACTTAGTATATCTGAAGATGAGGACATTTCAGGGAGGAGGCTCTAAGACCCGAAAGCTGAAGAAGCTTAAACCGAGATATATGGGACCTTACCTTATCATTGAGCGGATTGGGACAGTAGCATATTGTCTGACATTATCAGAAGAGTTGCCCAATTTCTATGACGTTTTTCATGTGTCAGTTATGAGGAAAGTTGTTCCGGGAGCTAGAGCTTATTTTGCAGCAGCCACTGAGTAATATCAGTAAGGATTTATCTGTGCTTAGTCTCCCAATAGCGATTCTTGAGTGGTAAGTAAAGGAAGTTCAGGGGATAGTGCCTGAGATGGTCAGAGTTATCTGGGAGAGAGACAGAATCCCGGAGGCGACATGGGAGTCCGAGTCTCAGATGAAATTAAGATTTATGGGTTTGAATAAGGAACTTTTATTGGATTCTTCACCTTTACATATGGTCAAAGCTGCTTTCTCTTCTAATCAACTAGAAACAGATCTTAGGTTAATATACTCTCCAAAATATATATTGCCGGAATTACTATTTGATGAGCAATTGAATCTTGATAGAAATCATGCATATCTACATCTTACAATAACCATCAAAATTCTAAGTCTATTGATTGTTTTAGGTATATTGATTATATCTACAACAGTAGAAAGATTATAAATTTGTGATTCAAGTTCAAGAACCAATTTCCCTTCATATCGATATTTTTACTTGGATGAAACTCTGCAATTTACCAATGACCTATTTTTTCTTCATATTGCTTTGCATCCGCTTTATTTACTGCTATTATTTAGTTAATTATGTGTCCAGCTTCATAAAAATAAAAACCCAATTTTGTTTTGTCTTATAATGATTTGAATCTCATAGACTTATAATGTAATTATTTGGTCTTTATAGTCGACACCCAATCTATGCTTACCTCGCTATGTGTGCTTGCAGGTATAAGTGGGATGAATACTTCTCCCACATTGTTGATCAATGTCAAAATCACACACCTTGAATAATCCTACATTGTTGTTCAACTCCACCTGACCAACTCCAGCTCAAGAAAAGCCGTGGGCAATCTTAAACCAAACAAGGGGAAAGGTTGGTAAAGAATCCTAACTTTTATGTTAAAGGCTGTTTGGCTAAGAAAACTCTGACTTCTCAGCAGCCCTTGATCTTATTTATTATTAAAGAATCACTTATGCTTTCTTCTGACCTTGCACCAGAAATTCCGAGTGAGCTTAAAACCCTTTTGTAGGAATTTGAAGAAGTTTTTCCTGAAGATGAACCTCAAGGTCTTCCACCAATACGAGGAATAGAGCACCAAATAGACTTTGTTCTGGGAGCCTCATTGCCAAACCGACCGGCGTACAAAACAAATCCCGTGAAAACAAAGGATTTGCAAAGGCAAGTTGGCGAGCTCATGGAGAAGGGATACATACGTGAGAGCATGAGCCCATGTGTGCAATGCTGGTCCTACTTGTGCCCAAAAAGGACGGCAGCTGGCGCATATGTGTTGACTGCCGGACAATTAACAACATCACAGTAAAGTATAGACACCCGATTCCTAGGCTATATGACATGATAGATGAGCTTCGCGGGTCTTGTTTCTTTTGAAAATTGACCTTAAAAGTGGATACTATCAGATTAGGATGAAAGAAGGAGACGAATGGGAAACTGCCTTTAAGAGTACACTCGGTTTGTATGAGTGGCTAGTGATGCCTATTGGCTTGACAAATGCACCTAGTACATTTATGAGATTGATGAAACATGTGCTTAGGTCTTTTATAGGCGTTATTGTTGTGACTTATTTTGATGACATCCTGATCTATAGCAGAGTTTATAAGAACATGATTATCATTTGTGAATGGTATTGGAGGTTCTTAGTAAGGAAAAACTCTACGCTAAACTGAAGAAGTTCACTTTTGGCACATATAACCTTGTCTTTCTAGGTTTTGTTGTCAGCACAGGTGGAACAAAGTGGATAAAGAAAAGTGTAAGCATTCCGTGAATGGCCTAGTCCAAAGACGGTTGGAGACATAAGGAGTTTTCATGGTGTGACCGGATTTTACAGACGGTTTGTAAAGGACTTCAGCACCATTTCTGCTCCTCTGACTGAGGTGATCAAGAAACAGGTCGGGTTTATATGGGGAGAAGCTCAAGAAACTGCATTCCAAACCCTGAAAGAGAAGCTTACTAACGCCCCCCTTTTGGTTTTGTGTGGTTTCCTTAAAACATTTAAGATTGAATCCGATGCTTCTGGTGTAGGTATTGGAGGTGTTCTTATGCAAGAGAAGAGGCCAATAGCTTTCTTTAGTGAAAAGCTTGGAGGAGCCACCTTGAATTACCCTACGTAGGATAAGGATCTCTATGCATTGGTACGAGCTCTTCAGACTTGGCAACACTACCTTTGGCCCAGGGAATTTGTGATACACACAGATCACAAGTATCTAAAATATCTCAAGGGTCAGCAGAAGCTCAACAAGAGGCATGCTCGTCAGGTAGAGTTTATTGAGACATTTCCTTATGTCATCAAGTACAAACAAGGTAAAGAAAACATTGTGGCTGATGCCTTGTCACGCATGTATGTTCTCTTGTCTACTCTTGAAACTAAATTGCTCGGTTTTGAATTCATTAAGCAAATATATGCAAATGACTTTGGTTTTAAAGAACCGTTTCTTAAGAGTTTACCGAGTTGATGGGTTTTTGTTTCATGATAACCGATTGTGTGTTCCACATTGTTCTTTGAGAGAGATGTTTGTTAGGGAAGCACATGGAGGTGGACTGATGGGACACTTTGGCGTAATCATTTCTATTGGTCAAATATGTTAAAGGAAGTGGAGAAGATCTGTAGCCGATGTGTAGTGTGCAAGCAAGCTAAGTCGAAAGTACAATCTCAAGGTCTGTACATTCCTCTACCTATCCCATCTCATCCATGGACTGATCTTTCTATGGATTTTTTTTTGTTAGGGCTTCCTAGATCTAGAACCGAAAAAGATTCAGTCTTTGTTTTCGTTGATAGGTTCTCAAAAGTGGAACACTTCATTCCTTACCATAAATCTTATGATGCGGTTCATGTGGTGTTTGGGTCAAAACCCACCCCTCGAAGATTGACGGATCGAGAAGTCTAAATACTTATACGGAATGCTTATCCGAGGATCGAACCAGCTAGCCAATTTTCTCGAGAAAGGATTGGGCTAGCTGGAAACTCATATAAATACATTTAATCTAGTACGAAAGAGATTTAAACTCATACGAAGACATTTAAACTCATACGAAACACTCCCCGGCCGCCAGTTCTTGGACCAGGCCACCAGTTTTGGGACCAGCCCACCAAGTATTGGAACAGGCCGCCATGCTCTTTCCCTCGGACCAGGCCGCCCTGAACCAGGAAGTCAGTTTGGCCAGGCCGCCAACTAGGCAGCCCGTCAAAGGGTGCGGAAGACCTTTGATATACCCAACTCCAATGGCCGAGGATATGACGCACCACAACACCAAGGGAGGATGTTGCTGGAAGTAACCCTTAACCAAGAAATGGAAAATGTTCACAAGGAACAGAAGAGTCTCACTCTCTAAAAACACAAGTTTTAAAATCAAATAAGTCTGTATATTATTATGGCATGCAATCCTTACTTATAGGTTTTATAATTGGTAAAAAGTAGAAAGATTGTGTGGAAAACAATGCATAGGAAATAGAAAAGAAGCCAAAAAGTAAAAGTCTGGTCTAATATGACCCTTCAGATCCACTCACATTGCAAGGTGTCCCCAGGGCTAACAGCTGCATGGTCCATGGCCATTGCCGGTGAGTTAGGTCGGTATGGCCGAGAAAAGAGTAGCATCGGTCATATTTGGTTTCTCCTCGAGCCAAACTGGTTATGTCTCGATCAATCTCTTTATCTCACCAAATTGGTCGGCAAAAATATCTTTGGGTCGAACAAAGTAGTTTTCTGGTGGTGGTTCCAAAAGCAACTCCATTCAGGGTCGTACCGGGTTATGGCCGCCTTGGTTAAGAACTGGGTTCTCTTGACCATCTCCAATTCCAACACGGTTCATGAGCATTCTGACATGATCCAAATGCACCTTAAGTGTGTTTGGTCGGATGAAACCTCCTCCAGATGTTGATTTGAGATCAGATTCTTCATAATCCATCCTGAGCTCCATGGTTGGCCTGGTCCAGGTTCTTGGTCTATGGCATGTGCTGGTCAGGATTACATCATTCCCTCCCTTTTGAAAAGGATTCGTCCTCGAATCTGGAACATGAAAAGGAAATGAATTAGTTTTAAAAGATTCAGAAAACAAACATGGCTCACCGTGGAGACTCATCCTTGTTTTTGTCAGGAACATTAAGTTCACCAGTGTTCTGAGTCAACCACACCTTGCCTGATTGAACTTCATTATGCATTAGCACATAACTTCCAAACACCAAGTCATATATGCTAAACACACAAGCTCTAAAGTAATCAAACAAGTCATTCTGGTTTAAAACACTTCCCAAATTGTTTTTATGAAGATCAAAACATTTGTTGTGTTCCACAAATTTTTTAAGGCTAAAAAACGGTTGGAAATGCTTTTAGCTTCAACACAAAATCGTTTCTGATCTGACCTAGAAGAGTTAATTAAACTTTCAGAAACAGAGTTTGAAACACCAAATTCTTTAACTCCTTCAAGACCAAATTGTTTCTCTTCTTCAGATGTGACCAAAACAAACAAGCTAGAAACTGACTCATTCCAACTAAAGTTCTTACTGAGAGTGATGCAGTTTCTCTTAGGAATGGATTTGGTACAGGTTCGGCTGCTGCTTCCTTCACTACATTCAACACTAAGTTCCTTGATTCTTCATCATCAACCTGAAAGTTCAAATCACTTATACTCGGAGATGCCAGTTGAAAACATGTTAGTTTTAGGCAAGTCTCTTGACTTTCAAGCACAAAGTCATATTTAGAACATGGAGGAACAATCTTATCCTCATAAAACGTCCCACACTCCAACAGTTCATCATCATATTCATCAAAGATTGGTAAAGAATCTGAAAAATCTTTTTGCTGTTCAGTGTTGCTTTCAGCTTTACCTTTGGGTTTTGAACTGATCAATATTGGTTGGTTAACTCGAGTGCTAAGAGACTGGCGTGAGTTTGTGCTCTCCCTCATGTTGTTACTCACGGCCTCAAGTGTTTCATCATTTGCTCCTCCAAGTCATCACAAATCTTCTGGCTGTCAAACTGGTTTTCAAGTCTGCTTGGATCACCAAGTTTGTGGTCTTGACCTGCTTCATCTCTGGCTGGTTGTGATTCCTCTCTACCTCTCCAATTTAGCCTTTCATGTGATCTTCTTAGGTGTGGCTTTTCATACACATAATCAAACCCATGAAAAGCAAACTGTTTCTTATTTCTAAAAATCGGTTGTTTTTTACCAAATAAGGTTTTTAGATGGAGTTTTGAAAACGGCTTGTTGTGCAATTTTCTGGCTAGATTTCTTTTGTAGACCAAACATCTTAACCCTGAAAAACACTTAAAACACAGATTAGATAAAACACTCACACTCTCAAGTGTTTGTTCTTCACAAGTGTTTCTCTCAAACTGTTTATCTCTCTAACGATCTTTCTCAAGTTTCTCAAAGGTTATAATAGAACAAATTCCACTCAAACCCAAAGAATAAGAAAGGAAGAGAGAAGATATACAGTTGAAAGATTTTATTGGCTAGTTGATTGACCAAACCCTCCTTGTTTTAGATCTCTCTCTCTTTTTTTTTTTTTTTTTTTTAAATTCGATTTTTGCCTCGTTTTTTTTTTTATCTAGGATTGAGGCTGGCTTAACTAGAAAACAGATAGAAATAAAAGAATTTTTGTGGGAGATGTAAAGATGAAAAAGAAATAGATACCAGCAATTGAGTGGCTCTGATACCACTTCGTACGGTCATGGACCCAGAAGAACCCACGGACGATGAGTTGGGACGTGATCACGACCCACAGATGAAAGCTGAGGAAGCAAGGTTGGAGGTTGCCAAAGGAGACCCTATGGTCGACCGCAGGACGAGGCCCCATGACCGCAAGCCAAGGCCCCATGACCGCAAGGCAAGGCCCCACGACCGCAGGAGGATGCCTCACAACCGTACTGTGTTTCATATCGACCCAACACGACCGGGAAGCTAAGGTTGGAAACTCGACCGAAAGAGACAATTCCTCGACATAGCCGTGAGGGACTTCGACCAAGAGGGCACACTGAAGCTTTGGGTCGAGACCATGTTGCCTTGGTCCATCCGAACCTTGGACTTGGTCGAGGGCTGGACAATCTCGACCAGCTGGAGGACCTACCGTTTGGGATATTCACCCGGGGCCAGATCGAACAGCTCATGACCAACTTGGGCTCCATCCTTTCCAACCTCATTTGTGTTCGTGAGCCTATGACCGAGACAGTCTACACGACCGTGATCCAGGTCGAAGGACTCGACCACGATAATGTGACCGGGTAGCCGAGGGGTCACTTTAACCAAATTTAATTATTTATTTCGCTAAAACTTACGTCTTGTTTTTAGTACCACAATCAAGTTCCTTTGACTTGATTTCTTATAACTATGTATGCGAACTCATCATGTAAACACATTTGTCAAGTTTTCTATTGAAACTCCTTTTCGAGAATTTCTATTCTCTTTTGTTCTTCGTGAGCAACTTGTTGTCTGGTTCGTCATATCCATTCAACGACCCTGATCAACATCTTGGTGAGTCACATTCAAAGTTAGCCAAGGGACTGGAATACCAGAAGACTTCCGCATCTTCTGACGGTCCATTCGATCCACCCAGTTACTTGAAGTGTAACCCACTTCCTAGTTCATATCCAAATCAAAGTACCGTAATTCAAGTGTAATTCTTGGGCAAGATCGTATCACCGGACCAGGCAGCCCCGGACCAGGCCGCCCTAAACTAGGCCACCAGTTTGGCCAGGCTGCCGACCAGGCAGCCTGCCATGCCTCAGTGCCGGACAGGCCGCCAGTTTGGCGAGGCTGCCGACCTGACAACCCGCCATGCTTCTGTACCGGACCAGGCCGCCCTGAACCTGGCCGACGACCAAGCAGCCCGCCATGCCTCTGTGCTGGACCAGGCCGCCAGATTGGCCAGACCGCCGACAAGGCAGCCTGCCATGCCTCCGTGCAAGACCAGGCCGCCGACCAGGCAGCCCGCCATGCTTCCGTTCCGGACCAGGCCGACATGCCCTTTCCCTCGGACCAGGCCGCCAGGTCTCTCTCCTCAGACCAGCCCGCCAGGTTTTGCTCCTCAGACCAGCCTGCCACCTCTTCTTCCTTGGATCGGCCTGTCAAGAAACGGGCGGGCTGAAAGTTCATACAAGAGAGACGGGCGGGCTGAAAGTTCATACGAGAAAAACTGGCGGGCTGAAAGTTGATACGAGAAAAACGGGTGGGCTGAAACATTGACTTGGAATCGCTCGGTTCGAAACACTGTTCATCCGAGATTATCCGCAAAACACTATTCATGGAATACTGTTCACGAACCGGATTAAATCGGAAAGACAAAGATTCGGTTTGACATAAGACGGATTTGGGACACGGTTCATAAAACACGGTTCACTGGATACTGTACTCACCAAGTTGCTCTTCTCGAGAACATATCATCCTCAGAATGATGCTCAAACCGAAGTGGTCAATAGGTCCTTGTCAGCTTTGCTTAGATACCGTAGTTAAAAGGAATCGTAGGATTTGGGAAGATTGCTTGCCACATGTTGAGTTTTCTTATAACTATTCCATGCATTCTTCTACTTTGCATTCTCCATTTTGAAGTTGTGTATGGTTTCATTCCCTTGTCTCCACTTGATCTTTTGCCGTTGCCCGTGAGTGATAAGGTTCATGTAGCTGGGGAAAAGAAAGCAGAATTAGTCAAGAAGATTCTTGAGAAGGTGAAAGCAAACATTGAGGCAAAAACACAGCAATATGAGAAATATGGCAACAAGAAAAGACGCCAAGTGCTGTTCAAACTCGGGGATCTAGTTTGGGTTCATCTAAGAAAGGAGAGATTCCCAAAAGAAAGGAAATGAAAGCTGATGCCAAGGATTGATTGTCATTTTAAAGTGGTCAAACATTTAACCAACAATGCCTACAAGCTTGATCTTCAAGGTAAGTATGATATATCCCAGAGCTTTAATGCTTCTGACTTGGTTCGTTTTGTGGCAGATGTTCCAGATTTTTGGACAAATCCTTTTCAAGAGGAGGGTAATGAGAGGAAACTGCACAGCGAGCCAAAGTGACCGGGATAGTTTAGAGGATACCGAAGGAGAGGAATAGCTTGAAACGGAGCAGGGAGCATGGGACAACAGGCGTACTGACCGAGTCAAAAGATCAGGAAAGGAGGTTGCTCGACGGAGTCAAGCTGTGCCAACCGAACGATCCGATCGTACGACTGTATACTGTTTTGACCCGAAACATCCGAATAGTGAGCTTCGTTTAACCCAACGACCTGATGATCGAATCTCATGACCAAAACATGTTCTTTCCCGACCAAATTACCAAGAGGAGTCACGTGGTCGTGACAGAATTAATTTTGTCCAAGTGGAAACCGATGAGCATCATGACATCGACACTTTTGCCCGGGAACACTATCGTACCTCTGGGTCAACTTCATGCATCCAAGATTGGATCGATCCATTCAACTTTTCCACCGACCAAAACTTTAAAAAACGTGCTAGAGGGCTTATGGAGAAGATCTAACGAGAGATTTCACAAATGGCCCGAGTTGATCAAGTCTTGGCCGATGATTCCTTTGTTTGCATGATCTGGATCCAAGACTGAACCAATAAAAACATCAACCGCACGTCTAGTCAAAGTAGGCGAAGGGTTATTCTCAGCCAACCCCGTGAATTCAAAAATCACTTTAACTTAGTCTAATTTTCAGTCTTCTTTTCATTTTTCTATGTGTCTTGTTTAACACAAAACTCATTATCATATATGTATAAGTATCTGAAACCTTTGGCAATAAATTTTAATCGAATTTTCTTCTTCTTGAGAGTTTGTTCATTGTTTGAACTTTTTATGTTGCTTGGTGGGTTACATCATTCAACAAACCTTTCTTTGCTGATCTAGTGCGTCATATCTAGAAGCATTGAGACCAGGAATATCAGGGGCCATTCCGCAACCTCGGTGAGACCCTACAATCCATCATTAGCCATCCTTGAAGCTATTAGTTTCCGGCTAACTCTATCCTTCAAACCATGCTGAAAGTTCACCTTTGGCTACCGTTTCATCACTCTCCATAGAGCCTCGCGTTTCATCACTCATGAAGAAAAGATGAAGGTCTTGGTCGAGAAGTGTTGTGCTTCGAAGCCACAAAACCGAACCGCACCTCCTGCTCCGACGACCCCGAACAATAGGAAGAGCGGTCAAAAAGGTGGATATGTACACTTTAAAGGAGTCAACTTGGGCAGAGCCCACAACTATCTGGTTGGTTTTGAAAAAAAATCAACCAGCTCCGATCAGACAAAAACGGGTTCCGGACGTGGCAAAGGTAATGAATCACTTGGTAGGATGTTACTCTTTGAAGGTAGATTGGATATGAATGAGTCCGCAGCTACTTAGCATTCACGGAGCAAACTGGTGGATCGATTGAGACCGTCAAGAGATGTGGAAGGCTCTTGGTATTCTCAACTCCGAAGAATCAAGGAAGTAACTCTTAACAATGATTCCAAGGAGGTTTGTTGTTTGGAAGTAACCCTTGCCAAACCAATGAAGTGTTCTTGAAGAACAATGAGATTTCCTCTAAAGAAAAAGATGATAAAATTTCGATCATCTCCTTTAGTCCCATAACACGTTGCCTCACGTTTTGCCCGGTAGAAAAATCCAATAGATCTTGGAAACTCGTCATTTCCCAAGTTGGCTCGATATCCGGACGATCGTACCGGCTAACACTAGAGTGTCACGTTCTATCTATGAATCGGCTCGGGCTATTTGGATTCTGTCTTAACCGTTGGCTTCCTCATGATTTTTGACTCGAGATTGGGATCGAGTGTGCCGAGAGATTCGGTCTTTAGCTCGGTCATCCAAACGTAGCTTGCTTCCGGGTCTAGTCGGATCGATGCAGAACACGACAGTAGAATCCGGACGTCCAGATCCTCGGGAAAAGCTGGGTTCCTCTCGATAAACCTCGGTTACCTCACGAGCAATGATCCTTCTGGTTCCTTCCGGTTGCTCCTCAGCATGGTTGCCCGGTCCATCCTGCTCCGGTACGTGCTGTTCCTCATCTTCCGAGCAATCCGTGGACGTTTGGCTCGGTACGGTGCCCCAGTATCTATCATTCTCCCCCTCTTGAAAAGGACTTGTCCAAAAGTCTGGTTCATCTGAAACAAAAGGAGATAAGTCAGATACATTAAAGCTTGAAGAGATATCATACTTACCTTGAAGATCTAGTTGATAGGCATTGTCATGAAATCTCTTGACCACCGTGAATGGTCCATCCTTTCTTGGCATCAACTTGGACTTTCTTTCCTCTGGGAATCTTTCCTTCCTCAAATGTACCCAAACAAGGTCGCCTGGCTGGAACACCACCTTACGTCTACACTTGTTGGCATACTTTTCATATTGCCTTGTCTTTGCTTCTATGTTGGCTCGGACCTTTTCATGAATCTGTTTAACGAGTTTGACCCTCTTTTTGCCATCTAAACTTATCCTTTCATCAACAGGCAACAGAATTAGATCAAGAGGAGACAATGGGTTAAAGCCATAAACAATTTCAAAAGGTGAATGCTTAGTAGCCGAATGCACTGAATGGTTATATGCAAACTCTACGTGTGGCAAGTGCTCCTCCCATGACCTAAGGTTCTTCTTAACCAACGACCTAAGCAAGGCAGACAGGGTTCTGTTAGCTACTTCTGTTTGACCATCGGTCTGAGGGTGACAAGTGGTTGAAAACAACAACTTAGTTCCTAACTTGGTCCACAAGGTTTTTCAGAAATAGCTTAAGAACTTAGCATCACGATCTGAAACTATGGTTCTGGGCATGCCATGAAGTCTAACAACCTCTCTAAAGAACAAGTCAGCAATGTGAGAGGCATCATTCGTTTTCAAACAAGGTACGAAGTGTGTCATCTTAAAAAATCTATCTACCACAACAAAGATGGAATCTCTACCTGATCTAGACTTAGGCAAACCCAAAATAAAATCCATAGAAAGATCAGTCCAGGGATGGTAAGGAATCGGTAAAGGAGAATACAGACCCTGGTTCTTGTTTTTAGACTTAGCCTACTTGCAAGTCACACATCGGCTGCAAATCCTCTCAACATCCTTCTTTAGCCCTGGCCATTAGAAATGATCTTGGAGAACTTTAAGAGTCTTGGCTGGTCCGAAATGTCCCATTAATCCCCCGCCATGAGCTTCCCTGGTAAATACTTCTCTCAAAGAACAATGAGGTACACACAATCGATTATCAAAGAAAAGGAAACCTTCTGAAAGGTAATACTTGCCATGAGCGTGTCTAGAACAAGCAAGATATGGTTCCCTAAAGTCAGTGTCAGCTTCATACAAATCTTTTATAAACTCAAATCCCAAAAGCTTGGTTCCAAGAGAAGAGAGAAGCACATACCTCCGAGATAGAGCATCGGCCACTATGTTCTCTTTACCTTGTTTGTACTTAATGACATATGGGAAGGTTTCAATGAATTCTACCCACTGTGTGTGCCTCTTGTTGAGCTTTTGCTGGCCCTTGAGATGCCTTAGGGATTGATGGTCGGTGTGTATGACGAATTCCTTGGGCCATAAGTAGTGTTGCCAAGTTTGAAGGGCACGGACCAAAGCATACAATTCCTTGTCGTAGGTCGGATAATTCAGGGTAGCTCCACCGAGTTTCTCACTGATGTATGCTAATGGTTTTCCTTCCTGCATCAGGACAGCACCTATACCAACACCAGATGCATCACATTCTATTTCAAAGGTTTTCATGAAATCAGGAAGAACAAGTAAAGGAGCTTGGGTTAACTTCCCTTTCAAGGCCTGGAAGGCATCTTCTTGAGCTTGTTCTCATTTGAACCACGTTCTTTTTAATGACCTCAGTAAGAGGGGCCGCAATGGTGCTGAAGTTCTGGACAAATCTCCTATAGAAACCAGCTAATCCATGGAAGCTCCGGACTTCACTCACGGTCTTAGGACTGGGCCAGTCTTTGATTGCTTTGACCTTCTCTTCATCCACTCGGATGCCATCAGCCCCTACAACAAAGCCCAAGAAAACTAGATGATCCGGTCCAAAGACACATTTCTTTTCATTAGCAAACAAACGTTCTTTCCTAAGCACTTCTAAGACTTTTTCTAAATGCCTAACATGCTCATTCATGCTCTTACTATAGATCAAAATTTCATCAAAGTAAACGACAACAAATTCTCCCATATATGATCTAAGAACATGGTTCATCAAACGCATAAAGGTGCTAGGAGCATTAGTCAAGCCAAACGGCATAACAAGCCATTCATAAAGCCCATGCTTAGTTTTGAAAGCTATTTTCCATTAATCCCCTTCCTTCATTCTAATCTGATGGTATCCACTTCTAAGATCTAATTTAGAAAATAACCTGGAACCATGCAATTCATCCAACATATCATCTAAACGGGGAATGGGATGGCGATACTTAACCGTAATGTTGTTGATGGCTCGGCAGTCCACACACATTCTCCAAGTTCCATCCTTCTTAGGTACGAGCAAGACTGAAACCGCACAAGGACTTAGACTTTCCCTGATGTAGCCTTTATCCATTAGATCATCAACTTGCCTTTCAACTCCTTGGTTTCAACCGGGTTGGTGCAATAGCTTGGACGGTTTAGTAAGGAGGCTCCCGGTACCAGATCGATTTGGTGTTCTATTCCACGGATGGGAGGTAGAACACTGGGAGTTTCTTCTGGAAACACGTCCTGAAATCTGTGCATAAGAGGCTTAAGTTCACTCAGAAGTTCCGGTGGGATGTTAGAAGCCATTAATGTTAGTGTATAAGAGTGATCTTCTTTCCTTGGTGCTCAAACATGTGCCGGTTAGTGTATCCATCATGTACTGCCTTTCTATCAAATTGCCAAGGCCGGCCCAAGAGAATATGGCCGGCATCCATAGGAAAAACATTGCACATGATCTTGTCTTGATATCGGCCGATGGTAATAGGAACCGTGACCTGCTCTTTGACGTGCTGGACTCCATCTTCATTTAGCCATTCTAGCTTAAATGGTCTCGGATGTGGTCTGGTTTCTAGCCCCAGTTTCCTGACAAGGACATCACTAGCAACGTTAGTACAACTTCCACCATAAATGATCAAAGAACAAACCTTATTATTAATGAAACAACGAGAGTGAAAGAGATTCTCTCTCTGTTCTTTGTCACTGGTCTTGAGTTGGACACTTAGTGATCTCATGGTCACAAGAAGATTGCCTTGGGCCGGATAGTCATATGGTTCTTCCTCGTCAAAGATTGGTCCAGTGTCTTCTTCCTCCTCAGCCTCGGATACCAGTTCTTCATTGTCAAGTAAGATCATGACCTTTTGGTTTGGGCACTTGTTGGCATAGTGTCCTAATCCATGAAACTTGAAACACCTGACATCTTTGGCTCTACTCGTGGATTCCACGGTTTTGCCTTTGTCAAAACGAGAAGGTTGGTTAGGTTTAAACTCGGTATTTGCTGGAAGAGGAGACTTACCTTTGTCTTGGTAGTTTGGCTTAGGTGCATAGGCCGGTTTTGGTGCGTAGGCAGGCTTAGAGAAACCTCTTCTCTTAACTTGTTGTTCAATAAGGACCGCTTTGTGGAGCATGTCTTCCACACTTTCAAACCCCTGAAGCTCCAACCGGTCTTGTATTTCTTGGTTTAGTCCTGCCAGAAAACGAGCCAAGGTTGCATCTATATCCTCCTCAACATCAGCTTTAAGCATAAGTGTTTCCATTTCCTGAAAGTAGTCCTCAACGTTCTTTGTCCCTTTTGTCAAACGCCTTAGTCTTTGATGAAGATCCCTGTTATAATGACTAGGAACAAATCGCTTTCTCATTAGTTCAGTTAGTTCCTGCCAAGTAGTTATTGGACTTTCTCCCATCCTTCTTCTAAGAGAAACTACTTGATCATACCAACTAATGGCATAGCCACTAAATTCAGAAGCAGCTAGTCTTACTTTCTTAAGTTGTGAAAAGTTTTGACAATCAAAAACAAGTTCAGTTTTTCTTTCCCATTCTAGATAAGCATCCGGATCATTCTTACCATCAAAGGTAGGAATTCTTAGCTTGAGTCCACCAAGCCCATCATCCGTTCTTCTGGCAAATGGGTTCTCTTCATCTCGGTTCCTTTGGCCTTTCCTTGCCCTGAAGGAACGATTGTCATCAAAACAATCTTCCATGTCCTGACCATCAAAAGATCGGCTGTTCCTCCTTCCACGAGTTCTTCGTTGGGCTGGCCTCGCCTGGCCTTGTTGATCTTCCTGAATTTTATCCAGCCGGACATTCACTTCTTCAAAACCTAGATTCACAGTTCTCATTAAATGGTCAGTCAAAGCTTTCATTTGAATGTTAGATAAACCGCCTCTAGGATTGTTGTTCCTTTCTTCCTCACTATCAGCCATGGTTTCCTGAAATGACACTTAAGCAAACGATGTTAAAAGCAAAAAAAAAAAAAAAACTCTCACACTTAAGTGTTTATCCTTACCACTCAAATGTTTTTTTTTTTTTTTTTTACGGTTTTCTTTTAAGGAGCACTCAGAGTTGTTTCCCAAGGTTATAAACGAACAAATCAAGCCAAATCCAGCAGGTAACTTCCAGACAACAAAGGAGAAAGAATGGACAGATATTTCTGAAGGGAAATCCGCTTTAACCACCTCAAGGCTGGGGTTTCTCTTCAGCCAGCAGGATTACTCTTCCATCACCCTCCCAAACTGGCTTTTCTTCAGTTTGTGTATAAGAGTTTTTTCTTTTTTTTTTGAGTCATTTTTTTTTATATATATAAGATTTTAGAAATCAAAATATGAAAGGTAAGAGGGTGGCCCGGATTTGCAATGGAAAAGAAGAAGAAGAGATCAGAATTTTGTGAAGAAAATAGATGGAGAAGATGAACAGCTTTACCAACAAAGAGTGGCTCTGATACCACGTAATGAATCCCTTGGTAGGATGTTACTCTTTGAAGGTAGATTGGATATGAATGAGTCCGCAGCTACTTAGCATTCACGGATCAAACTGGTGGATCGATTGAGACTGTCAAGAGATGCGAAAGGCTCTTGGTATTCTCAACTCCGAAGAATCAAGGAAGTAACCCTTAACAATGATTCGAAGGAGGTTTGTTGTTTGGAAGTAATCATTGCCAAACCAACGAAATGTTCTTGAAGAACAATGATATTTCCTCTCAAGGAAAAGATGATAAAAATTCGATTATCTCCTTTAGTCCCATAACACGTTGCCTCACGTTTTGCCCAGTAGAAAAATCCAATAGATCTTGGAAACTCGTCCCTTCCCAAGTTGGCTCGATATCTGGACGATCGTACCGGCTAACACTGGAGTGTCACGTTCTATCTCTGAATCGGCTCGGGCTATTTGGATTCTGTCTTGACAGTTGGCTTCTTCATGATTTTTGACTCGAGATTGGGATCGAGTGTGCCGAGAGATACGGTCTCTAGCTCGGTCATCCAAACATAGCTTGCTTCCGGGTCTAGTCGGATCGATGCGGAACACGGCAGTAGCATTCGGACGTCCTGATCCTCGGGCAAAGCTGGGTTCCTCTCGATAAACTTCGGTTTCCTCACGAGCAATGCTCCTTCTGGTTCCTTCCGGTTGCTCCTCAGCATGGTTGCCTGGTCCATCCTGCTCCGGTACGTGCTGTTCCTCATCTTCCGAGCAAGCCGTGGACATTTGGGTCGGTACGGTACCCCGGTATCTATCAAAAGGTCCATGGAACACATGGACGAGAAACTCCGGCAACTTGATGAGATGCCTTACTGCGAACACCATCACCTCTACGACCATTTAAAGGAAAATTGTCGCACTTTAAGAATGAAGCTCACAACTAAATTCTTAACAAGAGAACTCGGAAATTCAGTCATGCTCCAAGACCATGGCCGGAATGTACAACCAACCAACAACGACGATACGGCAGATAGGGAGGCCAATTGTAATCCACCAAAACCCGTGAACGATGAAGCAAATAATGCTCTCGAGCCACCAAAACAATAGATTCCGTTCCGAGCTATAGTTAGCCAAAATTCGGGAAAACGGCTTATTCATACCTCAACTTTTGGTAGAGGTGTCAATAAGTTATTATACAATTTTGATGTGCTAATTAGTACATCAACTCTTGGTAGAGGTGTCAATAATACGTTGTAAAATTTTGAAGTGGTAATTAGTACCCGAACTATACAAAACATGAACATCCATGCACAAACTTTATTTCATTTGGCCAAAAATAATAGACATTAATACAGGTTTATTAATGGATTGAAACATTTATATGGATATATTAATGGATTGAAACATTTATACAGATTTATTAATGAGTTTGATTTCACAATGAATTTGGGTGGATTTGTGTGGATTTTGTTTGTTAAAAATACAAAGACTAAAATGTGAATGAAAAACTATCGAATTTGTAAATATTTATTAAAATTCAGATATTATATTTGAAAATGAGTATATTTAGCTTAGATTTATAAATTTCATACAGAGTTCTAAATTGATTAAATTACATAAAGAAATTACACCTCCTAAAATGAGAAAAAAATTATCTAATTTGAAGATCATCAACAAAATATCAGAAGAGATTTAGTAACAATACTACTTTATTATATAAATGTTAAGTTTTAATCTTTGAAGCATATAGAATGGTATAAAGAAATTGATCTCTTATTTTTGGCTAAATGAAATAAAGTTTATGTATGGATGTTCATGTTTCGTATAGTTCGGGTACTAATTAGCACATCAAAATTGTACAACGTCTTATTGACACATCTGCCAAAGTTAATGTACTAATTAGCACATCAAAACTGTATAATGTCTTATTGACACCTATACCAAAAGTTGAAGTACTAATAAACCATTTTCCCGCCAAAATTCCGAGTAGGAATGGCCATTCTCGCGGTCTGGAATTGCTCTCGCCCCAAACTAGAGCCACTCATGTTGGAACTACTCGCACCCCGAGCTGGAAATTGGCCAGGATCCCGAACTAGAATGGCCACATCTTCGAGCCGGAAGGCTTTATCTTTCAAAGATGGGAACATACTCTTCCAAGCCAAAACATGCGTTCTCCGAGCTGCAAGTACATAATCCCGCACTGGGAAATGTCCTTGAAGTGTTCGGACAATCCCAAGCCAGGAAAATATTTGGACAATCCCGCGTCGAATCCTCCACAAAATGTTTCGCACTCTTTCAGGAGGTTTCAAACCTTCTCATTCAAACTATGACTAGTCGTAAACCTTTCGAGAAACAACTAGACAATCATCACTCCCACTCAGTTTGCGAAAATCATGACCCTACATCCTTTACAGATCTATTACTTTCTCCGCTGATGTCCACAGCAGATAATGGAGTCATGACCAGCGAGCAACCCAAGAATCCACCTGGAACCAACACTGAGGTTATCAACATTCCGACCATGCAGAACACACCAAGAACCAGGTCCGGAACAAGGAACTTGAGGGAAGAATTCAACCAAAACATCAAAAGCTTGATCACCTTATTGGGAGAATGAAGAACTTAAGCGGAGGTTGCTCAACAAAGAAATACTTGAAGAAATTCCAATCAGACCATACGAAGAACCAAACTCGGCCCCGACCCATGCGATGGAGCCACCCGGACCACATAACAATTTCCGGACCATTTCCTTTCTACCGGTCCTACAAGGAAGTGCTGCGGCCAATGTGTTTACCATTTCTGACCCAAACAAGGAACTCGACCAACTTGACTTTGACCACCCGACTTCGACCACTCGACCAGCAATGTGAGCATTTAAATTTCTATTTTTAACGAGTTTTCTTTCTTGGTTTTTCCGGGTTTTTTAATCATTTTGTTCTTGTTTTCTTCTATTTTTATTTTTTTTTTTAAACCTCGTGTGACATAGGCCCATGTTACGTCTTGTAGCCACCATTTTCCCTTTGGCTTTGTAGCCACGAATTTACCTTATATCAAAAAAGTACACGAGTTTTTCTTACTAAGAAAACCTAGCCGCCAGATCCTTCTTGTCTGAGATTCGTTCAAGGTTTGGTTCCGACTTATCACAACTATCTTCATCCTTTGTGTGGTGTTCCTCGATCCATTCGTCCATTCCATCCATTCTGAGTTTGTAAAGAGCCCCGGCCAATCAAGCAACTCTTCATCCGCGATACATCTCGTTTTCTATCTCCATTCATTACCGACCGAATAAAGAGAGCCTTTCGGCCAGTTGTTCAGTCTCCAGCCTCCATCCGTGTAGGACCACCCCATCATCCCTACATCATCTGGTATCAGAGCCAAAGCTCGTAATCAGGTTGTCTCCACTATCTTTATTTGTTCTCTTACTTGCGATTTGTTCTTTGTAGTTAAAAAAAAACTGTTAGATTACGGGTTAGTTTCTTCTCTTTTGTTTCTTAGATTCGTTTGTTGCATTTATATATATATATATAAAGAATTATCTAGGTTGTTCTCTGCACTCGTATTCTCTTGTTAGTTGCTTGTTTTGTTTTGTTTGGACTGTCAACTCATAATCGATTGTTGTGTGCTTTGTTTTGGTTCTGCGAATCTAGCTTATCACCTAGGGCGGCTAAACCAAAAGTGGCGTGCCACTGATTATTGGGTTTTGGTAGTTTCTGTTGTTCAAAACTTGCCATAATCGATTATTCTTTTTTTTTAAAAAGGTTTATTTTGAATATTGCCTTTCTTGTGTTGTGATTGCCTGCGGTTTGAAATTCGCGTGGAACTAGTTTGATAAGTTATCGGTTATAGTTCTGAACTTGATTCTATTTTCTGTGAGAAGCCCATTTGCACTTGATTATTGCCTTGAGCCACACGTTTCAGGAAGCTATCATGGGAGAAACAAGCAACGGGAACCAGTTAACTCAACTTGGAGCTTCACTTGACCAGATTGAACAACGGCAGTTAGATGAGCTGACCACCGACACCAGTAGTATTGGAGGTAACAATGATGACCAATCCCCACCAGCTCCAGACTAACCGCGTGTTGGACAACAACCAGCTCCACACCAAGCCGGATGTGTCCGTGGACGCGAGCGAGATCAAGAATGAGGCAGGGATGGCGAGGATGAACGACCTTGGCAAGGAGGCAAGGATTTACAGATTTCACCATCAACCTTTTCTGGCAAGAATAACCCAGAGGCGTACCTGGATTGGTAGCGACGCCTAGAGTACATTTTCGAGTATTACAATTACTCGGACACAAGGAAAGTGGCCTAAGCCGCGGCCCAACTGATGGACAGTTCCCTATTTTGATGGGATTGTGAGGTAGCTGATCGGAGGCGACGGAGGCTACCTCCTATCAACTTGTGGGTTGATATGAGCTACCAACTTCGTAAGTGATATGTGCCCACTTCATATCACCGTTATTTGCAGAAGAAGTTCTGCAAACTCAGCCAGGGATCTCAGTCCATAGAGCAGTATTTCGAGGAATTTGAGACATTGAAAAATCAGCTGGAAGTATATGACTCTCCAGAAACTCTTATGGCCCAGTTCGTGCATAGTCTCCAAGACCGAATTGTTCGGAAGGTTAAGGGGCAGCCTTATCAAGAAGTAGACGAGCTCTTGCACCTAGCCATAAGCGGAGCAACATATCAAGAGGAAAGGAGCCGCAAAATCAGAGCGAAAATTATCATACATAAAAATTAGGGTGAAACCCGGTCAAGTCCGAAAATAAAGGCCGAAAAGCAGGCCCAACAAAACATGTCCACAACGTATTTCATGAATTTCTGCATCAAAAGCCAACCTTGTACCCAATCATGAATTGAGCAAACACGTTGCCGTAGCGCGATGTCTGAACGACTTTCGACGAAAACACCATGCGGCTCTTTACGCAGAACAGTCTGCCAAATCTTTCTGAGGGAAATGGCTCATCTAACTTTGCCTATCTCCTCTCCAAGAAAATTGCTCACCAAGTTACAACCACCTCCTTCTTGAAGAAAAGGCTCGATTTCATATTCGCCGAAAACTTATTCCGCGAGACTAACTGTTGGGGTCAAAACCCACGCACTCTTGATTAACGGCTAAATATGCCTAAACATCAGAAGAATTCTAAGAATCCGAAGACATGCAATCCCGAGTCAACTTCCGATTCGAATAAACCGTGCCGAGATGATATTCATCTCAGCCAAGTTGAGAAACACTCTTTGTCGAGATCAAAATTCATCTCGGCCAAGTCGATGAACACTCCTTGCCGAGATGAAATTCATCTTGGCCAAGTCGAAGAACACTCCTTGCCGAGATGATTTCATCTCGGCCAAGTCGAGAAACACTCCTTGGTGAGATCAATATTCATCTCGGCTAAGTCAACACTCTTTGGCGAGATCAAAATTCATCTCGACCAAGTCAATGAAAACTCCTTGCAGAGAAAAAATTAATCTCAGCCATGTCGACAAAACACTCCTTGTCGAGATCAAAATTCATCTCGGCCAAGTCGATGAACACTCCTTGCCGAGATGAAATTCATCTTGGCCAATTCGAAGAACACTCCTTGCCGAGATGAAATTCATATCGGCCAAATAGATGAACAGTCTTTGCCGAGACGAAATTGATCTCGGCCAAGTCGAGAAACACTCCTTGCCGAGATCAAAATTCATCTCGGCTAAGTCGATGAACACTCCTTGCCGAGACAAAATTCATCTCGGCCAAGTCAAGAACACTCCTTGTCGAGATGAACCATACAGAGATGAAGTTCTTGGCAACTTTTCTCCAAAAACTGTTTTTGACAAATATTCTATGAAAACTGTTTTTGACAAGTATTCTTCAAAAACTGTTTTCGACAACTTTTCTCTAAAAACTATTTTCGACAATTTTTCTTCGAAAACTGATTTCGACAACTTTCTCCGAAAAAATGTTTTCGATAACTTTTCTCCGAAAAAATGTTTTAGACAACTTTTCTTCGATGAGAACAAGTCACAAAACTTTGCCTAACTTTCTCTCGGGAAAACAGCTCTTCGAAATTTTATATGGAACTTTCCTCTTCACGGTAAATACGGTACTGTCAAGTTTCCAAAACAAGAACGTAGACTATAGTTCGAAAAAATCAATTGGAATCATCTTAGCCCTTAACCTCATATCCAAACAATCTTAACCTCCTCATCATCGAGTACGGAACTGACGAGCTGGGGGGCTAACTGTTGGGGTTAAAGTCCACACTCTAGAGATTAACGGCTAAAAATTCATAAACATCGAAAAAAATCTAAGAATCGGAAAATACATAATACCGAGTCAACTTCCGATTCGAATAAAACATGAGGTAAACATTTGTAACCTTGGCGGTGATGAAAAACGTCCTGGCCGAGATGAAACGCGTCCTGGCCGAAATGAAACACGTCCTGGCAGAGACCTGGCCGTGATGAAACGCGTCCTGGCTGAGATGAATCTCGTTCTGGCCGAGATGAAACACGTCCTGGACGAGATGAAACGCGTCCTGGCCGAGATGAAACGCGTCCTGGCCGAAATGAATCGCGTCCTGGCCGAGATGAATCGTGTCCTGGCCGAGATGAATCGCGTCCTGGCTGAGATGAATCACGTCATGGCCGAGATGAATCGAGTCTTGGACGAGATTAAGACAAGACCTAACTGAGATGAAACGCGTCCTGGCGGAGATGAATTTATCTCTACAACGCTGAACAATATCGTGATTGCCTAGTTGAATCTTTGTGTATTCTCCATATCGGATCTTCACGTATTCTCCGAGCTAGACTTTTGGCCATGTTGCCGAGATGAAATGTTGATCATTGTCGAGCTGGACCTTGTCTTCCGAGCTGGATGATCAACCTTCCTGAGCTGACTTCATAAATTTCTTGAATCGCTTTCTTCTGATTACCCGAACTTAACTACATATTTTCCGAGTTGGATTTTGCAACCTCCGAGTGGAAAATATCTTTTGTCTAAGTATTCAAATCTAAAAAACTATGTCTTTTGTCTTCGGAGATCTCTTCTGAAACATCGTGCTGTTTGACGGAAAAACATCGTGCTGTTTAGCAGAAAACTTCGTGTTGTTTCAATAACACAAAATCATCGAGAAGTTAGCGTATAAAAACCAATTGAAGACATTGAACCGCGACTAAACCGAAGGAAGGATCAAACTGAAGGTGGAAGATTGGATCGGGCGGAATTAGACTTAAGAGCCAAATTAGAAGAGAGGAAGCTCGCGGGCTGCGCCACATTAGGTCAAAGTCGGCAGGAAAGGAGAAGGATGCAACGTCCCACATCACTAAGGATTCTTCTCGAGGCTTCAGACCTCTTAGTATTAATAAACATCATTGTATTCACTTTTAAACATTTCTTCTTCTCGAACTTTACGTCTTAAGCATTAGACTACTTTTGCTTATGAATATTGTACAAAACATTTATTCGAAAATAAGTCAATAAAAGTCTTTTTTACGATCTCTTTTCTAGAGGTCTTCCCAGAAATTTTGCATCCCTAAATTTATACATTTTAAATTTAGTTGTGCGAGTTTCGACTCCCACATCCAGCATGTGGACTAGTTCAGTTGGATCACTCGCACTTGGGGATCGCATACTTCCGGGATAGAGGAAGCCGGAATAAGGGGAAACATATCATAATACAGTCATCGCTTTCCGATAGAAAAATCCATTAAAGAAAATAAATATTTATTTATGTGTTACTTGCATCCCTGGAGAAACTCTTGTTCCATTTTTCCGAGGGGTCTTCTCATTCATGTTGATGCTACAATAAGGCAAAATCTGCTATCAACTTCTTCGGTCTTCTCATTCTTGTTCATGCTACAATAAGGTAAAATCTTGCTATCAACTTCTTCCCTACCAACTTGACGTGAAGGCAAGGCAAAAATGTTTTTAAAAACTAAGGAAACTCTCAAGGAGAAATCTAAAGGCAAATTAGAACATAAAAACAAAACAAAATAATACACAAACAGGAAATTATGTCTAACGAAGTCTGAGGATTTTTTCTTTTTTTTGCAGTCATTCTATCACGAAGGCAAAGCAATTATGTCTAACGAAGAGTTTGATAACCTTAAAGAAGAGTTACTGCAGGAAGGAAACAGTGTTGTCATGTTAAGTAATAAAACTTTAATTTTCTAGTTTCTTCTTTCTCCATTCGGTTTTCTTAGGCCGAAAATTCTTGATTTGTGATCTACTTAAAAGTATTTCTGGTTCTGATGAACAAAGATTCCTTGAAGCTTCAGTGGCTTATGTCTCTGAAACCCAATCATGAGTGAAGAAGAATATGATAAGCTGAAAATCAACTAAAGGTTTGCATATCTCTAATTTCATCCAACTTGTTATTTGTATAACTTGGATATGATTCATGATTATTTCTCTTGGTTCTATAGATGGGCGGAACTGAAATTGTATGCGAGGGTCCACGATGCAGTCTTCGTAGTAAAAAGGTAAAATTTATAAGATGGATGTGATAAGGTATATTTTGTTGTGATACTTTATTTTGTTTTGTAAAACATTATAGAACATAACACAAGTCTCATTGTTTGGGAAAAACTCTTCAGATGTTATAGAATATTTGGATACCTGATTATGCAGGTTTACAGCGATCTCGCCGTAGATTATTTCAATATGTTCTTGTTGCATGTACCAGCAACGATTGTTGCTCTCGGACTATGAGTAACGGTTATGTTCTTCTCTCAAGTTTCAAATTACATAATCTCAGATTTTTGTTAATCTAACATTTATTCAATAGATTATTTCTTCGATTGTTTTTTTTCAGATTTTTTTTCCTTGATGATAATAAAGCATCTTCATTGGAGAGATTCCACCAAGTATCTCATAAATAATTAAAATTAAAATGTAAAAAGTAAAACTAAGAAACACTACTACAAGAAAAATCACTCATAGCTACGAAATTAATTGTAGCTATGATCATATTTTCGTGGCTATTGGTTAAATAGCCACAAATTATTTTCGTAGGTTTGAACTTGTAGATATTGTTCAGTCGTGGCTAATTGTGATTATCCGTAACTTTACCTTCCACGACATAACCACAATAATATTTTGTGGCTATATCCACGAATAGTAGGAAATCGTATTTGTGGCTATCTTAGCCACAATAAACAACAAATAGTCACAAAAAATATTGTAGTTATAGTTTCAGGTTTGTGGCTTTTTATAGTTATTTTAGACACAAATAATTACATATGTAGTTGTGCTATCTTATAAATTTTAATTAAAAATATATATAATTTTTTTATATAATTAAATTAATAAATAATATACAAAAAAACTTAATTTAATTTGAGTTTTTAATTGCAAATTAGATTATTACAAATGTATTAATACATCTCCACATCCACCTCCACCACCACCTATGTTGGAGCTAGTTTCATAGGAAACAATAAGATCATCATCATAATCTGTAGTAAAACTTCTGCACATTGATACATGTTGTAAATAAGAGAGTGAAATATATACGCTAACAAGTTTATATATTACTGTGTTAAAGAAAGATCAAATAAATCAATCACTTACCAACATGTGGACACATATTCAGTGTAAGGAGACATAGATGCAACTTCTCTAGCCAGTCCAAAGTCAGCAACTTTTTTAGGATATTGTTGGTCACCAGCAAATTTTCTTCAGAACAAAGGGAGACAATTTGTTTAAATAAGACATTCAAAGAAAAAAAACAAATTGAAAATAAGCATGGCAAACATACATACCTGGTTTCAGGTCCCGATGGAAATAACCATTTTTATGCTTATGTGTGAGGCCTTGAAGCATCTGAGCTTCTTCTTTCAAAACTTGAATAAAACAAAAAAAAAAAAAAAAAACAAGTTAGCAACTTTAACTAATCAACAGACCTGATAATCGAAAAAGAAAGAAGATTTTCAAGAGAAAATCCGCTAAGGAGCAGGTTTCATATTCAAAGTATTATGCCAAAAGAGGTGAAATCGACATCAGATTTATTATGTAATTGACTGATTGAGACAGAAATACAGAATGAAATATTTGTGCACACCTAAATAATTGAGGAATCAAGGCTAGAGTGAACGGAGAGTCACCGGGTGGATAGAAGGAGAACCGGGACGGTTAGGAGAACCCTCTCGTCAAGAGACAGAAGCAGATATGAGGAGCTTCTTTGTCTTTGGGTCAATGGCATTAATACTGCAAATTAGAAGAGCAAACATATCATCTCTTTGGGAATGTTAAAACTCACATAAAACAGAAAACATACCCACACAAACAGATGATGAACAACAGCTTTGTTTCAAGATCAACATAGAAACCGCCTTTCACATTTCAACGAAACAACTCCTCCTGTGGATAAGAAAACAATAATCATTTACCCAGAAAAAAGGAAGAGCCATAGATCTAAACCAGATTTTTCTTCCATATGGATCTAACGGGAAACCAAATATCAGAGAAAAGAACAATAATCATTTACCGACAAACGTACATGTCGAAACTCGGAGGAACTAGCTGCTCTCTTTGCTCCAGGAGGTACAAAGTTTGGCAAGGATGTCTACCTCCTGTGCTGATGAAGAACGATTCTATAACGCCCCAACCGCCCCTATCAATGAGCCCACATGTCCTTTCACTAGGTCCATGGGCCGGCCCACCCCTGTCCGACAGTCGGAACGCTAACCGGAAGGTTTCAAAGTCATGATATACTGACCCTGCAATCACCACGTGACCGTTCCCCGTGTTTTGGCCTCACACACACGGTACCGCGAATGACTTCCCGGTAGGTCACCCATCCTTTGATTACTCCAGCTCAAGCACACTTAACCCTGGAGTTTTCTCTGGATGTGCAACCGAAAAGATAAGTGCACTTTGGTGACATAGGTAGCCTAATCAATTCCTTTAACCTCTCCATATATACCAGAAATCGGGATGTTACAATTCACCCCCACTCACAAAGCGCAACGTCCTCGTTCCACACCACAACTGGTCCTAAGACGCCTCCCAGGTCAGAACTGAGACGGCTAACCAGCTCTGATACCACTTATAACGCCCCAACCGCCCCTACCAGTGAGCCCCCATGTCCTCTCACTAGGACCATGGGCCGGCCCACCCCTGTCCGACGGTCGGAACGTTAACCGAGAGGCTTGAAAGTCATGATATACTAGCCCTGCAATCACCACATGACCGTTCCCCGTGTTTTGGCCTCACTCACACGGTACCGCGAATGACTTCCTGGTAGGTCACCCATCATTTGACTACTCCAGCTTAAGCACGCTTAACTCTGGAGTTTTCACTCGATGTACAACCGAAAACGTAAGTGCACTTTGGTGACATAGGTAGCCAAATCAATTCTCTTAACATCTCCACATATACCAGAAATCGGGATGTTACAATTCACCCCCACTCACAGAGCGCAACTTCCTCGTTGCACACCACGACAGGTCCCAAACTGCCTCCCAGGTCAGAACTAGGACGGCTAACAAGCTCTGATACCACTTATAACTCCTCAACCGCCCCTTTCGATGAGCCCCCATGTCCTCTCACTAGGCCCATGGGCCGGCCCACCCCTGTCCGACGGTCGGAACAATAACCGAGAGGTTTGGAAGGCATGATATACTGACCATCCAATCACCACATGACTGTTCCCCGTGTTTTGGCCTCACTCATTAATGGATCCCTCGGTAGGATAGGACTCTTTGAAGGTAGATTGGATATGAATGAGACCGCAGCTACTAGCTTTTACGGTTCAAGCTGATGGATCGAAGGAGACCGTCAAGAGATGCGTAAGGCTCTTGGTATTCTCCACTCCAAAGATTCAAGGAAGTAACCCTTACAATGAATCCGAGGAGGTTGTTGTTTGGAAGTAACCCTTGCCAAACCAACGATATGTTCTTGAAGAACAAAGATATTTCATCTCAAGAAAAGCGATTGATTAAAATTCTGAATGATCACGAAAATGGTGTTTCTTACAGACTTATAGAATTTGCAAGTAGAAGATAAAAGATAGAGAGTAGAGACGAAGAGTTTTTGTGGTTTCCAAGATTTAAAATAAATGAAAAAGACTAAGTTCCTGATCGAGTCAAGGTCGCCTTCATTCCACGCGGTTTGGTGAAGTTGACCCTTGAGCTTCTAGCGAATTTGACCCTTGAGCTTCTGGCAAAGTTTAGCTCGGTGTTTCTCGGGCACGGATGGAGCAAACAAAATCTTCATGGGGCAAAACTGGTTCAGCTTGTGCCATCTGGAAACTTCCACGTTCGATCATCTCCTTTAGTCCCATAACACGCTGCCTCAAGTTTTGGTCGATGGAAAAATCCATTAGGTCTTGGAAACTCGTTTCTTCCCTTGTTGGCCCGATATCCGGACGGCCGTACCGGCCTAAAACTGGAGTGTCACGTTCGGTCTCTGAATTGGCTCGGGCTATTTGGATTCTGTCTTGTCCGTTGGCTTCCTCAAGACTTTTGGGTCGAGATTGGGATCGAGTGTGCCGAGTGATTCGGTCTTTAGTTCGGCCGTCCCTTCGTAGCTTGCTCCCGTGTCCAGCCGGGTCTATACGGAACACGGCCGTAGCGTCCGGACGTCCTGTTCCTTGAGCAGAACTGGTTTCCTGTCGATGAACCTCGGTTTCCTCACGAGCAAGGCTCCTTCTGGTTTCTTCTGGATGTTCCTCAGCATGATTGCCCGGTCCGTCCTGCTCTGGTACGTGCTGTTCCTCATCTTCCGAACAGTCCGTGGACGTTTGGCTTGGTACGGTACCTCGGTGTCTATCATTCTCCCCCTCTTGAAAAGGACTTGTCCACAAGTCTGGTTCATCTGAAACAAAAGGAGATAAGTCAGATACGTTAAAACTTGAGGAAATATCATACTTACCTTGAAGATCCAGCTGATAGGCGTTGTCATGAAATTTCTTGACCACCGTGAATGGTCTGTCTTTTCTGGGCATTAGCTTGGACTTTCTCTCCTCTGGGAATCTTTCCTTCCTCAAATGTACCCAAACAAGGTGGCCTGGTTGAAACACCACCTTTCGTGTACGCTTGTTAGCATACTTTTCATATTGTCTTGTCTTTGCTTCTATGTTTGCTCGGACTTTTTCATGAACCTGCTTAACAAGTTTGGCCTTCTTTTTGCCATCTAAACTTATCCTTTCATCAACAGGCAAAGGAATTAGATAAAGAGGAGAAAATGGGTTAAAGCCGTAAACAATTTCAAAAGGTGAATGCTTAGTAGCTGAATGCATTGAATGGTTATATGCAAACTCTACGTGTGGTAAGTGTTCCTCTCATGATCTAAGGTTCTTTTTAACCAACGTCCTAAGCAAAGCGGATAAGGTTCTGTTAATTACCTCTGTTTGGCCATCGGTCTGAGGGTGACAAGTGGTTGAAAACAACAGCTTAGTGCCTAGTTTGGTCCACAAGGTTTTCCAGAAATAGCTTAAGAACTTAGGATCTCGATCTGAAACTATGGTTCTAGGCATACCATGAAGTCTGACAACGTCTCTAAAGAATAAGTCAGCAATGTGGGAAGCATCATTCGTTTTTAAACATGGTACGAAGTGGGCCATTTTAGAAAACCTATCTACCACAACAAAGATGGACTCTCTACCCAAACTAGACTTAGACAAACCCAAAACAAAATCCATAGAAAGATCAGTCCAGGGATGGTAGGGAATTGGTAAAGGAGAATACAGACCTTGGTTCGTGCTTTTGGACTTAGCTTCCTTGCAAGTCACACATTGGCTGCAAATCCTCTCTACGTCCTTCTTTAGCCCTGGCCAGTAGAAGTGATCCTGTAGAACTTTAAGGGTCTTAGCTGGACCGAAATGTCCCATTAATCCCCCTCCATGAGCTTCCCTGGTGAACACTTCTCTCAAAGAGCAATGAGGTACACACAAACGATTATCAAAGAAGAGAAAACCTTCGGAAAGGTAGTACTTGCCATGAGCGTGTCTAGAACAAGCAAGGTATGGTTCCCTAAAGTCAGTGTCAGCCTCGTACAGTTCCTTTATAAACTCAAATCCTAACAACTTGGTTCCAAGAGAAGAAAGAAGCGCATACCTCCGAGATAGAGCGTCGGCTACTATGTTTTCTTTACCTTGTTTGTATTTGATGATGTATGGGAAGGTTTCGATGAACTCTACCCACCGTGCGTGCCTCTTGTTGAGCTTTTGTTGGCCCTTGAGATGCCTTAGGGACTGATGGTCGGTGTGTATGACGAATTCCTTAGGCCACAGGTAGTGTTGCCAGGTTTGAAGGGAACGGACCAAAGCATACAATTCTTTGTCGTAGGTCGGATAATTCAAGGTTGCTCCTCCTAGTTTCTCACTAAAGTATGCCAATGGATTTCCTTCTTGCGTCAGGACAGCACCTATACCAACACCAGATGCATCACATTCTATTTCAAAGGTTTTTATGAAGTCGGGAAGAACAAGTAAAGGGGCTTGAGTTAACTTCCCTTTCAAGGCCTGGAATGCGTCCTCTTGAGCTTGTTCCCATTTGAACCCCTCGTTCTTTTTAACGACCTCAGTAAGAGGGGCCGCAATGGTGCTGAAGTTTGGGACAAATCTCCTATAGAAACCAGCTAATCCATGGAAGCTTCGGACTTCACTCACGGTCTTTGGACTGGGCCAGTCTTTGATTGCTTTGACTTTTTCTTCGTCTACATGGATGCCATCAGCTCCTACAACAAAGCCCAAGAAAACTAGGTGATCTGCTCCAAGGACACATTTCTTTTCATTAGCAAATAGTCTTTCTTTCCTAAGCACTTCCAAGACTTGTTCTAAATGTCTAACATGCTCACTCATGCTCTTACTATAGATCAGGATATCATCGAAGTACACGACAACAAATTCTCCTATATATGATCTAAGGACATGATTCATCAAACGCATAAAGGTGCTAGGAGCATTTGTCAAGCCAAACGGCATAACAAGCCATTCGTATAGTCCATGCTTAGTTTTAAAAGCTGTTTTCCATTCATCCCCTTCCTTCATTCTAATTTGATGGTATCCACTTCTAAGATCTATTTTAGAAAAAACCTTTGAACCATGCAATTCATCCAACATATCATCTAAACGGGGAATGGGATGGTGATACTTAACCGTAATGTTGTTGATGGCTCTGCAGTCCACGCACATTCTCCAAGTTCCATCCTTCTTAGGTACAAGCAAGACTGGGACCGCGCAGGGGCTTAAACTTTCCCTGATGTAGCCTTTGTCCATTAGGTCGTCAGCTTGCCTTTGCAACTCCTTGGGTTCAATCGGGTTGGTGCGATAAGCTGGACGGTTTGGTAAGGAGGCTCCCGGTACCAGATCGATTTGGTGTTCTATTCCACGGATGGGAGGTAGTCCACTGGGAGTTTCTTCTGGAAACATGTCCTGAAACCTGTGCATAATAGGCTTAAGTTCACTCGGCAGTTCCGGTGGGACGTTAGAAGCTGTCAGTGTTTCTTTATAAACAAGCAAGATAAAAGATGGACGAGAAAACAAAGTTTTCTTTACCTGACTTGGCTTGATATAAAAATTGGACTTCCTGACCTGTTCTGGCTGCTTTTCTAGCTCCCGGCTCTTCCGGAGCTGTACTTGGTCCTGGTGTACTTCGGTTGGAGATAGAGGCATAAGAGTGATTTTCTTTCCTTGGTGCTCAAACATGTGCCGGTTAGTGTATCCGTCATGTACTGCCTTTCTGTCAAATTGCCAAGGCCAGCCTAAGAGAATATGGCTGGCGTCCATAGGCAGGACATTGCACACGACCTCGTCGTGATATCGGCCGATGGTAATAGGGACGGTGACCTGTTCTTTGACGTGCTGGACTCCTTCTTCATTTAGCCATTCTAGCTTAAATAGCCTCGGATGTGCTCTGGTTTCCAGCCCCAGTTTCCTGACAAGAACGTCACTAGCCACGTTAGTACAACTTCCACCATCAATGATCAGAGAACAAACCTTATTATTGATTAAACAACGAGAATGGAAGAGATTCTCTCTCTGTTCTTTGTCACTGGTCTTGGGTTGAACAGTTAGTGATCTCATGGTCACAAGTAGATTGCCTTGGGCCGGATAGTCAAATGCTTCTTCCTCGTCAAAGATTGGTCCAATGTCTTCTCCCTCCTCATCCTCGGATGCCACTTCCCCATTGTCAAGCAAGATCATGACCTTTTGGTTCGGGCACTTGTTGGCATAGTGTCCTAATCCATGACACTTGAAACACCTGATATCTCTGGCTCTACTCGTGGATTCCACGGTTTTGCCTTTGTCAAAATGAGAAGGTTGGTTAGGTTTAAACTCGGTATTTGCTGGAAGAAGAGATTTACCTTTGTCTTGGTAGTTTGGCTTAGGTGCGTAGGCCGGTTTTTGTGCGTAGGCAGGCTTAGAGAAACCTCTCCTTTTAACCTGTTGTTCAATAAGGATCGCTTTGTGGAGCATGTCTTCCACACTTTCAAACTCCTGGAGCTCCAACCGGTCTTGTATTTCTCGGTTTAATCCTGCCAGAAAACGAGCCAAGGTTGCATCTAAATCCTCCTCAACGTCAGCCTTAAGCATAAGTGTTTCCATTTCCTGGAAGTAGTCCTCAACGTTCTTTGTCCCCTGTGTCAAACGCCTTAGTCTCTGATGAAGATCCCTGTTATAGTGACTAGGAACAAATCTTTTTCTCATTAGCTCAGTTAGTTCCTGCCAAGTAGTTATTGGACTTTCTCCCAGCCTTCTTCTAAGAGAAACTACTTGATCATACCAGTTAATGGCATAACCACTAAATTCAGAAGCAGCTAGTCTTACTTTCCTAAGTTCAGAAAAGTTTTGACAATCAAAAACAAGCTCAGTTTTTCTTTCCCATTCTAGATAGGCGTCCGGATCATTCTTACCATCAAAGGTAGGAATTCTCAGCTTAAGTCCTCCAAGCCCATCGTCCGTTCTTCTGGCAAATGGGTTTTCTTCATCCCGGTTCCTGTGGCCTCTCCTGGCCCTGAGGGAACGATTGTCTTCAAAACGATCTTCCATATCCTGGCCATCAAAAGATCGGCTGTTCCTCCTGCCACGAGCTCTCCTCTGGGCTGGCCTCGCCTGGCCTTGTTGATCTTCCTGAATTTTGTCCAGCCGGACGTTTACTTCTTCAAGACCTAGGTTCACGGTTCTCATCAAATGGTCAGTCAAAGCTTTCATTTGTAAGCTAGATAAACCGCTTCTAGAGTTGTTGTTCCATTCGTCCTCACTATCAGACATGGTTTCCTGAAAAGAAACTTAAGTAGATAATGTTATAAGCAACAAAACCCTCGCACTCAAGTGTTTATCCTCACCACTCAAGTGTTTTATCCCACGGGTTCTGTTTAAGGGCACTCAGAGTTGTTTCCCAAGGTTCTAAACGAACAAGTCAAGCCAAATCCAGCAAGTAACTTCCAAACAACAAAGGAGAAAGATCGAACAGAATTTTCTGAAGGAGAATCCGCTTTAACCACCTCAAGGCTGGGTTTTCTCTTCAGCCAGCAGGATTACTCTTCCACCACCCTCCCAAACTGGCTTTCTCTTCAGTTTGTGCGTAAGTTTTTTTTTTTTTTTTTGAATAGTTTTTATTTTTTTTTTTCAAATTATAAACGTTTGGACAGAAGATATGGAGGGTAAGAGAGTGGCCCGGATTGCAATGGAAAAGATGAAGAAGAGATCAGAATTTGTGATTAAATAGATTGAGAAGATGAACAGTTTTACCAACAAAGAGTGGCTCTGATACCATGTAATGGATCCCTCGGTAGGATAGGACTCTTTGAAGGTAGGTTGGATATGAATGAGACCGCAGCTACTAGCTTTTACGGTTCAAGCTGATGGATCGAAGGAGACCGTCAAGAGATGCATAAGTCTCTTGGTATTCTCCACTCCAAAGATTCAAGGAAGTAACCCTGACAATGAATCGGAGGAGGTTGTTGTTTGGAAGTAACCCTTGCCAAACCAACGATATGTTCTTGAAGAACAAAGAGATTTCCTCTCAAGAAAAGCGATTGATTAAATTTCTGAATGATCACGAAAATGGTGTTTCTTACAGACTTATAGAATTCGCAAGTAGAAGATAAAAGATAGAGAGTAGAGACGAAGAGTTTTTGTGGTTTCCAAGATTTAAAATAAATGAAAAAGACTAAGTTCCTGATCGAGTCAAGGTCGCCTTCATTCCACGCGGTTTGGTGAAGTTGACCCTTGAGCTTCTGGCAAAGTTGACCCTTGAGCTTCTGGCAAAGTTTAGCTCGGTGTTTCTCGGGCACGGATGGAGCAAACAAGATCTTCATGGGGCAAAACTGGTTCAGCTCGTGGCATCTGGAAACTTCCACGTTCGATCATCTCCTTTAGTCCCATAACACGCTGCCTCAAGTTTTGGTCGATGGAAAAATCCATTAGGTCTTGGAAACTCGTTTCTTCCCTTGTTGGCCCGATATCCGGACGGCCGTACCGGGCTAAAACTGGAGTGTCACGTTCGGTCTCTGAATTGGCTCGGGCTATTTGGCTTGGTACGGTACCTCGGTGTCTATCACTCATATGGTACCGCGAATGACTTCCCGGTAGGTCACCCATCCTTTGACTACTCCAGCTCAAGCACGCTTAACTCTGGAGTTTTCTCTGGATATGCAACCGAAAAGGTAAGTGCACTTTGGTGACATAGGTAGTCAAATCAATTCTTTTAACTTCTCCACATATACCAGAAATCGGGATGTTACATTATAATCTCAAAACATAAACTCCATCGAATTAATAAAAGTAAATTTATGTGATAGAATAAAAAGTTTTTAACAGATCATGCGCGAAAGCACGGATATTTACATAGTAATATATAACAAAACTAAGGTATATACTCATTGTTTTCATGAATATTGAGAGAATTAAGAGAGTTTAAGAACTCCACATTTTCCTATATCCAGATTGTCTCATTTGACTGCAAACTCGAAGAAAAACTCGCTGGAAGTGGCATCCTTTGCTTCAATGTTGAATATGTAGAGATGAGCTGTTAAAGAAGTAGGTAGAAGGTGATCTCCTGATTTTTAAGGAACACTGAAGCCATCCCGTTTGCACATGATGCTAGAAGAAACCCACATTCACTCTCCCCAAAATTAAAGTGAGAAAAACTCATCATGAGAAGCAGCCTTACGGTCCCCATTGACTAGCATGAGGCAAGCTTTAAATCTCATGGGTGTAGGAAGAGACCTTTTATTCAACTTCACTGTTAGTGAACTTCCAATAGCTCTATTGTGAAAGTAGACAGGTACTTTTCCACCAGGTAAGACTGCAACTCCACCATTGATTTTATCATTTAATGATGCATGAATGCTGATGTCTCTCGCTTCTTTATTCAATTTGAAACATTTGGAAAAGATGAGATAAGAAAACTCTGAATTAAGAAAAGAGCAGTCTAGTCTTTCCAATGAGACACAATGTTCTGCATTCAATATTTATAGGGAATCAGGAAGTTGAGAGAGTGATACCAGCTTTCTGCAATCGAGGAGTATAAGTCGATATAGACAAGAGATTTACTTGATCCATTAAAAAAGTTCTTGTTTATGTAACTCTCCACCCCATAAGTACAGCACTGTGATGGTGTCAAGAGTGTGTGTGAAATCTTTAAGGCTTTCGAAGTATGAAATATGAAACTCAGAAAGACGATACCATGAATTAATCGCCAAAGGCATTTCCTTTACCATAGTTACATGGAGCTTGAGCACTTCTATGTTTGTGGATATCTCAGGAAAACTTTTCAACCGCCAGTAAAAGCTGAGGTCAAGTATTTTCAAAGACTTCAAATTTATGTTAATTGGAAGAGCCTCTAACTTCCAACATCCACTCAAACACAAATTTTCCAACTTATGAAAGTTTCCAATAGAAGAAGAGAGCTCCTCCAAACTTTTGCAATCACTAAGATCCAATTCCTTGAGCTTAGTGACATTTCCTATCGAAGAAGGGAATTTCACAAGACTTGTGCAACCACGAAGATTCAATTTCTTGAGATTTGTGTCATTTCCAGTAGAGGAGGGAAGCTTCCTCAAACTTTTGCAACCACTAAGATTCAATATTTTGAGATTACTGGCATTTCCGATTGAGGAGGAACCTTCACAAGACTTGTGCAACCACTAAGATCTAATATCTTGAGATTACTGGTGTGTCCTATACAGGAGTGTAGCTCCATCAAACTTGTGCAACGACTAAGATCCAATTCCTTGAAACTAGTGGCAGTAGAAAGATCAGGAAGCTCCTTCAAGCTTTTGGAATCACTTAAATCCATCCACTTCAGATTTCTAAGTGGCTGTTTTGACAAATAAAGATAGCATGCAACAATAAGTTAACACGATTAGGCATGAGCATATAAAAGAAACTACTCATTCAACAAGTCCATGACATTAGATTATAATTCAACTAATTAAATGGAGTGGTAAGATCACTTCACACAAACAAAAACTCAAATGAACTGAAATTTAAAATTGTCAGAGAAATAAAAATATTACTTACCTGACTTGCTTCATAGAGCTTCTCAAGCTTGCTGTCATACATAGACAAGCCAATGAGGAACTCCATATTAAAAATGGAAGGCAGCCACATCATCGGATAATGCCTCCACTCGAATAATCTAAGTTTTTGAAATTGATGATCTAGACCTTGTGGCATGTACAACATGTTCGAATAATTAGGATCACCATAGATTCTGAAAAACTGGAGATTATGCATTCTTTTGAAAGCTCTGTCATTTATTATAAACTTTATCTTTGTCATCAAGATACTCTTTAGATGACAAAGATAAATGCTTATTTCTTCACATAGCCTGCTTTTTCAACCATTATGAGATTAAGCAAGTAGAAGACTATCTTGCGAAGAAGTTCTTGGATGTGAGACAATGGCTTAACGTTTTAGCTGAGAAAATCTCTCATATCTTTCAGTATGTATGAATATATATATATATATATATATTCATAAGGTTCTAGAACAATCAGATGAACAACTTGGGAAGCGTCCGTTTTTGGTTGATGCAAGAGAGATATGTGAAGGACTCGTTGATGATGTATAAAGTTCAGTTATCTAAAGCATCATAACTGAACTATAAAATGCGTCAATTTTGGTGTTAATAGAAGTCCTTACCTTTGGAAGCACATTTATCCATTCCTGCTTGGACATTCTTCTGAAATAAGAGCCCATAACCCTTAGCCCCAACGGGAGTCCACCTGCAAGTCTTGTAACTTCAAGAGCAAGCTCCTCAAAACCATCTTTTGGGAATTTTTGATTAAAAACATACATACACAAGATTTGAAGAGCCGCAGTAGTAAATGGATCAACCTCGTAAATATGGTTGACCCCATGTGCTTTTAGAAGTTTCCTATCTTCGGTTGTGATGAGAACTCGACTCCCACAGCCAAACCAACAAGTTTCTTTCGCCAAGGCATCTAACAGTCCTAACCTATCCACATCATTAAGAATAACCAGAACTTTTTCGTCGCTCAATCTTTCTTGTACAACTCCTAAATGAGGAACTTCAGTAACATTATGGTTAAATGTTTGATACAAGAACTCTTTTTGTAAGTGCAAGTTCGCGCTGTACTCAAGGTCTTGGATAGTGGATTTTGATATTCTTTATTAAGACACAAAATAAGAACTGATGATTTTGTTCGCTAAGTAGAGATCTGGGGATGGTGCTCATACCACTTCCAGAGGGACCCCAAATCCATATCATCCTTACATCATCTGAATCTAGGCATAACAACTGTTTCATGTTCTCCATATGAGCTCCCATCCCAAAAAAATCTATGAAATCTTGAGAGGACCTGAAGTTATTCAACTTGTTGGAGATATCAATTGCGATTTTTTAAATCATGAATGCTTCAATTTTCCTAACACAGAATACACATAAATAAAAAACGTTAAATAGTGAATAACAATAATTGAAAATATTTATTTTTATGTAAAAGAACCGACCAATTGCTTGTATGATAACTGGCTATTGTGGCTACTTTAGCCAAAGCTTGTTTCCATTTCTCAATATTTTCCTCTGTTTTACCAACACAAGTTTCTGTGAAGACCTTTCCAAAATCTCCAGCCTGATTCTTTACGTCAGATGGATCCACTTCATAAAAAATTGTCATAACTTTTTGACCCAACACATCCATGCATGTCATGATCCCCACCAATTCGTTCAAACACCATGTAGAAGAAGCATAGTTCCTAGAGAGCAAGACAATAGCGATCCTTGATCCTCTTAATGTTTCAATGAGTGCACTAATGATCGATTTGATCCTCTCGATATCATTATCATTAAATGGATTAATGATTCCTTTGCTTTTGAGCTCCTTCAAGAAATTACTGAAAAACGTGTTTCGGACGTCTTCCCCGTGGAGGCTTGGGAAGACATGGTGTTTCCAACTCCAAGACAAAGAAGTCGGAGACGATGAAGGAGATAAAGAAGAAACCTCTATGGTATTCTCTGGATGCAAACTGTATTTTCTATAAACCGTTAGAAATATTGTTCTGAAAAGTGTGAATAAGCCTATTGCAGCAACAACACATCTAAGGAAAAAGGAAGAATCCATTAGTATGATTCAGAGAGGGATTAAGAGAGTTATGTGAAGAACGAATTACTAAAGACTGACACCATTGAACACTTTCTAGAATTCAAAGGATGAATTAAGAACTTGAGATTGATAAAGAACACCTTTCTTATTAGCTTTAGAAAAATAACTCAAAAACTAAAGCCTTCCTCTCTCTCAAAACTCATAAGTTATGCCACAACTTGGCATCTTCTTATATAGAGAAGAGTTTAGTCTATTTCCTAATATGAAAAGGATGACTTACATATTTAGATAACTCCTAAATATGTCTCTTTTCCTAATCCTAAATAGCTTATGACTCAAGCTATTGTCAAGCTTAAATCAACATTCTCTCCCTTAAGCTTGAAATCTTCTTTTGACACTTCTTGAACTCCAATGAGATCTCTCATCTATTTGAACTTCACTCTCCCTAATGCCTTGGTTAAAACGTCAGCCTTTTGCATGCTTTCGGCAACGTGCTCGACATTAACCTGTTCGTTCTCAACACACTCTCTTATAAAGTGATACATCCGGTGAATATGCTTGCTTCGTCTATGAAACACAGGATTTTTTGTAAGAGCTATTGCGGACTTGTTATCAATCCGAACGCTAACTTTCTTACACGGTCTTCCGAAGACTTCTCCAAGAAGCTCTTGAAGCCATATTGCTTGTTTGGCCGCTTCGGTATCTGCCATGAATTCAGCTTCACAGGAGGATAAAGCGACAGTTTCCTGCTTTAGAGAACACCAAGTAATCGGACAATCACTAAGATAAAAGATGTGACTAGTTGTACTTCTTCCATCATCTGCATCTACATTTTGGCTGCTGTCGCAATATTCAACCAGCTCCGTCTTGTTTGCTCGTTTAAACGTGAGACCGTGAGACAGACTTCCTTGTAGGTACCTTAAAATCTGCTATAAGGCTGCACCATGAGATTCTTTGGGTTATTGCATGTACCTACTTAGGACTCCAACACAATACGAAAGATCTGGTCGTGTATGGAGTAAGTACTGAAGACACCCAATATTTCTTCTATACTCCTTCTCATCTATGCATCATTCTCCTTGTGCCTTAGACAGCCTCAAGCCTGAGTCCATTGGAATATGAATTGCGCTGCAATCTTTCCTTCCTGTTTCATCTAGAATCTTACGTGCATACCTTTCCTGCTTTAGCGTGATCCCTCCTTCATGTTGACACACCTCAATACCAAGATAATAGATCAGCTTTCCAAGGTCGCTCATTTCAAATTTTGTCGACATTCCCCTTTGAATTTGAGAATCATGTCCAGACTTGACCCTGTGACTAGAAGATCATCCACGTAAACGGCCACAAGAAGGAGATGTTCCTTCTCATTTTTTTCGATACAAAGAGGGCTCCTTTGAATATTTTACAAAACTCAATTCTCCAAGAACTTTGTTTAACTTTTCATTCCATGCCCTTGGTGCTTGTCTCCATTCGTACAATGCCTTTGTCAATTTGTTTGTACACCTTGTCTTCACTTCCCTTTATCACAAATCCTTCTGGTTGAGTCACATAAACCTCTTCCTTTAGATCGCCGTGAAGGAAAGCAGTTTTTACGTCTAGGCGATGTACTTCCCAACTGTTTAAGCTGCTAGAGCAATGATGAACCTGATGGTTTCAATGCGTGCTACCGGAGGAAATACTTCTTCAAAGTCTATCCCGAGTCTTTGAACGTAACCTTTGGCTACAAGTCTGAATTTGTATTTGTTTATGCTTCCATCAGAGTTACGTTTTGTCTTGAAGATCCATTTTAATCCAATTTCCTTTGCTTCAGCTGGAAGATCAACCAAATCCCACGTTCTGTTCTTCACTATCTAAGATATTTCATCTTTACATGCTTCTCTCTACACTTTCTCTCCTCTTGCCTCGTTGAAATCCCACGGTTCTTCATTTATCAGCGTCAAAAGACGTTCACACTCAGATTCACACTCGCATTCGATCATCAATACATATTCACTCAAGTAGCTCGGTTTCTTACTTGGCCTCATTGACCTTCTCAATGGAGATTGACTCTGATCTTGTTCTTCATCATCCCCGTCTTATTCTACGGTAACCTCATCATCTTCTATGGTAACCTCATCGTTATCCATTCCTCCGACTTCTTCTACTTCCCTTCTATCCTTGCTTTCTCTTATGCCATTATTTCCAGATTCCCCAAAGACAAGTCTAAACATGCCTGGTTCAGCATTGTCTTCTTTATCTGAGTTATTCCAATTCCAGCTCTTGTTCTCATCAAAAACAACGTCCCTGCTTACTGTAACTCTTCGGCTTGTGGGATCAACCAATCTATACGCTTTTGATCCTGGTTTGGTTCTGAGATGAACCAATGTTCTTGATCTGTCATCTAACTTCTTAAGATGTGGAGTCTCCACCTTAGCATATCCAGTACACCAAACACACGCAGATTCTCAACGTTGGGGTTCCTCCCTTTAAAGACTTCATACAGAGTTTGAGAAACCAAGGCTCTCGTTGCTAGTCTGTTTATGAGGTAAGTAGCATGTCTCACTGCTTCACCCCATAAGTAATTTGGTACATTCATATGCTTTAGCTGGCTCCTAGTCATTTCCAACAAAGTTCTGTTTCGTCTTTCCACTACTCCGTTTTGTTGAAGAGAATACGGAGCCATTAAATGTCTCACTATCCCGAATGTTTCGCAGAACGATTGGAACTCATGTGACATAAACTCACCACCCTGGTCTATTCTAAAGGTTTTGATAGTAGCTCATGTCTCGTTCAACCAATGCCTTTAAATTCTTGAATTTGTCAAAGGCTTCTCCCTTTTCCCGCAACAGAATTGACCACTTATAACGGGAATGATCATTAATGAGTATGAATATATACCCTTATTCGCAGCTGTAGGAGGTGTAATAGGTCCACAGATATCTCCATGAATGAGTTCGAGTATCTTTGTTGCACAGTATTAAGTTGCTTGTGGGATCACTCGTCTAGTTTGTTTTCCAAGTAAGCATGACGCGCACGTTTCTTTCTCAATCGTGATTTGGGGTATTCCAATAACCAGCTCCTTCTTTATCATTGAGGTCATTAAATCCATTCCAATATGCCCTAACCTTGCATGCCACTTTGTAGAATCACTTAGTGTCATAAGCTGTAGACACTTTGAATCGACTATCTCCATGAGTACTTTGTACAGCCGATTCTTGGAACAATTGGCTTTTGCAATCAAATTCTCGTCTTTACAATGTAAGGTAAGATAGTTTGATCTCATTCTAACATCACATCCTGATTCTGTGGTTTTCCCAAGACTTATGATGTTGCTCTTTAAATCGGGTTAAAAATAGATATCAGCTAAGAATTTTCTTCCTCTTTTCTTGCTGATAAAGAGTATGGAGTCTTTTCCCTTTATTTCTATACGAGATTCGTCTCCAAATCGCACCTTTCTTGTGATGGACTCATCGATTTCATTGAAGTAATCACGGTTTCCAGTCAAATGATTACTTGCTCCATTGTCTAAGTACCAAACATTATTCCTATCCGGACATGTTTCAAAATCTTATAATGTTATCACGTGCATCATTAACTCGTCTGCCTCTTGTGTGTTATCTGCTTCGTTTTCACATGCCTCTTGGAGCTTAAGCAATCTGTCAGAACAGTTAGATGCATAGTGACCATTTTTGTCACACCGGTAGCAAACTATGTTAGACAGATCCGGTTCACCATTAGATCGTCCACGACCTCTCCCCCTGTTATAGAAGCGTCCTCCGCGACCTCTGCTTCTATATTCTCCATTGGAATCCTGATTAGACTGACTTGGTTGAGTCTCCATATTAGCATACATCAATTTACTTTGGTCTTTTTGAGCTTTTTCTTCTTCTTATGAGATGCATTCTTCATAGGCTTTGAGACGTCCTATAATGTCTTCGAAGGTTGTGGTGTTAAGATTCAGTACTTGCTCGAGCGACGCTACTATGTGGATGTATTTCTACCGAGGGGGACTCTTAAGAAACTTCTTAACCAACTTCGGTTCTGCAATGGTTTCTCCGAGGGCGGCTGACTTTGAAGAGATTTCCGATAACTTACCAACAAAGTCATCGATCGTTTAAGTAGTCTTCATCTTTAGGCGATCGAATTCAGCCATTAGGGTTTGTAGCCTAGCTTCTCTTACCCTCTCTGCTCCCATATGTATTACTTTGATGGCTTCCCATACTTTTGTTGCCATATCTAAATCTCCAACTTGCAAGACAAGTGCCTCGGGTATGGATTGGAAAAGCAAAGCCGTGGCCAAGTCATTCTTTTCACTATCGTTTGATTCCTTCTCTGTGACTTCCCACACTTTATTAACCTTGAGTAAAATCTTCATTCCCATGACCCATACTGTATAATTGGTTCGCTTAGCATATGACATTGAATAGAAGAAGATCCTCCTTTAGGTTTTGTCAAAGACGATGTTGATACTGTATTATCTCCCATAGCTCACAGTCTTCGTACGACACCAGGAAAAGAACTTCTCGATCCAATCCTTTGACTTGATTAAATTCCTGAAGCTCTGATACCAAATCTATAATTCAAAGGAAGAATTAAGAACTTGAGATTAATAAAGAATACCTTTCTTATTAGCTTTAGAAAAATAACTCAAAAACTAAAGCCTTACAATCTCTCTCTCAAAACTCATAAATTATGCCACAACTTGATATATATATAACTCCTAAATATATTTTTTCCCCTAATCCTAAATAGCTTATGACTCAAGCTCAACACACTTTGTGATCTTAAGATTTTACCAACTACAACACCTGCAAAATTTCAAAAAGAAGTAATAATAACTCAGCGATTCTATTACAAGAAACAAACACAAATTTTTAAAGAAAAAGCTAGATCAATATCAATCTCTCAATCAAGATCTGAGTTCACACGTGTGCAGTTAAATAAGAAATCGATATACATAATCAAAACATTATTTTCTTTCTGAAAATCGATCTTTGGAATCTTTGGAAGTAGTTTTGGTGCATCTAACCAGTCGTGAATATAAAGTGGATAGAAGTAGGTTTGGTGCATCTAACCTGTCGTGTATGGAAAATGTTTAATTAGGTTTTCAATCCGCTTCAAAACGAGCATCGTAAGCTTTACACCAGCGGGTAAGTTTGCATACTCATGACTATCATATATAATGCTTAAAAAAACTTTCTTCATTTTTCATTTTAAAGGACCAATTCATCAATTTTATTTTTAAATAACAAATCTTTCATTTTTTCACACATTAATTTAGTTATGTCTTAGTTTAATTTTTTTTTTCAAATATATATTTAGTATTATCCACATTTGTTATTGTGAAACCAAATCACATTAAACCAAACCGTTCTTCTACTAAACTTGGTGAACTTAAGATAACTTGTATTTTGGTTAAACAATCATTTGGTTTAGTAAACCACGGAATTCGTAACCTTTAAATTTTAGATTTAATTTTAGAACAATCGTTTGCCCCAAATTGAAAAAAATTGTTTCTTTTGTAGATATGAAATTTCTAAACTATTTCCTAAACAACAAACCAATTAGTATGGTACTCTGATTTCCAAAAAAATTTTATTGACATTAATGAACTTTTTGACTTTTTTAGAGACAACAAACCAATAGGCCACTTTGTTAATCCACATTAGTGCACCTATATGACAGGTTGGGGTGATTTATATAGACTCGATTGAACCCACGATTCTGCACTAAAGCTTAACTATTCACATAGCTAACTTCTTGATGATCATCATATTTCTCATCCTTAAACTCTTGAGAGAGAGGTGCTTCTCCATTCTCATCAACAAAATTGACTGTATTTTGGTTACTATTGAAAAAAGGTTCCCCTTGGCTATCAGTTCATAAATCTTTTGAACTTCCACACCATTGACCTTTCTTTTTTCTATCATACTCAGGAGACTTGTTGCTAGAACTTGCAGCCAAGTTCTCAATCAGCTCATATGCACCTTCCTTGGATTTTGTCATAAAATCATCATTGCTGACTGCATTCAGAGCCAGACTTACATATTCAATAAATAAAGATATTTGGCATGTTTGTTTGGTTGTTAAATGAAGCCAGATTTAAGATTCTATACCTACATGTTGTTGATTTTTAAACTTCCGTTTTGAGTTTAAGATTTGTTCTTTTATCTTAAAAATATAAAAAATAACTTGTTATATTTATTATTAAATCTCGTTTAGTTTTGTTGTCATTAATTGTTTAAGAGCTTCATTAATTATCCCACATTAACCATATGCAAACATGTCATTTGCAGACGATTGCAGAATTACATGCGTTCGATAATAATTATAATTTCCGGTCTGTAGTATTTTAATATTTTAATCACTCTAAATCAAAACCTTTTTTTTAACGTCGTGGTAGCAGATGTGTGCAATTTTTGCAAATTCATCTCCTACCCTATTTGTATTTACAAATAATTGAACATGTTTTATTATCTTCAGTTAAGTATTATTTTTTCAAATGCATATATATTTAATTCAAATATTATTATTAACCATAATAAAGCATTTAATGTATACATAAAAATGTTCCAAATATATTTCTAAAATATTTATAATCAGTTATCTTATGGTTTACATGGAATAATAATTTTAAATTTCAAATTTAATAATATAATATAATTTTTGATGTTTTTTAAATAAATTATATTGTGTATTCACTTATATAATTATATGTTTAACTTTTTGATGTTGTCAACCAGTTAAAACTTTTAGGACAATTAAAGTGAATTAAAATTTTTATTTAGATAAGTTTTTTAACGTGAATTATTGTAATGATAAAATATAAAGTGGGCAGAAGTAGGTTTGGTGCCTCTAACCTGTCACATATGGGATAGGTTTAACAAGGCTTTCAATCCGCTTAAAAATGAGCTTCACAAACTTGACACAGCGGGTGAACTTGTATGATCATGACTATCATATATAATGCTAAAAAATGTTTTCTTCATTTTAAAGGGCCAATTCATCAATTTCATTTTTAAACAACAAATCTTTCATTTTTTGACACATTAATTTAGTTATGTCTTGGTTTAATCTTTTTTTTTCAAATATATATTAAGTGTTATCCATATTTGTTATTGTGAAACCAAATCACGTTAAACCAAACCGTTTTTCTACTAAACTTGGTGAGTTTAAAGGGGGTGTATTGGATTATGAATTTTAAAATTTTTGGATTTGTATTAAAATCCCCTGTTATTCAACTAATGATAAAATAGAAATCAAATCCACTGTTATTCAATTAACAATTCATAAAAAGTAAATCAAATCCACTGTTATTCAATTAACAATTCATAAAAAGTAAATCAAATCCACTGTTATTCAAAGTTGAACAATTTTTTAAAGAAAAAGTTATGATTAGGGTTTGGGAAAATTTTACACCCATATTTAATCATAAAAAATCCTTATAAAATTCACACCTTATAGGTGGTATTTGAAAAAACAAATTGATATAAACAAGAAACTGTTCAAAAAAAAATTCTGTCGGCAGAATTGCAAAATATTAAGCAGCTTCTGCATATTAAGCAACTTCATGAACAGTTCCTTCTACAGATCCACATTCCAGTATCTGCTTACGTTAGCTCCAGTGAATCGAATCTATTGCTTCTCATTGAGAGACAAAACAAGAAGAAATGATGCAAGTTTCACCGTTTTTTAAGAATAAACACACATTGGCGTATCATTTACCAAAACATTAATGAACCAGTTGATTTTTGTTTTAGTTAGATCGTAGTGTTTAAGTACAGATTTAGTATTCTACGGTAAAAAAAAAAAACAAACTGAAAAGAATAGACGTTTCTGCTCATGATTTCTACATCGTTCCCAATGTTGGCTTTGTCTGGATCTCTCGAAAAGGAAATCCATTCAGATATTACACCTATGGAGCTGCATTTGCGGAAATTGAGATTTTATGAGTTAATATCAAGTTTAGTTTACTTTAATTATTTGTACTAATGTTTTTGGTGAAGGCAATACATCAGTTGTCTATATATAGTTGTATTGATTTGTATTTCATAATGTACTTATTTAAAATTTGAGTTTGTAAAAAATAAAAAAAAATGGTAAATAATATCAAATCATCTAAACTATTCTGAAATTTGAGAAGAAATCTCACTAAAATCACCAGCAAATCTTTTTTTCTTTTTTTGATTTCTACCAAAATCATTGAGATTTTCTCCAAATCCACAGAAATTTCACCAAATATCAAATCCACTCAAATGTTTTAAAACCCATAATCCAATACACCCCCTAAGATAACTTGTATTTTGGTTAATCAACCATTTGGTTTGGTAAACCACGCAATTGGTAACCTTTAAATTTTAGATTTAATTCTAGAACAATCGTTAACCTCAAATTGAACAAAATGTTTCTTTTGTAGATATGAAATTTCTAAACTATTTCCTAAACAACAAACCAATTAGTACGGTACTCTGATTTCCAAAAACGTTGATTGACATTAACTAACTTCTTGACCTCTTTAGAACATCATTCAAGAGTTTCAGAAACAACAAACCAATTAGTACGTTACTCTGATTTCCACAAACGTTGATTGACATTAGCTAACTTCTTGACCTTTTTAGAACATCATTCAAGAGTTTCAGAAATGACAATAACTTGAGTGGTGCCTTTTTAATTTGCGTGTTCCAAATTGCAACAGCATTTATTAGGGTGGAAAATATTTCGTGTTTGTATCTGAGGAAAAATCGATTGTTCTGGTCAACTTAGACAAGTCCGAATTGACAACGAACCATATGGACAGCAAAAAAATTCAATTTATAGCTTTTTATATAATTATGAAAAGTTAACATGTAGTGATATCACGTCTGTCGCGACTATAAATATGTTACCCCGCCTTTTCTCAGCTCACTTATCTCATTAACCATATTGAAAAGTAATAGATACGGATATGGTTTTTACGCAAGTTTGTTTATGGACAACACTCGCCTTCGTGCTGACTTGGACAATATTCCACGTCACCAACATGGGGAAGAAGGCGGCGAAGTCGGCTGCTGTGGCTGTGGAGGAAAGAAGAGACGATGCTGCTGACGTCATCATCGTCGGAGCTGGTGTCGGCGGCTCAGCTCTCGCCTATGCCCTTGCTAAGGTACGTGCATGAAATCACTTTTGCTAATTATACAATATGTGCATCATGGATGGTAGAATAACAATTTTTATACATCTATTTTAATTAGCTCACATAATTTGATTTCGATTGCAATAGTGAACACTTGTATATATTGATTTTGTGGTTAAGGACGGGCGTAAAGTACATGTGATAGAGAGGGACATGAGTGAACCAGTGAGAATGATGGGTGAGTTCATGCAACCTGGAGGGCGGCTCATGCTTTCTAAGCTTGGTCTTCAAGGTATGTCTCTGCTTCACTTTTCATCCACATTTACGTACACGTACGTAAGACATACCGTGTCTTAATTTTGATGGTTTAATTAATTTGTGCATCTATATTATATAGATTGTTTGGAGGGAATAGATGCACAAATATCCACCGGCTTAGCAGTTTATAAGGACGGTAGAGAATCAGTGGCATCTTTTCCGGTGGAGGACAACAACTTTCCTTATGAACCATCTGGTCGAACTTTTCACAATGGCCGTTTTGTCCAGAGACTGCGACAAAAGGCCTCTTCTCTCCCCAAGTACGTATATATTCACTTTTGTTTTCCTTTACTAGTCAATATGTTAAAAATTCCACATTGAAGTTTACAAGGATTCAATTGAACATATAAAGAACAGAACCATTGTACATGGTACTAATTATTTGTTTCAAGGTGGGAAATACTGAAATTTGTTATTTTAATGAGATGAGTATTGGTGTGTAATTAAGATTAATCAAAAAACTAGGTCGGAAATTTTTTTTTTGTTTCTTTTAGTTTTTTTTTGAATAATATGTATTTGCAAATTTAAAGTTTTAATATATGCTAACAGTTTTACTTTCTTATAAATATTTTATATATTTTTAATATGTTTTGATAGTGTATGATATTTTTTAATTGATTTTTGTTTTTCTATTTTTGACTTTATATAAAACATATATTTGTGAAAGTTAAAATTTAAGATGTGCTGATAGTTTTATTTTAAAGTAGATGATAAAACTATATAATTAATTTTTTTAGTTTATTAATTTTTTATTTTAATATATTTATAACTAATTTTATATTTTTATATAATTATAATTACAATTTTATGAAAATTAAAATATGATTATTCGTCTTTTTAATTTTCCTTTTATTAGTTATTTAATGTTTTTAATGATCAAAACATGCTAATTAATTTTTAACCCATTTTGTCATTGTCTAAATATTTTACATATTTTGATGGAACAAACTGTAAAAATCTATAATTATAAAAATGTCAACTCGTTTTACTATATGGTTGATATATATATATATATATATACTAATTTTTAATTTATTTTATTAATTTAAAAATATATCTGCATAATTTTAAATGTTTTAAATTACTTTTCAAATTTAAAAATTTACATTTTATAAATTAGACACTTACTAATATTAAGTTTGATTTTTTTTTGTATTGATTATTTTTCATTTTTATTTTGTTAGCTGAAATATGTTAAAAATATATTTACTCATGTTTTTATATGTATTTTTAGCAAATTTAATTTTAAGATTTGTAAAAATAATAAATGTACTAAATTATTTAATTATATTTATTATTTGATTTTTTAATTTAATATATATGTTTTTCCTTTTTTCATAAAGTAAAGAAGTAAAACCTATTATTTTTAAAAAAATTGGATATATATTTAATTATTTTTATTGTTTGGAAATGTGTTTAGTAGAGATAACGTTAATTTTCATAATTATTTAGAGAGATTTAATGGTTGTTTAAAAAATAGTTAAGGATGTTTTTTAGATTTTAATTGGAATATATCATTTCACTAAAATACCCTTAATGAACATTTGAAAAAGCACTAAAAACAGTGACATTACATGTAATATAACACATGACTAAATGTTTTTTCTGTAATGTTTCCTGTTTTAATAGTATAGATACTAAAAAATAACGTGAATAATAATCCTAATAGCTAATTGATTTTGAGACAAAAGGTAGTAAACTTGACAATGTGTTTTTGTTTTCTAATAAAAATTTCTAGAAACTCGAACTAAATTGTTTGGGAATTTTTTGGTACATTATATTGGTTTAACCAAAATAAGTTCGTTAATGATCTTGACAGCAGCAATGATCTTCCTTACGTTGTTGGTCTATTTAACAAACATTAATTAAAACATTAATTGGCAGTGTACGACTTGAAGAAGGGACTGTAAAATCTTTGATAGAAGAAAATGGAGTGATCAAAGGCGTTACATACAAGAATAACGCAGGCAAAGAAATAACAGTCTTTGCACCGCTTACTGTGGTCTGTGACGGTTGCTACTCAAACCTTCGCCGATCTCTTAATGACAACAATGTGAGTATATCTTTAAAACGGAATATGCTTCTATATTTTCCTATACAGTTTACTCACAAAGAATTGATGTATTTGGTTAGTTAATAATCATCAATTTGCTAAAATTTGATATAGGCGGAGGTTCTGTCGTACCAAGTTGGTTACATCACAAAGAATTGTCAGCTTGAAGACCCCGAAAGGTTAAAGTTAATAATGGCTAAACCCTCCTACATCATGTTGTATCAAATAGGCAGCACCGATGTTCGTTGTGCTATGGAGCTTTTTCCCGGCAGTATTCCTTCTATTGCAAATGGTGAAATGGCTACTTTTTTGAAAAATACTATGGCTCCTCAGGTACGTATTGTGCCGATTACTCATTGATAGATTTTTTTTACAAATGAAGACTAGACATATAAAATATATAACTAAGTTGATATACTTGCTAGTACATTGATAGACATACTCACATTCTAACATTTGCAAACGGGCCCATGAATACATGCAGAATATGCATAACATTGTCTCTTTTGCACTTAATTATTTTTTAGGTACCACCAAAACATCGCAAAATATTTTTGAAAGGGATCGAGGAGGGAGCACAAATTAAAGCGATGCCAATAAAGAGCATGTCAGCTACTTTGAGCGAGAAGAAAGGAGTGATTGTGTTGGGAGATGCATTCAACATGCGTCATCCAGCAGTCGCGTCTGGAATGATGGTTTTACTATCTGACATTCTCATCCTACGTCGCCTTCTCCAGCCATTGGAAAATCTCGGTGATGCAAATAAAGTCTCAAAAATTATCAAGTCTTTTTATGTTATCCGAAAGGTTAGCATACGTCACGTACTGTTCTAAAGCATGGAATTCTAGAAAACCTTATTTATGACAATCTCATCAACAAAAAATTGAAATTATTACATGATCTTTTTATGGTGAAGCCAATGTCAGCGACGGTGAACACACTAGGGAATGCATTTTCTCAAGTGCTAATTGCATCGACGGACGAAGCAAAAGAGGCAATGCGACAAGGCTGCTATGATTACCTCTCTAATGGTGGCTTTGGCACGTCGGGGTTGATGGCTCTGCTCGGCGGCATGAACCCTCGGCCACTTTCTCTCATCTATCATCTATGCGTTATAACCCTATCCTCCATTGGTCAACTGCTCTCTCCGTTTCCCTCTCCTCTTCGGATTTGGCATAGCCTCAGACTATTTGGTGTAAGTCATTATTTTTTTCCTTATATTTTTTAGAATTGTTTTTCTACGGAAATGTGTGTGTTGGTCTTTTTAGTCTAACATCGCAGTTTGACAATCATTTATTTTTGTTTATGTGAATCGCTAGTTGTCTCTGAAAATGTTGATTCCTCATCTCAAGGCGGAAGGGGTCAGCCAAATGTTGTATCCAGCATACGCAACCGCGTATCGCAAAAGCTATATGGCCACAACCGCTCTCTAAACATTGATGCTCTACACCGCGAATAATAGCAACATCAATTGAGTGCGAGTCTTTTTTATTGTGTATTTAGTTTGTTATTATTGTATTGCAGTGTGACTGCTATTATAAATGTATAACTGGAAAATATACTTGTTGGTGTATTCTCCATACATGATAATAAAACGAATTCTGTTTTGTTTAACGTTTGTGTACAGTTGGTGATTTTAATTTTCTGACACAAAATTTTGTCTTTATGTACTAAAATAAAAGGTGTAGGGGATAATCTATGAAAATATTAACCATTCAAAATCTGCAACATTATATACATAGATACATTTTTATCTTTGGTTCAATAATTGTAATATTTAAATAAATAAAAGTTACAAAATTAGAATTGATGAAAATTATGTTGAACTCATCGGTGTATTTATAAGAAAATATAAGAAAGGGATATCTAGTTTCTCTATTTTGCATATTTTCATAACTAAAATATTTTGATTTTTGAAAATATGATAATATTAAATATTTTATTTAAATATTTATATCACCAAAAACTTGATTGCTTTCATAGAATTTCACAGTAAAACATTTGTCATAAGGTAATAGATGATAATACTCAATTTGTTAATTTAAGTATCTTTATCAACAACAAAAAAAAATCAGATGAAGAAGAATTTGTTTTAAAATAAAAAAAAAAAGAATTGCATTCGTCTGCTACCGCACAAATATTCTATAGATGGAATTTTTATTTTATCTAAAACTTTTTAAAGTTTTTTAAGTAACCGTACAAAATTTTTTTTTATAATTACTATCAAATGCATTTATTTTCAATCGCCTGAAAATGCATATCAAATTTGCGGATGGGTTTCATACCAAAAACATATATATATGTATATTGCGGATGGGTGTATGCGGAAAAACCAAGTAATCCTTAACAATTAATTAATGTTAATAAAATAATGTTAAATTAAATAATAAATATTAACAATTAATTAATGTTAACAAATCCTAAATTCAAAAAAAAGTTTGAAATGGAACAACGTCTACAGTAGTTATATATATATTCAATATACACCAAATATCGTTATTTATTTAAGAATTATAAGGTGTCTTTAACCGCCCTCTTCTCCTATGAACAATTGGATTGCTAGAAAGCATCAACGTTTAGGAAGTAGATACGTAGCTGCGTTATCTGGAGACAGCATTTGCCTCACCCCTTCAGCCTTGAGATGGGGACCCAACATTCTCAAAGCCAACTAGTAATTCACATCACACAAATAAACAACATTATTGGTGTAAGATTAAAGAAATCAACAAAGAAAACAATCACTTATATATATAAAATCTAGAAGGGGATATCTAATGGATTACATACGTACCCCGAAAGTTTGAGGCTATGCCAATTGCGAAGAGGAAAAAGAAAGGGAGAGAGCAAATAGCCAACAGAGAATGACGATATCTAGTTTTGTCGTCATGGCAAAAAGTTGGCAGATGAAGGAGAGTGGTTGCAGGTTCATAGCTTACTAATTTATGTTGTTTTGTTAATAATATGAAGAATATGTGGGTTTGATTTGGTCGGTCAAAACAACATTAGTAAGCAATGTTCAAAATTGACATTTCAAAAAAAAAAAAAGAATTTTAGAACGTGATAATATCATTAGATTCATAACTCACAATTCGTAGTTTCTACGGTATGTGGATTTTACTTGACTTCCGCAAATTCTTTTCCTTTAAATAGTTTAGAGTTGTTGATTGGTATATTTTGCATATAAGCATGCATGTCATTTTTGTGTTTTTGTTTCTATTTGTACAAAACTGCAAATTGTTTTTAATATTTATTAGTTTGAAATTATTTATTTTTTAAATACTATCAATCCTCAATATATTCTTCAGGAGTGGCTGGTTCATCACTAAATTGTAGAGACTGAATGTTTTTGCTAAAATTTTAACATAAGAAGCCTCCTTTCAAGGCTCTCAGAGAAAGGCATCTCATACCGCATAGCCTCTAATCCGATTGAGAGATCAATTGCGTGGAAAATGTCAATTCCACAGAATTCTCAGGTAAAACAAGATCTCAGCTGTTTTGGAAACTGTTGACTTATTTGATTGCGTCTTGAATCCTGCAATTAAGAAATGTTTGTGCACAAGTGATTCTTAGAACCCAAAATTTGCAACTAGTATTAATTCTCCAACTTGGTCTGTATCCTAGTTTATTGTGAGGATAAGGATGTTAGTTGAACATGTGGTTCTTCTTTGACTTATCATGCTCTTATTTGTTGTGAGTTTCATTTCATCATACTTTTAGTGATGGTAGTCAATACTATTTTTCTCAACTCTGTATTTTCTTTTAATAGCATGAGGTTTAAAATAGCTGTTAATAAAGTTCAATGTGCTCTAGTATTTGTGTTTCAGATCCAGGCGTATGAGCATTGTTTATCAAAATTATTTTGCTTGAGTGTTTCTGCTGTATGTTTTTTTTAACCGCCATCTTTAAGAATTATATATTTGCTTATTAAGAAGTTATTGATCAAAGATTACTTCGAATGGAATTGGGTTTCTAAAATATTAAATGAGGTTAAGAATGAATCCTTTAGTTATGCGTTGAAGGGACTTAGAAGACTCGTACTTCACTAAAACTATGTGAATTGCTGTATCGAGTATTTTCTTTGACTCTTAATTTGCATCTTATTTTGCAGGGACGGAGGTAGCAAGCAAGAAGGGGGTCAGCTGACCCCATAAGCAAGGAGGGGTCAGCTGACCCCATGAAATTTTATAAATTATATATTTTTATTAAAATTTAAATTTATTGATCCCAAACAAAATTTTTATTGACTCCATAAAAACAATTACAAAACATTAAGCAAAATTAAAATTTAATTTAAAGGACTTACTTTTTTTTAAAAAATGATGAAAACTTGTGTGGAGTGCATATCTCTTGAACAATAACTTGATATTTATATTGAATGATCTTTTTTAGGAATGAAGATCATTAAAACAGTATTATAGAATTTCATTGGTGATTTTAAGTGATCATCTTATTTATTTTATCAAAAATAATATATTTGAAAATGTATTAAATAAAACCGTGATAATTTTTTTTTAAGTTATCAATGATGGTAAAATGTATTTGTAGTTTTTTCCTAATTTTTTTTGACTCGAATACAAAAAATTTCTGGCTCCACCACTTTTGTTTTGTGTTGTAGCTTTCTGCCCTCGGAACCAAGAAAACCCTCAGGGACTCCCACTAATTCGGTGAATAGAACATCAAATAGACTTTGTCCCGGGAGCCTCATTGCCAAACCGACCGGCGTATTGGACCAATCCAGTGGAAACTAAGGAACTGCAAAAACAAGTGGGAGAGCTAATGGAAAAGGGATACATACGAGAGAGTAGGAGTCCTTGTGCGGTACCAGTGCTGGTTGTGCCGAAGAAGGATGGAAATTGGTGCATGTGCGTTGATTGCCGAGCAATCAACAACATTACGGTAAAGTACATACACCCTATCCCTAGGTTAGACGACATGCTTGATGAGCTCCATGGGTCTTGTTTCTTTTCGAAAAATGATCTTAAAAGTGGATATCATCAGATTAGGATGAGGGAGGATATGTATGGAAAACTGCCTTTAAAACTAAGCATGGTTTGTACGAGTGGTTGGTGATGCCTATTGGCTTGACAAATGCATCCAGCACGTTTATGAGACTGATGAACCATGTGCTTAGGACTTACATAGGTGTCTTTGTTGTAGTTTACTTTGATGATATTCTGATATACAGCAAAATTTTAGGGGAACATGTTAATCATTTGCGATTGGTTTTAGAGGTTCTTAAGAAAGAACAGCTTTATGCCAATCTGAAGAAGTACACCTTTTGCACGGATACCCTTATTTTTCTAGGATTTGTTGTTAGTGCAGGAGGAATCAAGGTAGATGAAGAGAAGGTGAGAGCAATCCACGAATGGCCTACTCCAAATACGATTGGGGAAGTGAGGAGTTTTCATGGATTAGTCGGATTCTATAGGCGGTTTGTCAAGGACTTCAGCACCCTGGTTGCTCATTTGACTGAAGTGATCAAGAAGGAGGTTGGGTTTAAATGGGAAGAAGCTCAAGAAACCGCCTTCTAAAACCTTAAAGAGAAGCTTACTAACGCACCACTCTTAGCACTACCAGGTTTCTTAAAAACTTTCGAGATTGAATGTGATGCTTCTGGTGTAGGTATTGGAGCCGTCCTTATGCTGGAAAAGCGACCAATAGCTTTCTTCAGTGAAAAGCTTGGAGGAGCCATCTTGAACTATCCAACGTATGACAAGGAGCTATACGCGTTGGTCCGAGCTCTACAGACCTGGCAGCATTACCTCTGGCCCAAGGAATTTTTTATGCACACCGATCACGAGTCTCTAAAACATCTTAAGGGAAAGCAGAAGCTCAACAAGAGGCATGCACGCTGGATTGAGTTCCTTGAACTTTTTACTTACATCATTAAATACACACAAGGTAAGGAAAACATTGTGGCTGATGCCTTGTCACGCAGGTATGCTCTCTTGTCAGCTCTTGAAACTAAATTTCTTGGATTTGATTTTATCAAGTAACTTTATGCTAATGATTCTGACTTCAGAGAACCGTTTCTTAAGAGCTCAGGTAGCCTTTGGAAAATATTACCGAGTTGATGGATTCTTGTTTCATGAAAACCGACTATGTGTTTCACATTGTTCTTTGAGAGAAATGTTTGTTAGGGAAGCTCATGGAGGACTGATGGGACATTTTGGTGTGAGGAAAACTTATAAAGTCATGCAGGATCACTTCTACTGGCTGAACATGCTAAAGGAGGTAGAAAAGATTTGTAACCGGTGTGTAGTCTGCAAACAAGCCAAGTCAAAGGCACAACCTCAAGGTCTGTACTCTCCTTTACACATTCCTTTGCATCCATGGATTGACCTCTCTATGGACTTTGTGTTAGGACTCCCTAGGTCTAGAACCAGTAAAGATTCGATTTTTGCTATAATTGATAGGTTCTCAAAGATGGCACACTTTATTCCTTGTCACAAGTCTGATGATGTGGTTCAAGTGGCTGAGTTGTTCTTTAGAGAAGTCGTTAGGATGCATGGAGTACCTAGGACAATTGTTTCTGACAAAGACGCAAAGTTTCTTAGTTTCTTTTGGAAAACTCTTTGGTCTAAACTAGGAACTAGGTTGTTATTTTCAACATGTCATCCTCACTGATGGTCAAACCGAAGTGGTTAATAGATCATTATCTGCTTTGCTTAGGACCGTAGTCAAAAAGAATCTTAGGACTTGGGAAGATTGTCTGCCACATTTAGAGTTTGCTTATAATCACTCGATGCATTCTGCTACTCTACATTCTCCATTTGAAATCGTTTATGGATTCAATCCTTTGTCCCCACTTGATCTTTTGCCTTTGCCCGTAAGTGATAAGGTTCATGTAGATGGAAAAAAGAAAGCAGAATTGGTCAGGAAGATTCACGAAAAGGTGAAAGCGAACATCAAAGCCAGGACCCGACAGTATGAGAAACATGCCAACAAGAAGAGACGTGAGGTGCTCTTCAAACCCGTAGATCTAGTTTGGGTTCATCTAAGAAAGGAGAGATTTCCAGAGAAGAGAAAATCCAAGTTGATGCCAAGGATTGATGGGCCCTTTGAAGTAGTCAACCGAATAAACAATAATGCCTACAAACTAGACATTCGAGGTAAGTATGACATATCCCTAAGTTTTAACATTTCTGACTTGGTGCGTTTTGTGGTAGATGTTCCAGATTTGTGGACAAATCCTTTTCAAGAGGAGGGGAATGATAGGAAGTTGGCCGGTGAAGAAAGCCCAGTAGACCCGGAGGACTCGGAATGCACAGTGGGTGAGGAACAGCTGGAACCAGATCAGGAATCAGGAAACAAAGGAACCGGAAAGGAGAGCCCATGTATCAGAATGGAGTTAGCCGAGGAGACCCATCCGTGCCAAACACACCACTCGACCGAACGGTCGTGTACCGTATTGAGCCGAAGCGCCGAATATTGAGTTTGTTCTTAAACCACGACCTGATGTCCGAATGTCTCATCCTAAACGAGTTCTTTCCCAACCCAATTACCAAGAGGAGCCAAACAGTCACAACAAAATCAACTTGGTCCGACCCAGAATCCACGACACCAAAGCGACCTTAGCTCCACCGTGCCAACTTCAGACAATCCAGAGCTCATCGACCCATTGGACTTTTCCATTGACCAGAATTACAATGAATATACTAGAAGACTAAAGAATATGATCGAACAAGAGGTTTCACAAATAGGACGACCCGAACATAATCTGCCCAATGGACCCAGAGTTTGCATAATCTGGGTCCATGACTGATCTGAGCCAACATCGGCTCTGTGGACCGAAAAGCCGAAAGATCATTTTCACCAAGTGAAGTCAAAAGACCACTTTGACTTTGCTGAAAACTTAGTCTATGTTTCATTTTTGATGTGACTCATTTTCCCATAATCTTTATTATTTCTTTTGTATAAGCATTCAGAACCTTTCAGTTTATGCAATCTTGATTTTCGATCTTTCTTTGAGAGTTTTCTCTTAGTTCATCGTTTTGAACTTTCTATTGCTTGGTGAGTTACATCACTCAACAAACTCCTCTTTGCTGGTCGAGTGAGTCATATCTAGCAGCATTGAGTTCGGGAATATCAGGGGCTAATCCGCAAACTCTGTGTGACCCTTCTATCCACGTCTTTAGCCTTTTGGAGCTAGTAGCTTCCAGCTAATTCTATCCCATACGAACTGAAAGTCCATCCTAGGGAAACCTTTTCCATCATCATCGATAGCCAGGTTTAGCGCATCGATAGCTAGGCTGAGCGCATCGAGGGCCAGACTCAGGTCATTACAGAGCTTCAGAGTAATATGGAGTGGCTGCTCCAATATCTATTAGAGAAAGATTCTACAGCGGCTTCTTTTTCGAGAATTTGGCGCCCCGAATTATTTCGGATGATGGGACCGGGGACGAAAATGGTATCGGGAACGACAACACACCTTCCGCTCAGTTTTAGTTTTTGTAAAATATTTGTTTTAATTTTAATTTGAATTTGAATTTTATCTTTGTTTAAGTAAAATATATTTTTTAATTTTAATTTTAATTTTTGCTTTTGTAAAATATTTTTTTAACTAATGTTTTGTTCGCGCCGTCGCAAATTTGCAACGCCTGAAAAACATTCGTCGCAAGCCCGTCGCAAATATGCGACGGAGTTGCAAGGACTCGAAAAACAGAAGTCGTGAATCCGTCGCAAATATGCGATGAATTTGCGAGGTCAAATCTGCAACGAGCTTGAGACAGGAGAAGGTCGTCGTTATTTGCGGCCACATTATTCCGTCGCAGAGGCGTGGTCGCAAATCCGTCGCACATATTGCAACAACGTTCCATTGACGACTCTTGTACTGAAATGTTTCTCCTCACAGCGTTGAAGTACCCTGCACAAATTCGACAAACAGACAGAAAAAGAGCTTTCATAGATAGAAAAATTGTCCATAAAAACCTACATAATGTCTTCGATGAGGTCAGTAAAAATTGACATCATGCACTGCTGAAAAGTCGTCGGGGCATTGCACAAGTCAAATGGCATCTGCCGGTAAGCGAAGGTGTCATAAAGACATGTTAACGTCGTTTTCTCCTGGTCATCCGGATGGATTGGGATCTGAAAGAAACCAGAGTAACCATCTAGAAAACAGTAGTAAAGATGGTTAGCCAATCTTTCAAGCATTTGATCAATAAAGGGCAGAGGAAAATGGTCCTTACGGGTTGCAGCATTCAATTTTCGATAATCTATACAAATCCTATGGTTAGTTACAGTCCTAGTGGATATCAATTCATTCCTATTGTTTTTTATCACAGTGATTCCACCCTTTTTAGGAACTACATGACCAGGCTAACCCAAACACCATCGGAAATTGCATAAATCACACCAGCCTCTAGAAGCTTCATTGTCTTCTTCTTAACAATATCTTTAAGATTTGGGTTTAATGTCCTCATATGTTCTATAGAACTCGTCGATTCATCTTCAAAATGTAGCGTATGCATACAAAAATCAGGAGGGATTCCAATAATATCATCGAGTGAGTATTGTAATGTTTTCTTATACAAAGTAAATTCACACAAAAGTAAGACAACTTCCACATTGTTCAATTCTGAGTTCATAATTACAGGGTATGTAAATTTTGTTTCAAGGAATGCATACTATAATTAACCTCGGCTGTCTTTCCGTCGCACATGTTGCGACGGTTTTGCAGTCGATTTCTGCCCTTTTCCTAGACTCATGTAGGCTACCATCTTGTCCACTCTAAGGCTTGAATCCAGCATCTTTGTGAACCCGTCAGCATCCTCACTCAGGAAACCATGTCTTCCTTCAGCCAAGGTCAAAACAAATTCCAAAGGATCGGTTGATAGGACCTCTTCAGCTACTTCTTCTGAGACTTCATCATTCCTTCTAATAGTGAAAGTCTACCCATCCAGCATGAGTCTTTTCAGAAACTTATCCATCTCAAACTTCAGCATAATATCTCCCAGCTGGAGATCAATTACCTTACTCCTTACATCAATAATTGCACCTGCTGTGCAGAGGAATGGTCTACCCAAAATCAGAGGGTCTCTTAGTTCTTCATCAAGTTCCAGGACCACAAAATCTACAGGGATCAGTGTATTGCATATCTTCACATGTAAATTCTCGAGAATTCCAATCGGCAGCTTTGTTGATCTATCAGAGATATCGTTGTTGCCTTGAACTTGGTAAAACCCAATCGCTTAGACACAGAGTATGATACAAGATTCACACTTGAACATAGATCATAGAGAGAGCAAGCAAAGGTCATAGGTCTGATTTGCACAGATAGAACAAATCTTCCTGGATCACCTCTCTTCTTGATTATCTTGTTTTGAAGTACATCACTGCAGTCGTTTGAAACCAGCATCACATTCTCATCCCCAGCTACTCTCCCAACCAACAATCCTTTCAAGTACCTCTTCAAAGAAGGTGTCATTTGGGCAGCATCAACCAAAGAGAATCTAATGTTATGTGTTGAAGTATCTCCTTCCATTTAGCCTCTTCTAGGTCATTGCGGAACTTTCTTAAGTGGGACTGGGTAGGGTATATTAGATTTGTAAACCCTTTTCGAAGCTGTTGCAGTTTTTTTGGCAGATGTGGATGGAGCATATGATCCGTTGATGGGCTGGGGTGCTGCATCGTAAAATCTCCACCTGGAGCACCCTGGGAGGCAAACAGAGCATGTGTTCCGGAAATTGAAGGGTGCTCCTTCGAGTTTTCTTCGCCAGGAGCACGATGTTCCTCCTCGAGTGGGTGCTCCACAGCTATCTCTATCCCCTTTGCCGATTTTTGGGTTAGTGCTGCTGCAACTTGAAGTGTCTTCCCACTTCTCAGCTCAATGACATTAATGTATTCAGCCCTAGGATTCTCAGGCTTCCCAGGAAGAGTTCCAGGTATTCTCTTGACAGCTTTACAGTTTATGCAACTTGGACATCAACTTTCTTCATATGAGTCCACACAGCCTCATATTTGTCATACATATTGTTGTACATGTGATCAACCTTAGCATTAATCTCAGTAGATGACTTCTGCTGATTAAATAGCACCTGTTGGATAAGGATCTTCAGGTCATCTTGGGAGTTACTTGTAAAGTTTGAAGAAGGTTGCATGTGGGTGAACTGTGGTTTTTGCAGTCCTCCTTAGAAATGATTTTGCCCTTTGGTGATGAACTGCTTTCCTTTCCTTATAAATTGTTGGACTAGCTTTTTTGAAGCCCCACATTCTGAGACAGCTAAGTTTGTCTTCCTTGTTGTTGTGGATAAAATTGATCTTGTGGATTTTCCACATTAGTGCTCCTATAGGACAAGTTGGGGTGACTCCTATATGCTTGATTGAACCCACGATTCTGCACAAAAGCTTGACCACTCACATAGCTAACTTCTTACTGATCATCATCTTTCTCATACCCAAGTTCTTGAGAGAGATGTGTTTCTCCATTCTCGTCAACAAAATGGACTGTCTTTTGGTTTTCCTTTAACAAAAGGTTCACCTTGGCTGTCAGCTCATCAATCTTTTTAGCTTCCACACAACAAACCTTCCTTATTCTATCATAGTCAGGGGACTTGTTGCTAGAACTTGCAACCAAGTTCTCAATAAGCTCATAGGTACCATCCTTGACTCTGTCATAAAATCTCCATTGTTGGCTGCATTTAGAGCATTCCTATAATCTCAATCACCACCATCATAGAAGGTTCCCAGAATCTATTCATCAGTGAACCTATGATGAGTGCACTCTCTTTTGTACTCCTGAAACCTGTCTCAAGCCTCACAAAAGCCTTCTCCGGAGTGTTGCTGGAATGCGGATATCTTATTCCTCAGAGATGCAGTCTTGGACTTGGTGTAGAAGTGATCCAAGAATGCTGATTTACACTCAGCCCATGTTGTCAAAGACCCAGGTGGCAATGACTTAAGCCAGCGTGAAGCTTTGTCTGCAAGAGAGAATATAGCAATTACTTACACTTCAGAAAATAGGAACTCCATTTGAACTAGTTGTGCTGCAGATTTCTTCAAAGTTTTTGATGTGGTCCATTGGAATTTCTGCAAGCAATCCATGAAACAAATACTGCTTCACCAAAGTGACCATTTGAGGCTTGATCTCAAAGTTTTTCCTCTGATTTGTGGGTGGGACAATCGCAGCCCTATTTTGATAGAAGGCATGCAGATTGTGCTTGTCTCCAATGGCAGGCTTCTGCTGCAGCTGCCTCTCTTGTTGTTGTCACATATGCTCTATCTCTTGTCGAAGCCTTTGCAGCTCAACTACCATTTCAGAATTGCCTCTGTCACCCATATCCACGGTATCAGGAACATGGACAGGCGCAGAGACAGGAGTAGTATCAGTAACAGGAACAAGTGCAACTCGCTTTTGCCTGTTGTCTAGTTCTCTTCTTGACAACTCTTGGTTGGTTAGGATGACGAGATCTTCATAATTATGGCTCTTTGTGGTCATACACCTGAAACACACACAAAAGAAAAGAGGAAAAACGAGTTATAAAAATCTTATACTAAAATTCAAAGCATTAATCAAAGGGAACGTATTGATCCCCATGGCAACGGTGCCAAAAACTTGATATACTGGAATTAGTGCTTTATTTTCTACTGCAAGTGCACAACATATAATTGTAATACAGAAAAGCTCGATTTTCAGAGGACCAGTGTTATAATATGAATCTAATCTACAAGGAAATGAAAAAAGCTAAGACACCAAATTGGTTTTTGTTGTTTCGGTAACAAGTAACAGAATGGAACAGTGAATTAAACTCAATAAAAACAAGGTGCTTTCCAAGTAATATTTGGAGGAAATTCAGAGAGAATGATCGAACAACTATTCAGAGGAAAAATTAAGCATAAGTCTTGAACTCAAAAATACAAATAATATCATTCCACTATCGTGTCATCAACAACTTTATCTAACAACCTAGAATCCTAAATTATCGTAGATCTAAATCGCAGACAAGCATTATTGCACATGTTCAATTTGTTCACGATCTGCTTTAACATCAATTGTCGTTGGCTAAGGACAAATCGCTCACCAAAGTCTCTTCTAGGAACATATTACACTTTTGATGAATAGATTAACCTAAAATCATGAATCAAGTGATCAATTTAATCCAAGCATTAAGACTAACAAATGGTGTAGACAATCGATTCAAATCCCTATTTGTTTTTAATCCATTAACTCATGAATACCATTGATCTAACTAGAGAATCTACTCAGACATGGAAGAACAAAGCTCAGCAATAGATGAAAAAGAATCCATGCAATGTAAAACAGAGATAACATGGTTCAGAATTCTTCTCAAGTGTAGCAGAGATTCTTCTCCCAAATCCTACAAGTAGAAATCTCTAAAACTCAATGGAAAAGTGTCTAGGTCTCAAAACTCTCTCTAAGTGTTCTATGGAAAAGATAGAAAAGATGAGAGATGTATTCTGGCGACGGCTCTCCCTTTTTCTCTCTTAGGTCGCGTCCTAAAACTAGGTAAGTGAAGTTTCTATATTTTTTTTGACAGACGGGGGGTGCTCTGAAATGCTATTTTCCTTCATTCTGACTCTTTTTTGCTGCAGAGACTCCAGTTCCTCAAATCTTCGTTTATAAATCCCTAGTTACCTGAAATGACTCGATAATGACTCGATAAAAACCTGAAAATAAAGGTTAGAATGAGGTAAAATCGCCTCATATTAGATGATAAAGTGAACCAGTCATCACTGCGAAAACTATCTATATCTAGCAACCTAGAAAACCAAATTTATTTGCGAATTCAAAAGTCTAAACATGCAATCTTTTCAGGTTCAATTTGTTCACAAATTCTCCAAACCAAATTTCTTTGCAAACGGACAATTTGCTCACCTAAGTTTCTTTCTAGTTAATTAACCAACTTTCATTGAGGGAATCAACATATGATCAATAATCTAACTGGCCAGTTCAAATCAAGCATTAATCACAACCTAGATGAAGAACTAGTACCAGAATCCTTAACTAACCAATCAACCTAACAATCCATGAAATTCCTAATGAGAAACTCTAAACCCAACTAGCAAACTACTCAAACATGGAGATTAAAACAGTAACCATAATTGAATAAAATTGCATAAAAGAAATCAATAGAGAATAAAAGGGGTTCTGAATTTTCTCTGAAAGAGTCTAAATTTTTCTCTCCAAAGTCTACTAAAAATCTCTCTGAATAAAATAAAATGTAGGTCCAAACAATAACATTAAAATCCTATTTATAACTTAAACACACAAAAGGGACTTATTTGCAAAAAATAGAAACTTATGGATAAATTTCATTTTTCTTCAAAACTTGAAAACTGGCGCGGAAATTATCTGACTGATTGGTGTCGACCGACACTAACTCCAAAAGTGGTTCTGAGTTGAGCTTTTCTGCACAGCTTCCCGATTATCTATAAAGTGTTCCAAAATCTCCAAATACGCTCTAAACGTACCTGAACCTACAAAGACTCTAAAAGACACCAAAAACATAAAAAAAAAACTTTATATACAAGATCTATATCATGGTCAAAAACTCATAAAAACTATGATATATCATTGATAAACAAAGATTACTTGAAGCTTCAGTGACTTATGTCTCTGGAAACCTAATCATGAGTGAAGAAAAATATTATAAGCTGAAAATGAACTAAAGGTTTGTATATCTATAGTTTCACCCAAATTGTTATATGTATAACTTGGATCTGATTCATGATTGTTTCTTTTGGTTCCGTAGATGGACGGAAGTGAAACTGTGTGTGAGGGTCCTAGATATTTAATTTTGTTTTTTTAAGACATGATAGAACATAACACAAGTATCACTGTTTGCGTCAAACTCTAGAGATATTATAGAAGTTTTGGATATCTGATTATGCAGGTTTACACTGATCTCGCGGTAGATTATTTCAATACGTTCTTGTTGTACGTACCACCAACTATTTTTGCTCTCGGACTGTGAGTATCGGTTTTGTTCTTCTCTCAAATTTCAAATTACATGATCTCAGATTTTTGTTAATCTAACAATTATTATATTGTTTATTTCTTCGATTGCATGTTTTCCAGATTTTTCTTTGTTGGTGATCGTCCATTGGAAAGATCTCACCAAGTATCTCATGAATCAAAATATTAAAGAAAGTTAAAAATTAAGAAAGAGAAAGAAGAGGGTTATCAAATGAGAACTCTTTAGAATCCCATCAGAAACTACCACCACACTTGTCACTTTTTTAATGGGTCTAATTATGAATGTTAATGTTGGGTAATTACCCATAGGGTACCCGAAACCCTGGGTACAATTTGAAACCCAAAACCCGCCCGTTTAATAAAAAAATCTTGCGGGTTTTAGATGGGCGGGTTTATTTATATCCGGGTTTAACTTGGGTTACCCTAATGGGTTTCGGGTACCTGATGGGTTTTTTTGTTTCATTATTTTATAAAGATAATTTTTTTATATATTTACATATTAAGAAATTTTGATTTAATATTCCTAATATTTTAAATACTTTAAAAATAACTCATATTTTTTAAAGTTTGAAAATGAACTTTATAAAATCTAAAAATATTTATATACAATAATATTATTAATCACATAAATGATATTAAAAGTATGTTCAAAAACAAAGTAAAAACATGTTTAAAAACATAGTTAATTTATGTTAAGATGAAAAAATACATATAAATGCTTATGATTATGATGTGCCAAGATATGAAAAATTTAGATATTTAAATTTTTAACATAAACTAGTTTTCAGTATATATATATATATGTATATTTAGAATATTAAACCAACTTTTCCAATTGAGTTCAAATTTTTAAAAATTTGATTTTGTTAGATTTGGTTATTATGTAAATAATCATAACTTAATTTTGTTGTATTTAGTTTTAGACAATTGGTGTGTGATATTCTTTTAAAAAGTTTCATTTTGTTCATATTTTTTTATCTTGTATAGTTTTTAGTGTATTTATTTTTTTTCAACTTGATTATGTTAATTACAATTATAAATTAATTTCTAGCTGAAAATTACAATGTTTGATTTATTTTTAAAAAAGATTATAAGCCTAATTTTAAATTTTACAAGTTTTATCACAAATTTTGTAAGTATAATAATAAATGAGTTTAGATTAAAATAAAATTCGGGTACCCATGGGTAACCCTAAACTTCGCGGGTTTTTTTTGGGTTACCCTACTAACACTGGGTTTTTTCGGATTTTTTTAATTTAGGGTTATTTTTGGACGGGTTTGTTTCGGGTTCGGGTCGGGCTGGGTTTTTTTACCCATCACAACATCCCTAGGTCTAATTCCTTTTAAATATTACAATTAAATTATATAATCAAATTATAAAAAAGACATATATTATATTAGTTAGAGTAGGTCCATAAGCAAATTCTCATAGGGTATCTCACAATTAAAAGAAAAAAGAAAAATAACAAAATTAAGAATGAGAATGAACAAAGTATCTCATTTGAGAATTTTTCAAAACTTCTTAGAACCCCAAACAACACATGTCATTCAATTAGTGATTCAATTACTTTACAAAATTAAAATAAAACTATATAATTATAATATTTTTGTTTTTATTTTTTGAGAAATTATGAGAAATTCTCACCACTAGAGATGCTCTTAGTTACTCATTTTGAAAACCTTTTGTAATGGAGATGCTCTTGGGGGTTTTCCAGTCACATACTTACTCGAGATGAAAGCTCTTTTGACTCTTCTTTTATGGTTTGGAGGATATAATACACTTACAACACTTATAATGACAAAACAAAACTTGCAGCTTCCGGAACCATTCAGTTTCATTTTAACTTGGTTCACTACAGTGTTAGCAATTGTATATCTGGCACTATCACTCACCAAGCTGATCACCAAGGATTTCTGATGTATCCTCAGAGGCTGAGGTTACTGGTAAATGATGAATGGGTCAAAGACTGGCCGTACAGCTCTTTCCTTAATGTTCGAAAAGAGGTTGGTCAATGAGATGGAAGGGTATGAATGGATCCAAGGCTGCTGGTTGTATGGCTCTTTCAGACTGGACGATGGATGGTCGTATGAGTCAATGGGGAACGAGGTCGCCACAAGACCAAGTAAAAATGTTCTTAATAAGACAAGAACTCTTGGCCAGAATCACACTAGTAAGAACTCGGAAAGAAAGAGACAAACTTTTTAAGAAAATTCGATTGTTTTATTGATAAAAGTTGAAAAATACAATGATGTAAAGGGACCTTATATATTGGCCCTAGAAGCTGGTACCTTCGAGGGTCTTTGAAAGGAGATTACATTGAATGAGAAATCGCAAGAAATAAAAGAAATGGCTAAACATGTGCCAATCTATTATACTAAGGGAAATGCGAATAAAAATCATCAAGAACAGAAATGGTTAGTCAACAATCATATTAAAAATGATTTGGACTTACCCTGGTTGGTGTTGTGGCCGGATTGGGTAGATGGGGATGGGTCGGGTGAGTGTTGACCGCGAATGAGGACCCGTTTGAACTTATGCGACCGAGATGCCAAAAATGGAAAGTACCTTTGTCCTTTGTTCTTGATATGCATTTTGTGGACCGACCTTTATGTCATAGATCTCTGGTTTTATAGTTGGGTCTTTCGAGTCTTGGTTTTGTTGCGAGTTTAGGCCGGCTTGGTCCTTTAGCTTGGCTGGTCCGGTTTGGTCCATCTTTTTGGTAAGCCTCATTTGATTCATTTGGTGGGTCAAGTTGTCCACCTCATGTTCAGCGATCAGGTTTTTTACGGCTTGATCGAACTCCCTTTGTAAGGCCTTAGCTCCTGACCGGGTCATGGGCCTTGATAGCATGGTCGGTATGGTCGGTATGGGCTTCGGTCGAGCTACGGGTTTCGGGTTAGTTCCCAGGGATACATCATCCTCTCCCTCTTTAAAAGGTTCTGACCTCAGAATTCTGTCATCTGCATCAAAAGGAACTAAGTCAGACACGTTGAACATTGATGATATTCTTAACTCACTTGGTAAGTCGAGTTGATATGCATTGTTATCGTCATTGATCTTCTTCACGATCTTGAATGGTCTCATTCTTCTTGGTGCTAACTTGTGTTTCCTTTCTTGTGGGAATCTGTCCGATCTCATGTGTACCCAAACATAATCTCTTGGTTCAAGAAGAACTTTTTTGCGGTTCTTATCCGAGTTGGCTTTAGTCTTCTCACTTCTTTTCTCCATGTTCTCCTTAGCCTTTGCATATAACTTCTTGACTGTCTCGGCCTTGGTTACTTTATTCTGATTCATCTGGTCCTCTTTTTGCATGGGTAAGGGTACTAAGTCCAAAGGTGTTTGCGGTTTGAATCCATACACAATCTCAAAAGGACAAAGCTTAGTAGTAGAGTGAGGTATGCGATTATAAGCAAATTCTACTAAGGGTAAACAATCCAACCAAGTTTGTAATTTGTTACCGACTGTGGCTCTTAAGAGAGTGGACAAGGTGCGGTTGGTGACTTCAGTCTATCTATCAGTTTGAGGATGGCATGTGGTGGAGAAAAGTAGCTTGGTTCCGAGCTTCCTCCACAAGGTCCTCCAAAAGTGGCTGAGGAACTTTGAGCCACGGTCCGAGACAATGGTTCTTGGAAGGCCATGTAGCCTAACCACCTCTTTAAAGAATAGGTCTGCGGTTTGGGTAGAATCATTCATCTTGTTGCATGGTATGAAATGGGTCATCTTGTTGAACCGGTCTACCACTACAAAGACCGAGTCCTTGTTCCTGATCTTTGGTAATCCTAACACAAAGTCCATAGACAAATCTACCCAAGGCATGTCTGGAATTGGTAAAAGGTATATAAAGACCATGAGGATGTGACCTGGATTTTGCACTTAAGCAAGTGGTGCATCTGGCACAGAACCGTTCCACATATCTTCGTTGGTGCAGCCAGAAGAAGTGTTCTGCAAGTATGCTCTGAGTCTTGCTCATCCCAAAGTGTCCCATGAAGCCACCTCCATGTGCCTCTCCGATTATAAGTTCTTGCATTGAGCTTTGGGGAATGCATAGCCTTTTGTCCCTGAAAAGGAAATCATCATGTTTATAGTAAGGACTGAAAGCACCTCGGGTACATTGCTGGTAGAGCTCTCCGAAGTCTGGATCATCAGTGTAGAGTTCTTTGAGATGGTCAAATCCCATGATCCTAGCCTCCATGGTTGAGATCAGTGCATGTCTGCTTGATAAAGTATCGGCTACTATGTTCCCCTTTCCCTTCTCTTGTATTTGATTACGTAGGAAAATGTCTCCACGAACTCAAGCCACCTTGCATGCCTCTTCTTAAGGTTGGTCTGGCCTCGTAGATACTTGAGTGTCTCATGGTCAGTGTGGATCACAAACTCTTTGCTGAGTAGGTAATGTTGCCATGTTTCCAATGACCTCACTAAAACATATAACTCCTTGTTATAGGTAGGGTATTTAAGGGTTACTCCATGTAACTTCTCGCTGAAGTATGCAACCGGTTTTTCTCCTTGTGTCAAGACTGCTCCAATGCCGGTACCTGAGGCATCGCATTCAACCTCGAAAGTATGGTTAAAGTTAGGTAAAATCAAAATCGGGGCATTGGTGAGACTGTCCTTAAAGGCTTCTTCTTGGCTTGGACCCCACGTAAACGCTACATCATTTTTGATCTCCAATGTCAAAGGAGCGGCTATAGTACTGAAATCCTTGACAAATCGTCGGTAGAAGGTAGCCAAGCCATGGAAGCTCCGGACTTGTCCAATGGTGGTGGGTGTTGGCCAGTCTTGAATGGCTTTGACCTTCTCCTCAACGACATTTAGTTCCTATGAACTTACAACAAAGCCTAAAAAGATCAACTGATCAAGGCATAAAACACATTTCTTGAGATTAGCATATAGTTGTTCCAATCACAACGTTTCAAGAACTTTCTCAAGGTGTTCCAAGTGATCTTCTAAGCTAGTGCTATATACCAAGATATCATCAAAGTATACAACTACAAACTTACAGATGTAGGCTTTTAGAACATGGTTCATGAGCCGCATGAAGGTGCTGGGTGCATTGGTGAGACCAAATGGTATGACCAGCCATTCATACAAACCTCTCTACTTTTTGAATGCGGTTTTCCACTCATCACCTTCCTTCATTCGGACTTGATGGTACCCACTCTTCAGATCAATCTTTGAAAAGATGGTGGCACCACTTAGTTCATCCAACATGTCATCAAGCCGTGGAATGGGGTGTCGGTATTTGACGGTGATGTTCTTGATGGCTCGGCAGTCTACACACATTCTTCATGTGCCATCTTTCTTGGGTATTAGGATGACAGGCACTGCACATGGACTAAGGCTTTCTCAGACATAGCCTTGTTCCATAAGTCCTTGGACTTGTCATTCCAATTCCTTGGCTTCCTCCGGGTTTACTCAATAGGCTGGCCGGTTTGGTAGGGGAGCTCCAGGCACCAAGTCGATCTAGTGTTCTATCCCTTGGATAGGTGGAAGTCCTGGTGGGATGTTTTCACGGAACACGTCTGTAAAGTCGGCTAACAGCTTGAGTAGTCCTTCCGGATGGTTGACCTCTTCAGTTCCTACAAAATACCCTTCTTTAAAGATCATTGGTAGCACCTGCGTGTGGGACTGTAATGATTTAAGAACCTTACTAGGTGAAATGTAGAGACTGGTCTTACTTACCTTATTGTCCTTGGTTCCTTTGTTCATGGCTCGTTGAAGTTCATGGACTTCTTGTAGTGTGAGGGAAGCAAGGTTATGATTCTTGTGGTTGTGGGTGAAGCTGTAGTAATTGGTGTGACCGTTGTGGAGAGTTTCCTTGTCGAATTTCCAGGGTCGGCCCAATAGAATGTGTCCAACTTGCATGGGAACAACATCACAAAGGACTTGGTCCTCATACTTGCCTACACTGAATGGTACGATGACTTGTTCTCCTATCTTGAGCTCCACCTTGTCGTCTAACCATTTGAGTTGGTATGGACATAGGTGCTTGGTCGTTTGAAGACCTAACCTGTACACCAAGTACTTGCTAGCTACATTAGTGCATTAACCACCATCAATGATAAGGCTACATACCTTGGATTGTACGGTACATCTTGAATGGAAGATGTTTTCTTTCTGGATGGTCTCTGGCTCAAAGAATGCACTTAAGGATCTCCGAGTGACTAGGAGTTCTCCTACATCAGGATAGTCGACCACTTCCTCCTCGGACTCCAGTTGTTCCTCCTCGGTCTCATCTTGAGACTCGTATTCTCCATCTTCCCGGATGATCATGGCTCGTTGGTTTGGGCATTCTCGAGCATAATGGCCTTTGCCCTTGCACTTGAAGCAAGTGACATCTCGGGCTCGCTGGTTCTGAGCTTGACTTGGTCCGGCACCGGCTCCTTTGCTGGCTTCTTGAACTTAGAAGTTGGCTCGTTGTACATCCCTGTATCTTGGTTGCGTTGAGTTGGTGAAATCCATGTGTTCTTAGATCGGCTGGTGGAGATGTTCTTTCTCTTGATGTGTTGCTCAGCTTGAGTGGACAAGTGTACAAGCTTATCTAGGTTGGTGTACTGTTGTCTTTCCACCTTGCGAGCAATATGGTCGTGAAGACCATCAAGAAATTGGGCCATCAAAGTCTTTTTTGGATCTTCATTCTCTAGCCGGTTCTTCAAAGTTTCAAATTCTTCAAAGTACTCTTCTACGGTTCTTGTTCCTTAGGATAGTTTTCTGAACCGCTTTTGTAGGTATCGGTGGTAATAGGCTGGTATGTATCTCTTTCGGAGCTGGTAGCTCATGTCTTCCCACGAGTTGACCGGTTGTAGCCATCGTCTCCTTCGGTCAGAGACATCTCGATCCCACCGAGCTAGAGCATTGTCCGTGAGTTGTGCTGCTGCCAAGGATACCTTCCTTACTTCTGAGTAGCTTGTAGTAATAAAAAATGTACTCCATTCGTTGCCTCCTTGCCATTTCTTCTCGTTACCATTTTGGCGAGGGTTGTGGTTATGTCCTTGGGCCTTGTTGTTGTTGGGCCTGATTCTGGTTGCCATTGCCAACTCCATTGGCTGCCTCATCACCTTTGTGGTTTCCATGAGCTTGGTGGTTGCTACTTTCACCAGTGGTATCGGTGGTTTCATTGTCGTGTTGTCATTACTCCATTTGAGCAATGTGGTTCTGGAGTTCTTGCAAGATGGTCGTGATCTGGGCAAATTGGTTGGGTTGACCAGTGTCTCCCATGATTTGGTACCTGCGAGATCAAGCACAAATGTATGAGAATGTTCAAATATATAATACAAAATAATGGACCAACAGGTGAATGATGTGGAATGCGCTGTTATGGACCGTTCAAAGTAATTTGCATGCAACTATAGAGTTTAGGACGAGCTCTAAAATGGGAAACAAGATATAATAATTTTTTATTTTTAAATTAAGTTTCGAATCACACGGATCAATCCAAGTTCTAATTCAGGAAACTAGTGTTGGATATGATTCGAATGCAAGATCAAGTTAAGATGGGTTGATTTATATATGTTTTTTAAAAATGATGTAATCTAATCAAACAAATCGAATGATGAAAGCAATGAACAAATAATTCTTATGGTTTTTTTTTTTTTTGTAAAACAAGAACAAAAATAACAAATCGTAAATAAGGATTAATAGAACCTGATGTGCAACCGTTTTAGGCTCTGATACCAGTTGATGCATACTCAGGAGCTGATGTTACCGGTGGATGATGAATGGGGCCGAAGACTGGCCGTACAGCTCTTTTCTTAAGGCCCGGATAGAGGTTGGTCGATGAGATCAAAGGGAATGAATGGATCCAAGGCTGCTGGCCGTATGGCTCTTTCAGACTGGACGATGGATGGTTGTATGAGTCGATGGGGGAACGAGGTCGCCACAAGACCGAGTGGAAATGATCTTGATAAGACAAGAACTCTTGGCCAGAATCACACTAGTAAGAACTCAGAAAGAAAGAGACAAAGTCTTAAAGAAAATTTGATTGTTTTATTGATAAAAGTTGGAAAATACAATGCTTTAAAGGGACCTTATATATTGATCCTAACAGCTGGTGCCTTCGAGGGTCTTTGAAAGGAGATTACATTGAATGGGAAATCACAAGAAATAAAAGAAATGGCTAAACATGTTCCAATCTATTTTACTAAGGGAAATGCGAATAAAAATCATCAAGAACAGAAATGGTTAGTCAACAATCATATTTAAAATGATTTAGACTTACATTGGTTGGTGTTGTGGCCGGGTTGGGTCGATGGGGATGGGTCGGGTGAGTGTTGACCGCGAATGTGGACCCGTTTGAACTTATGCGACCGAGATGCCAAAAATGGAAAGTACCTTTGTCTTATCTTCTTTACATGCATTTTGTGGACCGACCTTTATGTCATGGATCTCTGGTTCTGTAGTTGGGTCTTCCGAGTCTTGGTTTTGTTGCGAGTTTGGACCGGCCTGGTCCTTTAGCTTGGCTGGTCTAGTTTTGTCCATCTTTTTGGTAATGCCCAGTTGGTTCTGTAGTTGGGTCCTTTACTAATTTTCACCAACAATCAGAGAAAGGGACAGCAAAACAAAAGAGGAAACTAAAGAAAAAATAAAAGAGAAGAGGGAACTAAAAAAACTGAATGTAGTTATTATGTTTTAATATTAAACATTTTGTTGTTTATTGTTGTTGAACGGTGCCCCACTTTAATATGTGGCAATCTAAATGTATGGTGTTTTTTTATGAGATGGCGTAAGGAGAATTGTGTGTAGTTATTATATTTTGATATGAAGCATTTTGTTGTTTATTATTGTTGAATGATGTTCCGTTTTAATATATAGTCTTCTTAGTTTTTATCATCCTTCTTAGTTTTTCTCAGTGTATGTTTGTGGATTACATTGCCTCTTAAGTACATAATATTATATTTTAAAGGGTTGACTGCCTCAGACCCCCTCTATAATGCTGTTTCCACATATTTCCCCATAAACTGTCAACCTCTTTCTATTCCTCCATTAATTATCTGTTTAATCAAAAAACTCTCTAAACTTATTTTCTATGCCTAATTCCACATACGAAAAAAAAAAAAAATCTGAATTGCGTTTTAGAAAATAGCGATTGGCCAAACGACCCGGTTACCAAAACTACGTCGTTTTGACATTTTAAAAAAATCATATTACAAAAGTAAGATTTGAACTCTTGACCTCTTTTCTAAAGAAACATTTGCACAACCACTCTCCCAAGGCATTTTCTTTGTATATATTACTAATATATATATATATATATATATATATATATGTCTATACATAAAATAAATAATCTGACTCATTTATGTCTCTATTCCATATTTTTTATTTAAAATTATAAATCTTATTTAGATTTTGACAAACTTTTTTTAGATTTCACCTTCATAACTTTTCTTAAAAAACAAAATCGTGAAAACAATTATTTGCCATTTTTTTGTATATTTAGTTTAACAAATTTTGAATTTAATTTTATTTAAAATTACATAAATTTAGTTAAAAATAAATTTTAAATTTTCTAAAAATAAAAAGATATTTATATGTGTGTCTTATTATAAAAATATAATAAAAAATTTTCATTTTTTAATTTATTGATTTAAAAAAAATTAAGAAAAAGTGACGATGTGAAAATGGAATTTTTTTTTGTCAATCTCTATATAAGATTTCTACTTTAAAAAAAAAATACAGAATATAGAGATGAGAAAGATGAGACATTGAGACATATGTATGATAGTATGTGAGTCAGATTATTTATTTTATGTATAAACATCAATATATATATATATATATATATATATATATATGTTAATAGTATATACAAAGAAAACGCATTGGGAGAATGGTTTTGTAAATGTTTCTTTAGAAAAGAGGTCATGGGTTCAAATCTTAGTTTTGTAATATGATGTTTTTTTAAAAAAAAATGTCAAACGACGTAGTTTTGGTATCATGTCGGTTGGGCAATCGCTATTTTCTAAAACGCAATTCTGATTTTTTTTTTTTTTATTTCGTAGGTGGAATTAGACAGAGAAAATAAGTTTAGAGGGTTTTTTTAATTAAACTGATAATTTATTGGGAAATAGAAACAACTTAACAGTATAGGGGGATAGATGCGGAAACAGCATTATAGAGGGGGGTATGAGGCAGTCAACCCTATTTTAAATAAAAGGTGAATCTGTATCTTTTTGATTTGGTGAAACTGGGAAATGAATCTGCTTGGTTGATTTGTGATGATCATGAATTTCACAATCTAAAATTAAAATAAATTGGATACCTACAACTTTTAGAGATAAAACAATACAAAGATCATATATCAAAATCAAGGCTAATATTCTACAATTTTATTACACATATATAATTAATGGCTAACCACAACAATTAAAGAACTGTGAATTCGAGATACATATTTCATTCCATGGTCATCAAACTTTAATTTGGTATCATCTTAGAGTCTTCCGGTGAGAAACACATTGCTTTTAAATCACTTGTTGAGCACAATGACGTAGATAAGAATTATATACCGATAAAACTTTAAGCAAATGACAAAAGAAGAAACAAAACACATCCAATATTCGGTAAAAGAGGAAAATAGTTATCGAAAAAGAGGAAAACAGTAATCGATAAAGAGGAAAAATTGAGTGATTCAACTAAGTCATTAAACTTTGATAGTTTATTATTCGATCAGAAGTAACTTGACATGGGTTTTTTCCCCTTAAATGGGGATCACTCGAAATTACAAATTTGAAGCACATAGATGAAACAGTCAGATATCAAATTCAAGATAAAAACACATGGTATAGGTTCATTCAATCTTAAAATTCTTTAACTGGATCACTTCATCTCATTCTTCTAAGTATTACTTTACTTACTGAATTTTGAAATGTAGTTAAGTATTGCTCGACATGGCTTTCATTTTTACTTGAGTTTATCCCATTTACATATATTTTTGTACATTTTCATCATTAGAAAAAATATATTATTTTGTTCATTTTCCTATTGCAGTGATTCAAAGAAAATATGAAAGAAACATTTAACACTCCAAATATTTTTTAAAAAAAAATACAAATTAACACTCCAAATCATATGAAAATTAGAGTCTTAACAGAAAACTATCTTATATAATTTGATATTTTGAAGAAATATTATGTTATAATCTTAATATATAAACTAAAACAAATTAACTAAACTAAATTTATTTGATGGAATAAAATTTTTAAAAAAAATCATGCACCATAGCCCGAATATTTATCTAATAATATATAACAAAAGTAAGGTGCATCGTAAACTGTGATTGCCACATGATCATTATATACTCATCGTATTCATGAACATTGATAGACTTAAGAGAGTTGAAAAACTCCACATTCTCCTATCTCCAGATTGTCTCTTTTGACTGCAAACTCAAAGACGAACTCGCTGGAAGTCACATCCATTGCTTCAATGTTGAATATGTATAGATGTGCCGTTAAAGAGGTAGGTAGAAGGTGATCTCCTAATTTGTAAGAAACACTGAAGCCATCCCGTTTGCACATGATGCTGGAAGATACTCACATTCTCTCCCCCCAAATTTCAAGCGAGAAAAACTCATCATGAGTAGCAGCTTTACAGTCCCCATTAACTAACATGATGCAAGCTTTAAACCTCATGGATGTAGGAAGAGACCTCTCATACAGCTTCACTGTTAGGGAACTTCCAGTAGTTCTATAGTGAAAGTAGTCAGGCACTTTTGCACCAGGTAATACTGCAATTCCACCATTGAGTTTATCATTTAATGATGCACGGATGATGATGTCTCTCGCTTCTTTGTTTAATTTGAAACAATTGGCAAAGATGAGATAAGCAAACACTGAATTAAGAAAAGAGCAATCTAGTCTTTCCAATGAGACACAATCTTCTGCATTCAAGATTTCGAGGGAATCAGGAAGTTGAGAGAGCGATACCAGCTTTTTGCAATCGAGGAGTATAAGTCGATATAGACGAGAGATTTTCTTGATCCATGGAGGAAGTTCTTGTATATGTAATTCTCCACCCCATACATACAACACTGTGATGGTATCAAGAGCATGTCTGAATTCTTTGAGGTTTTCGAAGTATGACATATGCAACTCAGAAAGATGAGACCATGACTTGATTGCTAAAGGCACTTCCTCTATCGCAGTTACATGGAGCTTGAGTACTTCTATGTTTGTGGATATCTCAGGAAAACTTTTCAACCGCCAGCAAAAGCTGAGGTCAAGTGTTTTCAAAGACTTCAAGTTTATGTTTATTGGAAGAACCTCTAATGTCCAACATCCAATCAAACACAAATTTTCCAACTCATGAAGATTTCCAATAGAAGAGGGGAGCTCCTCTAGACTTTTGCAATCACTAAGATCCAATTCTTTAAGCTTAGTGACATTTCCTATAGAAGAAGGGAGTTTCACCAGACTTGTGCAACCACTAAGATTCAATTTCTTGATATTAGCAGCATTTCCGATTATGGAGGGAAGCTTCATCAACCTTGTGCAACCACTAAGATTCAATATTTTAAGATTAGTGGCATTTCCGATAGAGGGAACCTTCACAAGATTTGTGCAACCACTAAGATCCAATTCCATGAGATTAGTGGCATGTCCTATACAGGAGTTTAGCTCCACTAAACTTGTGCAACCACTAAGATCCAATTCCTTGAGACTAGTAGCGGTAGAAAGATCAGGAAGCTCCTTCAAGTTTTTGGAATCACTTAAATCGATCCACTTCAGATTTCTAAGCTGCTGTTTTGACAAATAAAGATAGCATGCAACAATAAGTTAATACGATTAGGTATGAGCACATAAAAGAAACTACTCATTCACACATCCATGACATTAGATTATGATTCAGCTAATTAAATAGAATGTGGTAAGATCACTTCACACAAACAAAAACTTAAGTGAACTGAAATTTAAAATTTTCAGAAATAAAAATATTACTTACCTGACTTCCTTCATAGAGCTTCTCAAGCTTGCTGTCATACATAGACAAACCAACGAGGAACTCCATATTAAAAATAGAAGGCAAACATGTCATCGGATAATGCGCCCAGTCCAATAGCCTAAGCTTCTGAAATTGATAGTTTAGACCTTGTGGCATGTACAACATGTTTGAATGATTAGGATCACCGTAGATTCTTAAAAACTGGAGATTATGCATTCTTTTGATGGCTCTGTCATTTATTATTAACTTTTCCTCGACCACAGATAAGTTGAAGCGAATTCCTATAATACTTCCACTTTCCTAGAATAAGAACCATATAAATATAAATAGAGATGATTAGTTATGAAATAAACTCAGTTTGCAGTTTCGTATGCAATGAAAAGAGTAGTTCTAAAAACTTACTGCAACACCATCAATGAGTGCTTCACATATCTCTCTTTCATCGATTAAAAACCGACGTTTCCCAAGTTGTTCACCTAATTGTTCTAGCAACTTATGCATATATATATATCCGTACTTACTGAAAGATATGAGAGATTTCTCAGCTAAAACATCAAGCCCATGTCTCACATCCAAGAACTTCTTTGCAAGATAGTCTTCCACTTCCTTAATCTCATAATGATTGAAAAAGCAGGCTATGTGAAGAAATAAATCTTTATCTTTGTCATCTAAGGCGTCATAACTGAACTTTAAAACGCTCTCAATTTCGGTGTTAATGGAAGTCTTTAACTTAGGAAGCAAATTTGTCCACTCTTGCTTGGACATTCCTCTGAAATAAGAGCCCATAACCCTTAGCCCCAACGGGAGTCTACCTGCAAGTCTTGTAACTTCTAGAGCAAGCTCCTCAAAACCATCTTTGGGGAACTTTTGACCAAAAGCATACATACACAAGATTTGAAGAGCCTCATTAGTAAATGGAAAATCCACCTTGTAAATATGGTTGATGCCATGTGCTTTTAGAAGTTTCCTATCTTCGGTTGTGATGAGAACTCGACTCCCAGGACCAAACCAACTAGTTTCTTTCGCCAAGGCATCTAGTTGTCCTAACCTATCCACGTCATCAAGAACAACCATAACTTTTTTGTCATTCAACCTTTCTTCTACAACTCCTAAATGAGGAACTTCAATAACATTCTGGTTAAATGTTTGAGACAAGAACTCTTTTTGCAACTGCAAGTTCGCACTGTACTCATCATAACAAGGTCTTGGATAGCGTATTTTGATATTCTCCATAAAGACACAAAATTGGAACTGATGAGTGTGTTCGCTAAGTAGAAATCTGGCAATGGTGCTCTTACCAATCCCAGAAGGACCCCAAATCCCTATCATCCTCACATCATCTGACTCTAGACATAAAAACTGTTTCAATTTCTCCATATGAGCTCCCATCCCAACAAAAGCGATGAAATCACGAGATGACGTGAAGTTATTCAACTTGTTGGAGATATCAATTGCGATTTTTTCGATCATGACTGCTTCAGTTTTCCTAACGAAAAACACACATAAATAAAAACGTTAAATAGTGAATAACAATAAGAGAAAGTATTTACTTTTATGTAAAAGAACGAACCAGTTGTTTGTATGATAACCGGCTATTGTGGCTACTTTAGCCAAAGCTTGTTTCCATTTCTCAATATCTTCCTCTTTTTTACCAACACAAGTTTTTGTGAAGACTTTTCCAAAATCTCCAGCCTGATTCTTTACATCAGATGGATCCACTTCATCAAAAATTGTCATAACTTTTTGACCCAACACATCCATGCATGTCATGATCTCCACCAATTCGTTCAAACACCATGTAGAAGAAGCATAGTTCCTAGAGAGCAAGACAATAGCTATTCTTGATCCTCTTATTGCTTCAATGAGCGCATTACGGATCGCTTTGCTCCTCTCGATATCATTATCATTAAATGAATCGATTCCTTTGGTTTTGAGCTCTTTCAATAAGTGACTGAGAAATGCTTTTCGGACGTCTTCCCCGTGGAAGCTTGGGAAGACATGGTGTTTCTGATTCCAGGAAAAAGAAGTTGGAGGCGATGAAGGAGATAAACAAGAAACCTCAATAGTATTCTTTGGATGCATACTGTATTTTCTATAAACCATTAGAAGTATTGTTCTGAAAAGCGTGAATAAGCCTACTGCAGCAACAACATAGCTAAGGAAAAAAGAAGAATCCATTAGTCTCACAGAGCTTTTTCGAGAGCTATGTGAATAACGAGTTACCAGAGACTGATTGTTTTTAGTTAACACCGTTGAACACTTTTTTGATCTTAAGATTGTACCAACTCCAACACCTGCAAAATTTTCTAGAAGAAGTAAGTATTAACTACAAACACAAATTTTTTAAAGAAAATTTGATAAATATCAATCTCGCAATCAAGATCTGAGTTCACACATGTGCAGTTAAATAAAAAAAAAAATCGATATACATAATCAAATCTTGATTTTCTTTTTTTCTTTCTGAAAGTCGATCTTTGTTAAAAATTGAAGACAGATTAGTCACACTTACCTTTCGAAATCGCTCTTCGTTCTGGTTCTCGTATAATTCGATCTTTGGTAGTTTTTTTAATTTTTTATGTTTTGTACTACTTTTAATATTGGCATATAAATATGGTAATTTTTCTTTAAAATATTACCTTCTTTTGATTAATTAATTTTGACTAGAGTCTCTTTGTTTCTTATTTTATTTTTAGCTGTCGAAAATCATTGCAGATATTCGCCATCTCCGAGACTCAGGCGAGTCAGGCTCTCTCTCTCTCTGTCTCACCAATCTCTTCTTCCGTCTTTTCTCCACCGACAATCCGAATCTGGACACCGACAAAAATTGTCTTGTCTGATCGCAATGCATGCTCTCAAGGACAAGGTTTCACAGAAGCTTTCGAATCTCTTCGCTGATTCCCCTAGCCAATCTGCTTCTCCTCGCTATTCCCTCACCGATTCTCCAAAGGTATTTCCTTTTTTTCTTCCCCAGGAGTTTCGTTTCGAATTAGAGAACGTAGAAGCTTGTTTAGGTTTTATATCCATGGATGATTCCACTTCCCTTTAATTGTTATCCCCTATTTTCATGAGATGGGTCCTTAAATTTGAATCTCGTATGTTCTCCAAATCGATCATTTTCGATAAAGGTTGCGACTTTAATTTCGTTTGAATCTGTGACATAAAAGCTTTTGAATGTGTAGGCCAGGCTAAAGTCAAGTTCAGGGAAATCGTTGTCTTCGTATTTACCCTTTAGTGTTCTTCAATCTGGAGATGAGAATGAGGAGTCTGAATCGTGTCCTCCTCCTCTTCCCATTATAACAGACAGCTACGAGTCTGTTGAGACTTGCAAACAAGGAAAGGGGAAAAACCAAGCTGTGGCAATGATCTCGAATGGCGAAGACAAGGACGGTGAGCTACGTAACGATTACTATGAAGGGGTGAAGCAGATGGCTGAGTTAACAGAAAGCTCTGCTTTTATCTCTGCTAACTTGTGCGAGTTCTTGCAAGCGTGTCTTCCTAATATCGTTAGAGGATGCAAATGGATCTTGTTATATAGGTAAAAAAGAAAATGAAAGTTTACTTCACCTCTTGCTTGATGAGATTTTGGTTTTGGTATTAACTTTTAATCGGATGAAGGGCAGTACGTTGAAACATGGCATATCACTTCGTACGCTTCTGCGTAGAAGCGCAGAGCTTCCTGGTCCTTGTTTATTGGTTTGTTTGCTGGCCTCTTTTGCTCTATGATACATTTTGAAAAAGAGAAATTTGAATAGGAGAGATCTTAGTTTTGTCATGATTGGGTTTGGTATAGGTTGCTGGAGACAAACAAGGTGCGGTTTTTGGTGCTATGCTGGAATGTCCGTTGAGACCAACTCCTAAGAGGAAATATCAGGCAGGCTAATTACTTGTAATGTTATTCGCTTTCGCTAAGGCTCCGATTGTTTCTTTGTGCACAAACACACAGAAACAATCAAGGTCTAGATAGTTTCCGTATTGCTGATTCTCTTCCATGTTTTTGGATGATAGGGTACAAACCAGACATTCTTGTTCACAACTATCTATGGTCAACCACGCATATTTAGACCTACAGGTAACTATTTATACTGACTCTTCTCATTTTCCGGTCTTATGTCTCTTCCTTCTCAAGCTATCGGATATATAGAGAAAATTTGATATTGGAGGAGAATGCTCAAGTCTCTTCAAAAGCAAATCTTGAATCCACTGAGTCTCATCATAATTTTCCTCGGTTCTTGTCTGCAAGTTGATCTAAACTTGGTTTAGGTAGTTGAATTGTGGCTATATACCATCTAGTAAGAAGGAAAATAGAGTTACTTAATTAGATAATGGAAGGAGCAAGTAACTTGTAAAGGATAAGTTGCAGAAGCATGCACTTTTTGTGTTTCTGTTTCAAAACCAAGCCCAGCATGTATGTGTAGTCGAGGACCTCTCTTATGAATTTTGTGCAGGTGCTAACCGATATTACTGGATGTGTATGAACGAGTTTTTGGCGTTTGGAGGTGGAGGAAGCTTTGCTCTATGTTTAGACGAAGATCTGTAAGGCCCAATCTGGCTCCATCTTAAATTTGAAAGTTCTACCTATTTAATCGTTTTGATGATACTCAAACCGAGTGTTTCTACTTGAACTAAGGTTGAAGGCAACAAGTGGACCTTCTGAAACATTTGGGAACGAATGCTTAGCTAGCAGCACAGAGTTTGAGTTAAAGAATGTCGAGGTAAACTATCAAGTTTCCATTGTGACAGCCTTACCCGACATAATTATACATTCTTACATGGATCTTGAAGTAATCAATTCATATTCATGTTAAAATCTGCAGCTCTGGGGATTTGCGCATGCGTCTCAATACCTCTCATCCTGATCATGGAGATCCTTTCTTGGTTACCTCAAAAGAAAGTTTACCATCTTTTTCAATCTCTTAATTGTTTCAAAGTTATGATTAGGCTAAGACAGTGTTTCAGGGTTTACATGATTGTATCTGTGTTACTGAGAATACTAACTCAGCTTTCATATTTTTTTTTCGAGACTGTATAACTCAACAATAGTGTTATTGTTTGTTCTATATAATATAAGATTCATCTGGTTTCAAGAGTGATGATGCACACAAGTTTCAGAATGCGAAATGGCAGTTTTCTGTTTTAAAGAGGTTTGAACAAAATAACATCTAGACAGGAACAAGAAGAAGAGGATTGTATACAGACAAGAACAGAGGAGGAAGAAGAATCTAAGATTCTCAATCAAGCAAGGAAGCCAAGCCTCTCTCCATTCTTCTTAGCAAGCCTAATCAATCCTTGTCTCTGTTTCGCATCAGCTCCTATCGATTTACAGAATTCTGTAATCACCTGAAAACCAAACAAAATAACCCATTTCCGACAAAACTCAAATGATTCTCCTTTCTTGATTTCAAGATCTTAACTAGAGAAAGTGATGAACTTTACGACGAACCTGAGAGTGTAAAGCAATGGCTTTGCCTCTAAGCTGATTAAACCTCTTCTTGCCTACTATGTTCCGAGTGACAACGACGAGAGGAGCGAATAAACCTTTGCCTTCGTTGACATTCTTCATCATTGGTTGTACTCTGATGGGTCTCCGCGAGACACGAGCTTGATGCGGTGGAGCGGTTGTTTTGGCGAGCATGGTGTGGTAATCTTCGCCGGAGATTGAACTTCCCCAACTTCCATAGAAGGAAGTTCCGAGTAAGCCTTGATTCGCAGAGAGTGAAGCAGCAATGGCCATAGGAATCGGCTTAGGCTTCTCTCTCTCTCTCTGATTGATTGTTAATGGTGGAGAGAAGGAGAAACTGAGTGTTTGTGGTTCGATTTTGAGTTTAACGTTTTGGTGTGGACAAGGTTTGAGTGGTGTTGTGGTTTGGATGGAGAAAGGAGAGCCACAAATATGATTCTGTTGTTACGCGGCTTTTAATTTTTTTTTTTTGACTTGCGGTATCAAGTTTTTCTACATTAGTCTTTTCCCACCGTCCGATCATATTTATTTTCCTGTAACATTTTTTTTTTTTCTTTCCTGCTCTATTTTTTTTTTTTTTTCAAAAGAAAGAATCAATAAAAACTAAAAAAAAAATTTACTTTCTTTAATCAGATTAATTAATGGCTCAGCGAAATGACTTTTGACTATGATCTTTATTAGGGGTGGAACGAAGAAAATTTGATTAGGTGTTGTTCGTCTGCTCACCTAGGTGATCCATTTGGGTGAATGTGAGAATTAATGTTCGTTTAGTGAATTTTAAGATATCATTCAGATGGATCACTTGACTGATTTTTCAAAATTCATCTGAAATTTTGAAAAAAATCTGGGTGAGTCTTGATGGTGTATTAATGTGAAGGTGAGTCTTTAAAAATTGTAAATAACAATAATGACCTTATTTAACCATATATTTATAAAAATGCCAAAACCGATTTTAAACCGCAAAATCACATTTTCTAGCCAAAAACTCTAAATAGCAAAATTACAATTTTCCGACAAATCCACAAAATTGAAAATTCATGTTTCCTGTTAAAATAACAAAAACATGTTTTCCCGCCAAAACTTCAAAATCAAGTTTCTTTTTGCTAAAACCGCAAAATTATATTTTTCTGCTAAAACCATAAAATTACGTTTTTCCGCCAAAAAGAGAAATTATGTTTTCCGTTAAAACAGCAAAATCACATTTTTCTTTAAAACCGCAAAATCACGGCTTTCCGTTGAAACCGGAAAATCATGGTTTTCGCTAAAACCGCAAAATCATGTTTTTCGCTAAAACCGCAAAATCATGTTTTCCGCTAAAACCGTAAAATCACGTTTTTCGTTAAAACCGCAAAATCACATTTTTCGCTAAAACCGCAAAATCACGGTTTTCCGATAAAATCGTAAAATCATGGTTTTCCGCTAAAACCGTAAAATCATGGTTTTCCGCTAAAACCACAAAATCATGTTTTCCGTTAAAACCGTAAAATCATGGTTTTCAGTTAAAACCGCAAAATCATATTTTCCGTTAAAACCACAAAATCACGGTTTTCCGTTAAAACCGAAAATCACAGTTTTCGCTAAAACCGCAAAATCATGTTTTCGCTAAAACCGCAAAATCATGTTTTCCGCTAAAACCGTAAAATCACGGTTTTCGTTAAAACCACAAATCACGCATTTCCGTTAAAACCGCAAAATCATGTTTTCCGTTAAAACCGCAAAATCATATTTTCCATTAAAACCGCAAAATCATATTTTCCATTAAAACCGCAAATTCATGTTTTTCGTTAAAACCACAAAATCATGTTTTCCGTTAAAACCGCAAAATCATGTTTTTCCATTAAACCCGCAAAATCATGTTTTCTCGCTAAATAAAGAAAAAATTGTTTTTCGCCAAAACCACAAAATAACATTTTCCCGTTAAAATCATAAAGTCGCTTTTGTTGACCTTGGGACGTACGGCCGTGCCGTCCGTACAAGGCCGTGCCGTCCGTACAAGGCCGTGCCGTCCGTACAAGGCCAGCCGTACATCCACGACCGTTTGTCCCGGGAAGCTCTGTGGAAGAAGTTTGGAGAGTGTGCAAAGTCCGGGCGTCCGTACCGTACGGCCCCACCGTCCGTACCAGACCGGCCGTACCAGCTCGACCGTACCGTTCTAAGAAGCTTCCCAGAAGAGTTAGGCGTGTGCAAAGCCCGGGCACAAGAGGACAAGAAGGAAGCTTATAGGAAGCTTCCTATAAGACCAACGAGCCAGCTGGTCATGACCGTTTGTGGATAAGGCCAGCTGGTCTCAACGTCCCTTTCTCCTTTTTGACCAAAGATTCGGTCTGTCCCCTGGTTGATGACGCGTCCCTATGAGTCACTAGATCCTCTGGCATATTCTTGCCAGAGTTCTTTTTATAAACGCTTGTATCATCTTTGTAAACGATTCATTCTTTTTGGTCACAATGAAATCTCTCTGTTTCTTTCACTCTGTCTCTCATTCTCTCTCGTTCTAGATAATATTCTCCCTTAATCTCTTCTAAACTCTCCTATTCTCTTTATGTATTCCGCATATTCTTACATGGTATCAGAGCCAGGTTGCTAGTTCTGGTGTCTATTCTCTCATTTTGGGTGCGATTCTCCTTCTCACTCACTCGCTCAGTATCTTCATCTCAGAATCTCTCAAGTTCTCTCCTTAGACGTTCATGGAAAATACCAAGTCCACAAAGCTACCGGTCACCCTCAAAGGAGGAAGCAACTACTTTCTTTGGGCGAGAACCACAAAGGCTGTTTTTTGTGGTCAAGGGGTCTGGAGTCACGTTGAAGACTCAGATGATAGTGTCAAAAACCCAACAAGTGTGGAAGACGCACGATGGTTCCAAGAATATCAGTCTGTCCTAGCTATCCTTCAGGGGTCGCTAGACCTGTCCATCCTAGAGGCATACTTATACTGCGAGACAGCAAAGCAGCTCTGGGAAACCCTCAAGAACGTGTTTGGTAACATTTCAAATCTCACACGGGTGTTTGAAGTGAAACGGTCCATCAACAACCTCTCCCAAGCAGATATGGAGTTTAATGAGTTATTTGGAAAGTTCAGGTCACTATGGGCTGAACTCGACATGCTAAGGCCAGCAACCATTGATCCTGTCGTGCTTGATGACCGAAGGGAACAGGACAAAGTGTTTGCCTTGTTGCTCTACCTCAGCTCCTCATACAATGACCTTACCAAGCATATGCTCTGAGCGGACAAGCTCCCCTGCCTTGAAGAAGTGTGTTCGCAGATTCAGAAGGAACAAGGGTCACTTGGACTATTTGGTGGAACAGGAGAACTTCCAACCGCGAACAAGAACTTGTTCCACTCAACCAACAAGACCTACTCTAAGTCAGAGGACCGTAGGAACTGGATTTGTGACCACTGCAAGAAGAAAGGTCACAACAAGGACAAGTGCTGGATACTCCACCCACACCTCAAGCCGACCAAGTTTAAGGAGGCAAGGGCGAACATTACTGAAGCGGTGGATACTCAGGGTTCAACCTCAACAGCTAGTGGTCAAACTCAAGTGGAGGGATCTGAGTTAGCTATGGTGGTTCATGGAGGAGTCAGAGGACCGGACAATGACCTAGTAAGGAAGTCGGACCTGGAGGCTCTCATCAAATCCATAATCAACCTCAAGGAGTCTGGTACAACTTATTTCTCAATGACTAGGCCTAGTAAATCTTTTGGAACTCGGTCAAATAATTCACTTGTTGTAGACTCAGGAGCATCTCATCATATGATTAGTAACCCTGAGCTTCTTAGCAATATTAAACCGGCCTTAGGAAGTGTGGTTATAGCAAATGGTGATAAGGTTGCAGTTAGTGGAATTGGAGACCTTAGGTTGTTTGATAAGCAATCTCAAGCTTTGTATATGCCTAAGTTCACATCCAATTTACTATCGGTCAAGAGAATAACAAATGATTTAAACTGCTATGCTATCTTTGGACCTAACCGTGTACAGTTTCAGGATATTGATACTATGCAATTGCTTGGACAAGGTGGAACTAAGGATGATCTGTATGTTTTGGAAGATACCTCACCAAGCAATGTCAAACCTGTCTCGTTTTCCTCTTGTCTCTCTGTTGGCCTGAATAAATTGTGGCATGCTAGACTAGGCCATCCTCATTTTCATGCTTTAAAATTGTTGTAACCTCAAGTTTCCTTTGATCACTCTAGTTGTGAAGCTTGTATCCGTGGTAAACATTGCAAATCGGTTTTTCCAAAGTCATTATCTATATATGAACATTGCTTTGATTTAGTTCATTCGGATGTTTGGACATCTCCTTGCATGTCTAGGGATAGTAACAAATATTTCGTGACCTTTATAGATGAGAAATCGAAATACACTTGGATAACCTTGCTTCCTTCTAAAGATAGAGTGTTTGATGCTTTCATAAACTTTCAAAACTATGTGACTAACCAATTTAAAGCCAAATTGAAAGTTTTAAGGACAGATAATGGAGGAGAGTACATAAATCACAAGTTCAAAGATCACTTAGCTAAACATGGCATATTGCACCAAACAAGCTGTCCATATACTCCACAACAAAATGGAGTTGCTGAAAGGAAGAACAGACATCTTATGGAGGTGGCTCGGTCCATGATGTTCCATGCCAATGTTCCAAAAAGATTTTTGGGAGATGCAGTAATGACATCATGCTATCTGATCAATCGAACTCCAACCAGATTCCTTGACAACTCCTCTCCATTCAAGGTACTCAACAAGTCCAAACCTTCAATTGATTATCTAAAAGTGTTTGGATGTGTTTGTTTTGTACTAGCTCCAGGAATACAGAGAACCAAGCTTGATGCAAAGAGTGTGAAGTGTATGTTCATTGGCTATTCCACTACACAAAAGGGATTCAAGTGTTTCGATCCTACCAACAATCGGACCTATGTTTCCAGAGATGTTAAGTTCTTAGAAGATCAAGGCTTCTACATGGAAAAGGACTGGGATAACTTGAAGAACTTAGCTCAATCATCCTCTGACCAAGTATCAACCTTGCGTTTCCTCCTAGATCATCTCGGCCACAACAATGTCCAACGACCGGCCACTCCAAATACAGCTCCTCAAGAAGGGGATCAACCTCAAGAAGAGGCTCAAACCAATGCTACCCACGAGGGGGAGCAAACTGAAGAACCTCAAGATGAGGTCCAAACTGATGCTACCCATGAGGAGGAGCATGTTGCGGTAACTCAAAAAGAAGAACCGCAGGACAGAACTCAAGCCAGCGACCAGACAACCTCTGACACTCAACCTTTGGTGGACCAGGAGCCAGCTCCCATTGTCCAAAGAAGAAGTACGAGGGATCGGAAAGTTTGAGGGTTCGAGGCTCCGGAAAGTTCAAGGACGAATTCTCGTGTCTACTTTAATAGTCAGGCCGTGGCTCATCCAGAAATTGAAGCTGTTTGCTCGCTTGCCCTGTTGCCATCTGAACATCTTGCATTCCTCACCAAGATCGAAGCTGAGGTCGTTCCATCCACATACGAGGAAGCAATGGCCAGTCCACAATGGAGGGATGCAGTAGTAGCTGAGGTTGGCGCTATGGAGAAGAATCACACTTGGGATGCTTCGGTTCTTCCTAAGGGCAAGAAGGTGGTCACGTCCAGATGGGTGTTTACCATCAAGTACAAGACCAATGGAGAAATTGATCGCTACAAGGCGAGGCTGGTGGCTGGTGGCTTCACCCACACGTATGGGAATGACTACAAAGACACCTTCGCCCCAGTAGCCAAACTACCCACGGTAAGAGTTGTTTTAGCTTTAGCTGCTAACCTATCTTGGAAGTTGTGGCAGATGGATGTCAAGAATGCCTTCTTGCAAGGCGACCTTGAAGAGGAGGTGTATATGCAGCCACCTCCGGGCCTTGAAGATACTATTAACCCAGGCCAGGTGCTACGACTGAGGAAGGCCATCTACGGTCTCAAACAGTCTCCAAGGGCCTGGTATCATAAGCTCAGCCGCACATTGTGGGATCTTGGGTTCCGACGATCCGAAGCTGATCACAGCCTATTCACTCACAAATCCTCTCAAGGTATAGTGGTGGTTGTTGTCTATGTAGATGACTTGATCATCTCTGGCAACAACAAGGAAGGTATCCTCACACTCAAGTCCTCTCTTCAAGCTTCTTTAGATATTAAAGATCTTGGTGAACTTAAATACTTTTTGGGTATTGAAGTCTGTAGGAATACTGATGGTCTCTTTATTTCCCAAAGAAAGTATGTCCTTGACTTGTTGAATGAGACAGGTACAATGGAAGCCAAGCCGGCTGTGAGTCCCCTTGAAGATGGCTACAAGGTCAACCGAGAGGGGGAGAAGGAGGATGAGCCCTTTGAAGATCCTGCCTTATACCGCAAGCTAGTTGGTAAGTTGATCTATTTAACACTTACTAGACCTGACTTGTGTTTTTGTGTGAACCAGGTCAGTCAGCATATGAAGGCCCCTACGGAATATCATTGGACCATGGTCGAAAGAATCCTCAGATACCTCAGGGGGAGCTTGGACCATGGCATTTGGATGGGAAAGAATGCAAGCACCGAGATTGTGGGATATTGTGACGCTGACTGGGCTGGAGATAGAATGGACAGGAGGTCCACAACTGGCTATTGCACGTTCGTTGGAGGCAACATGGTGACCTGGAAGACCAAGAAGCAGAAGGTGGTGGCATGTTCAACGGCTGAAGCAGAGTACCGGGCCATGAGGAAGCTGACCAATGAGTTGACTTGGCTGAAGAGTCTACTGGCCGATCTTGACATTCAGCAAACCACACCGATGGTGATGCATTGTGACAACCAGGCGGCCATTCATATTGCCTCAAACTCAGTCTTTCACGAACGCACCAAGCATATAGAGGTGGACTGCCACAAGGTTCGGGAAAAGATCGCGGACGGGACAATCCTTCCATGCTTCACAAGGAGTGAGGACCAGCTTGCCGACATATTCACTAAGACCGCAAGACCAAAGGTGTGTGACCACATCTTCAGCAAGCTCGGCCTAGTGAGCTTGTCCCGGGGGTAAGCGCTTCCTTGCCCATGAAGTACATACTCTTTTCCTTAACCAGAGTTTTTCCCACTGGGTTTTATCTGTTAAGGTTTTTAACGAGGTGTATCTTCATGGGCGCTCCAAGCTAAGCATTCTAGGGTGATTCCAGAATGTTTAGCTTGAGGGGGAGTGTTGACCTTGGGACGTACGGCCGTGCCGTCCGTACTGTACGGCCTCACCGTCCGTACAAGGCCAGCCGTACATCCACGACCGCTTGTCCCGGGAAGCTCTGTGGAAGAAGTTTGGAGAGTGTGCAAAGTCCAGGCATCCGTACCGTACGGCCCCACCGTCCGTACCAGCTCGACCGTACCGTTCTAAGAAGCTTCCCAGAAGAGTTAGGCGTGTGCAAAGCCCGAGCACAAGAGGACAAGAAGGAAGCTTATCGGAAACTTCCTATAAGACCAACGAGCCAGCTGGTCATGACCGTTTGTGGATAAGGCCAGCTAGTCTCAACGTCCCTTTCTCCTTTTTGACCAAAGATTCGGTCTGTCCCCTGGTTGATGACGCGTCCCTATGAGTCACTAGATCCTCTGTAATATTCTTGCCAGAGTTCTTTTTATAAACGCTTGTATCATTTTTGTAAACGATTCATTCTTTTTGGTCACAATGAAATCTCTCTGTTTCTTTCACTCTGTCTCTCATTCTCTCTCGTTCTAGATAATATTCTCCCTTAATCTCTTCTAAACTCTCCTATTATCTTTATCTATTCCGCATATTCTTATAGCTTTTTCGCTAAAACCGCAAAATGCATTAAAAATAAAGTTACATCCAAATGATTCATCTAGATGCATATCCAAAAATAAAAATAAAACAAACAACATTCAAATGCATTATATATATGCATCATCCAAATGATCCATCCAGATGAATCACCTAGATGATCCACCTGGATAGATCATCTAGGTGAGTAGACGAACAGGGGAACAGAAAGTGGTAATTTGGGGGAAAAACTTCTCCTATTTATATTTTATTTAAAATTTGAATGAAATGAGACTATATAAAATGAGATGGAAACCGAAATGCCTATTTAAAAAACATGTCTTAAATTTTTTAAAATAATACAATCAAAGCAATGATTATAATTTATAAGTTGTATACATGTATCTAATCTACTTTTTTCAATTCATTACACATTCGATTATAAAATAAAGAAACATTACATTATATTTCATAAGAATTAAAAATTTGAAACAAAAAACTATAATTAAATCAAGATGAATTAAATATAAAGTAAAAAACATAAATATTTTAAATTAAAATAAAATTCAATAAAAATAATATTTACATAAAAACAATAACATAATAAAATATGATGGTATGAAACATAAAAAATATATGAATTATGTAATAATAGTATTTTCTAAATAAATTATAAAAGCATGAAATGCAAAAGCATAAACATTAAGATAAATAATGTGTCGTAGAAAAATAAATACCAATACTGAAAGAGAAAGATGTGGAGTGAATTATTTTCTTTTTACGTGTGTCTCTGAAAATGAACGAATACGTTCATTTTATATGGTGAGATTGGACAAGTTCTATTGTAGCAATTATATGATGTGGACTCCACAAAAAGTTTTACACACCAATGTCAATTGACTTTTGTAACACTTCCCCTTGGAGTCCATCGTCATATGTATTTTTAGTTGTCTCGTTAAAACCCCTTCTTGAAAAACCCTATGGGAAAACCATAGTAAGGTAAAAAGAGTATAACTATGTAAACTTCCCCTCGAACGACTTGATTTTCTAGGTTCCGTTGATGGCACATTCCAATGTTATGGACATGCTTCTTGAACATTGTGGTGGGTAATGATTTCGTGAAATGTTGTTGCATGATCGGACATATCTCACTTCAATCTCTTTATTCTTCTCGAGTTCTTGAATGTATGAGAATAACTTCGGAGATATATGTTTAGTTCTGTCACTCTTGATATATTTTTCCTTTGTTTGAGCAACGCATGCAGCGTTGTCTTCATATAAAATAGTTGGCTCTGTATTTTCGTGAATTCCACTGCTTGATAGGATGTGTCTGCTCATTGACCTTAGCCATACACATTTTCTACTTACTTCATGGAGAGCAATAAGTTCAGCATGATTTGAGGAAGTGGCCACGAGTGTTTGCTTTTGAGAGCGCCAAGATATAGCGGTGCATCCGATCGTAAAGACGTATCCCGTCTGTGAACGGGCTTTATGTGGATCTGATAAATATCCTGCATCTGCAAAACCAACCATTTGACCTTTTAAATTTTTAGGATAAAATAAACATAAATCAGTAGTCCCTTGAAGGTAACAGAAAACATGCTTAATCCATTCCAATGTCTTCGCGTAGGGGACGAACTGAATCTTGCCAAAAGATTAACTACAAATGATATATCGGGTCGAGTGCAATTTGCAAGATACATGAGTGCTCCGATTGCACTTAAATATGGTACTTTGGGACCAAGTATTTCTTCATTTTTCTCATGTGGTCTAAATGGAACACTTTTAACATTAAGTGATCTAATGATCATAAGGTCACTCAAAAGAGTTGCTTTATCCATGTTAAAGTGTTTTAACACTCTTTTGAAATATGTGCATTGGTGCACAAATATACCATTTTGAGAATGCTCAATTTGTAGACCAAAAAAAATACTATGTTTGTTAACGGTCTTTCATCTCAAATTCTCCTTTTAAATAATTTGATGTTTTATGTATCTCTTCATGAGTTCTGATTATGTTTAGATCATCAACATATACTGCGATTATCACAAATCAATATTCTGTTTTCTTGATGAAAACACATGGGTATATAGGATTATTTAAATATCCTTATTTTGTTAAGTGCTCACTGAGTCGATTGTACCACATACATCCAGATTGATTTACCCATACAATGATCTTTGCAATTTTATTGAGCATAACTCTTTTGGTTTAGAACTTAATGCTTTTGACATCTTAAAATTATCAGGAACTCTCATGTAGATATCAGTATCTAATGATCCATATAAGTATGCCGTAACGATATCCATAAGGCGCATTTCTAGGTCTTTATCAGCCGCTAGACTCATCAGGAATCTAAATGTGATTGCATCCATTACTGGCGAATACGTTTCCTCGTAGTCTATTTCAGATCTTTGTGAAAAATCTTGGGCCACAAGATGAGCTTTGTATCTCCTGATCTCACTTTTCTCATTACGTTTCCAAACAAAAACTTATTTATATCCAATTGGTCTCACATCTTCAGGTGTGAGTACAATAGGTCCAAACATCTCTCCTTTATTAAGCAAATCAAGTTTGGCTTGTATTGCATCTTTCCATTTTATCCAATCATTCTTTTTTGACATTCATAAACAGATTTTGGTTCTAGGTTTTTGTTTATCTCATTTATTTCTTGTGACACAAGATATGAGAAGACATCATCGAGATCATCAATTTCTTTTCTTTTCCATATCTTCCTATTATGGATGTAGTTGATAGAAATCTCATGGTTATCCTCTGGTTCTTGAAGCTCTAGATTATCATGAGTTTCATGATTTACTTCCTCCAAATTACTTTCTGTTACTTTGGGTTTTTCAAGCATTTTAACTTCCTTTTGTTTCTTAGGATTCTTATTCTTAGAACCGATGGGCCTGCCACGCTTCAGGTGTGTTCTAGACTCACGTGTATCATCTGCTTTTCAATGTTCTTATGGTATTTCAATACAAGCAGGAGTATTTGCAGCTGGTATATGAGATTTAGTTACCGTCTTGGTATCTACAAATGCATCGGGAAACTGATTTGTTATACTTTGCAAATGCATAATTCGTCAAACTTCTAGTTTTGACTCTTTAGTAGGAGGATCAAGGTGTAGTAATGATGGTACACTCCATTTGATTTCCTTGCCTACTTTTTTATTTTCTCCCCTAGAACTGGGAATATTTTCTCATCAAAATGACAATGGGCAAAACGTGCCGTAAAGACATCACCAGTCTGTGGCTCCAGGTATCGTATAATTGATAGAGAATCACCATCAATATATATTCCTAACCTTCTTTGTGGTCCCATCTTTGTACGTTGTGGTGGTGCTACATGCACATATACTGCACAACCAAAGATTCTTAGATGGGAGATATTTGGTTCTCGACTAAATGCCAATTGTAGCGGGAATACTTGTGGTATGCACTTGGTCTTATCCGAATCAGTGATTCTGCATGCAAAATAGTATCTCCCCATACAGAGGTTGGAAGTTTTTATCTCATGATCAACGGTCTTGCAATTAATTGCAGACGCTTAATTAATGATTCAGCCAAACCATTTTGAGTGTGAACATAAGCTACAAAATGTCCAACTTCAATTTCTGTTACCATACAATAATCGTTGAATGCTTGGGATGTGAATTCACCAGCGTTATTTAATCTAACTCTGTTAATGGTACAATCAGGAAACTGAGCTCCCAGTTTGATTATGTGAGTCAGAAATCTTGCAAATGCCATATTTTGAGACAATAATAGACAAACGTGTTACCATCTACTAGATGCGTCAATTAATACCGTAAAGTATTGGAATGGTCCATATGATGGATGTATCGGTCCACAAATATCACCTTGAATCCTTTCAAGGAATTTTGGCAACTATTTATGAATTTTACTAGGTGATGACCTTATAATCAACTCTCCAAGAGAACACGCCACACATGTCATTTTATTTCCCTGGTAAATATCTTGAGTTTTTAATACATGCCCGTGTGAGTTCTCAATGATTTTTCGCATCATGGTGGTACCTGAATGGCCAAGGCGATCATGCCAATGGTGAAATCATCAAGATTTTATCACCAGAAGAGAGTTTTGGTAACCTTTCCAATACCTTCATTTTTCCTGATTTTTCAGAAGTTATATACATATACTTCTTCTCATCTTCAGTTGCAGACTGGGTATCAAATCTTTGAAGGTATATATCTGTAAAACTCAACAATTTTTTTTTAGAATTTGGAGAAAATAATGCATTATTTATTGAGAACCTTGTCCCATTAGATAACGCAAAATTTGTGTTACCAGTCCCTTCAATCAAGTCTGTAGGACCTGAGATTGTATTGACAATAACCTTTGTTGGTTGTAAACTAGAAAATTATTTTCTATGTTTTAGAATAGTTTGTGTTGTTCCACTTTCTGGTATACATATATCTCCAGTATTCAGCTTGGATGTTGTTCCATTCGTATTGTAATCCATTTCTGAGATTAACAAAACAATTAATAAGATAATTTTATTAGTGAAGCAAATATCACACAGTAATTATATATTAATACTTGAATATTAGATTATACAATAATTATACAATAGCAAGGTAAGCAGCACACAATAATTATACATAAGTGGGTAATGCTAGCAATAATATTTCACATAAGCGGCAATTATTTATGACACATTCGTAGGGGTTTTTAGAGTCACATTGATAGAATTCCCGTCCAGGAAAGGCACTTCGGGTGGTACCGCGTTGGATAGTTCTTGGACCGAAGGCTACTAGCACTTACGGTTTGCGATGGATTGATAGGGACCGTCAGAGGATGCGGAAGACCTCTAGTATTCCCTCTCCTTTGGACCGTGGATATGACTCACCACGACGCCCTTGGGAGGATCACTGCGGAAGTAACCCTTACCGACAGTAGGCTGTCCTAAAGAACAGAGAGAATTTGCTGGATTCTCACAAGAACAAAAGTTCATAAAAAGATAAAAAGTTTTTTATTGAATTCGAATTGAAAGGTACTTATAGTGTTTTCTAGTCAAAGCAATAAATAGGAAATATAGAAAAATAGACATAGAAACTCGCAAATAGTTAAGGAGTTGACTAGTCCAAGTTGACCCTTAAACTACCCCAAATGTGACTCTTCAACTACTCGGTCGCGTCTGCTTGGATCATTGTCAACCAGGTCGGTCCAAGTGGGTTTTCTGCCTGTTCAGGCCTAGCCCGGGCCCTTGAACCATGGCTTGGACTTGAGTCTGAAGTTCCTTGAGCTTGGTCTTGGTGAATGACCCTCGTAGTACGTCCGTTCCTTGGTCCGATTGCACTTCACGTCCGAGAAAGGGAGTCTCCCGTCCGTCCTCTGTTTTCCCTCGTACCAAAGCCATTCTGTCTTGACCGTTCTCATTTTCTTGGTCACTTGGGTGTGAGTTCTGAATTCTAGGACGAAGAATTCGGTCATTCGGTCGTTGGTCTTTCCTCAGCTCATTTTCGGGTCGCTTCGGGTCGATACGGTAGACGACACGGTCGATGGTTCCCGTACCACGGTCGATGGTTCCCGTACCACGGTCGATGGTTCCCGTCTGCTCTGGCCAACCTCCATCCGCGGCCCCATTGCTCCTGTGTCTGGTCTGGAGGTGTAGTCTGTGTCCTGATTCCCATCATTCCCCTCCTCTTGAAAAGAATTTTTCCATGAATCCGGATCATCTGCCACAAAAGGAGATAGGTCAGAAACATTAAAGCTTGTAGACACATCGTACTTACCTTGGATATCTATCTGATAGGCATTGTCATGTAAGCGCTTGAGAACAGAGAATGATCCATCCTTCCGGGGCATGAGCTTCGACTTTCTTTCTTCAGGAAACTGTTCCTTCCTAAGATGAGTCCATACTTGGTCCCCCGGTTGAAAGACCACCTTGCTCCTTCCTCTGTTAGCATACTTCTCGTACTGCCTGGTTTTTGCTTCTATGTTCGCTTTAGCCTGCTCATGAGTCTTCTTGACTATTTCTGCTTTCTTTCTACCATCAACACTTTCACAATCATTAATAGGCAGAGGTAAAAGATCTAGAGGAGACAGAGGGTTAAAACCATAGACAATTTGGAAAGGATAATATTTAGTTGCTGAATGCACCGAATGGTTATAGGCGAACTCTACATGGGGCAAGTGTTCTTCCCAAGTTCCTAAGTTCTTGCTAACCAATGTTCTAAGCATAGCCGAGAGGGTCCTATTAACTACCTCAGTCTGCCCATCAGTCTGCGGATGGCAGGTAGTAGAAAACAAAAACCTAGTTCCTAGCTTGGCCCACAAAGTTTTCCAGAAGTAGCTAAGAAATTTGGCATCACAGTCAGACACGATATTCCTAGGCATACCATGCAGTCTAACTATCTCCCAAAAGAACAGTTCAGCTACATGCGATGCATCATTGGATTTCAAACAAGGAATGAAATGTGCCATTTTAGAGAACCTATCTACCACTACGAAGATAGAGTCCCTACCGGTCCTAGACTTAGGCAAACCTAGCACGAAGTCCATGGACAAGTCAGTCCAGGGATGTGAAGGTATATGCAAAGGAGAGTACAGACCTTGGGTGGAGTTTTTGGACTTAGCTTTCTTGCAGGTAACACATCTGCTGCAAATGCGATCCACATCCTTCCGTAGGCCCGGCCAATAGAAGTGGTCTTGTAGGACCTTGAGGGTCTTGACTGGTCCAAAATGTCCCATCAGTCCGCCTCCATGGGCTTCCCTGCAGAAAAATGCCCTCAAAGAACAGTTAGGTACACAAAGCCGGTTATCATAGAACAGAAATCCTTCCATTCGATGGTACTTACCGACCGCATGTCTAACACTAGCCAAATAGGGGATCTTAAAGTCCAAGTCGGTGTTATACAAGTTCTTAATGAACTCAAATCCCAAAAGTTTGGTTCCAAGTGTAGAGAGAAGAGTATACCTGCGGGACAGAGCATCGGCCACGACATTTTCCTTACCTTGTTTGTACTTGATGACATACGGAAAGATCTCTATAAACTCTACCCACCGGGCATGCCGCTTACTAAGCTTCTGCTGGCTCTTGAGATGCTTCAGTGACTCGTGGTCAGTGTGGATGATGAACTCCTTCGGCCAGAGGTAGTGCTGCCATGTCTGGAGATCCCTCACAAGCGCATATAATTCCTTGTCGTAGATCGCGTAGTTGAGAGTAGCTCCTCCCAGCTTCTCACTAAAATAGGCGACTGGCTTTCCCTCCTGCATAAGAACAGCACCAATTCCAATACATGAGGCGTCGCATTCGAACTCAAATGCCTTAAGAAAATTAGGCAGAACAAGTAAGGGGGCGTTAGTTAACTTCCCTTTTAAGGTTTGGAAAGCTTCCTCTTGTGCAGGACCCCATTTAAACCCAACGTCCTTTTTGATCACCTCGGTCAGGGGAGCTGCGATTGTGCTAAAGCCCTGTACGAATCTCCTGTAGAACCCGGCTAGACCATGGAAACTTCTGACCTCTCCCACGGTCTTGGGACTTGGCCAGTCTCGGATGGCCTGGACCTTGGCTTCATCCACGCGGATGCCATCTGCTCCTACAACAAATCCTAAGAAGACCAGATTATCTGTTCCAAAAGTACACTTGGCCATGTTAGCAAACAAGCGTTCCTTCCTAAGGACCTCTAAGACCTGGCCTAAATGTTGTACATGATCTGAGATGCTACGGCTATATATCAGAATATCATCGAAGTAGACCACTATGAACTCTCCTATAAATGACCTAAGCACATGGTTCATCAGACGCATGAAGGTACTGGGTGCATTGGTCAGACCGAATGGCATGACCATTCATAAAGCCCTTGCTTCGTTTTGAAGGCCGTCTTCCACTCATCCCCCTCTTTCATCCTAATCTGATGATACCCGCTCCTAAGATCTATCTTAGAAAAGATTCTAGACCCATATAACTCGTCTAGCATGTCATCTAACCTAGGGATGGAGTGGCGATACTTAACTGTGATATTATTGATGGCTCGGCAGTCCACGCACATCCTCCAGGAGCCATCTTTCTTCGGGACCAATAAAACTGGCACGGCACACAGGCTCAAACTCTCCCGGATGAAGCCTTTATCCAAGAGCTCCTCCACTTGCCTTTGCAGTTCCTTGGTTTCTACAGGGTTAGTCCTGTAGGCCGGTCGGTTCGGCAGTGATGCTCCAGGGATTAGGTCTATCTGATGTTCGATCCCACGAATAGGTGGTAGACCACTGAGGTTATCTTCGGGAAACAAATCCTTAAACCTGTCCAACAATTCCTTCAACTCACTCGGAATCTCCGGTGGAGGGTTAGTAGCCGTTAGTTTATCTTGAAAAGCTAACAAGATATACTGGGTTCGTGAAGTGTGAGACTTCCTTACCTGGTTAGGTTTGATCAGAAGGCTGGTTTCTTTAACCGGGGCCTTTCCTTTCTTGTCAAGCTCTCGGCTAGCCCGTAGTTGAAGCTGGTCTTGGTGCACCTCGGATGGAGTAAGAGGGACCAAGGTGATCTTCTTTCCATCATGGTCGAAGGAGTGTCAGGTTGGAAAAGCCATCATGGACTGCTTTCTTATCGAACTGCCAAGGCCGTCCAAGAAGTATGTGGCTCGCGTCCATGGGAAGCACGATGCACTCCACCTCGTCAGTGTACCTCCCGGTGGTCAAAGGAATCGTGACCTGCTCCTTGACCTGTAGTTCCCCATCCTCGTTCAGCCATTCCAACTTAAAGGGCCAAGGGTGCGGTCGTGTAAGTAGTCTGAGTTTCCTGACAAGGGACACGCTAGCTACATTAGTGCAGCTTCCTCCGTCTATGATTAGAGAACATACCTTGCCTTGCACGACACGTCGTGAGTGGAAAAGGTTTTCTCTCTGCTCTGAATCTTTGGATTGTGTTTGCAGGCTGAGGGTGCGCCTGGTGACCAGCAGCTGGCCCTGGGCAGGGAGATCGAGTGGCTCTTCGTCCTCATCGAAGATTGGCCCGGTGTCCTCTTTCTCTTCTTTCGATTCGACCTCACCATTCTCAAGGAGAATCATCACCCTCTGATTCGGACACTTGTTCGCGTAGTGTCCCAAACCCTGACACTTAAAACAGCGAATGTCTCTAGCCCTGCTCGTGGAGTCCACGGCTTTGCCTTTGTCAAACTGAGATGGAGGGTTAGTTTTAAACAAAGAAACTTGGTTTTGATTTGAGACTGTACCCCTTTCTTGCATAGCAGGCTTTGCGGAGGTCACGGCCTGATAGCTAGCCCTAGGAGGGTAAGTCGGCTTGGAATATCCCCTCCTCTTGACCTGCTGCTCGATGAGAATAGCCTTATGGAGCATCTCTTCCACGCTCTCGAATTCCTGTAGCTCCATCCGGTCCATGATCTCGCGGTTGAGGCCGGACAGGAACCTGGCCATGGTCGCCTCATCATCTTCTTCAATATCGACTTTCAGCATCAACGTTTCCATGTCCTGGAAGTAGTCCTACACGTTCCTGGTTCCCTGGGTCAAGCGTCTCAACTTCTGGTGAAGTTCTCTGTGATAATGACTAGGAACAAAACGTTTTCGCATTAGTAACGTCAGTTTATCCCAAGTAGCTACAGGAGGCTCAGCTGCGCTTCTTCTCAAAGCTACTACCTGGTCATACCAATTAATCGCGTAGCCCCCAAACTTAGAGGCGGCTAGTCTTACCTTCTTGATTTCAGAAAAGTTTTGGCAATCGAAGGTAAGCTCTACCTTCTTTTCCCATTCAAGGTAGGCATCGGGGTCGTTCTTGCCTAAGAATGATGGAATCTCCAACCAGAGTCCCCCTAGATTGTCATGGGCCGTCCTTCTAGCGAAAGGGTTTTCCTCCTCTTGCACTCTCCGGCCTCTCCTAGGCTGAATGGAACGAGTATCAGCTCGCTCGTCTTCTTCATCTTCCTCATCCGAAGGTTGAGTTCTTCCTCTGGTCCGGTTTCTCCTTGGGGCGTGAACTTGCCGGCCCTGTTGATCCACTTGTACTCTGTGTAGCCTCTTATGGATTCCTTCCAACCCAGCATTCATAACCTGAATAAAATGCTCATTAAGATAGGTTAGTTGCTCGTTGGTCAGGCCAACTTCGGTCAGGTCTCTCTCACTCCTGAACATCTGGTGTACCTAGAACACTGAACACACAAGTTAGATAAACAAAGGTGTTTAACTCTCGGGTGTTTGGTTCTCACTTAGGATCACTCGCAGCTTAGTTTCTCGATGTTCGGAACAGACAGTCCAAACCAATCGGTAAGCAGTTCCAGCCAAAAAAAAAGATAGACAGATTGCAAGATTTTGTTTGCCAGCCGATTGACCAAACCAGATCCGATTTCTCCTGAATCTATATATATATATATATATATTTTTTTTCTTCTTTTCTTTTTTGTTCACTTGGTTGGCTCAGCTAGATTGAATAGATAGACAGATAAGAATTTTTTTTTTTTTTTTTTTTTTTTAGAATACGAAAAGAAATTTGGAGGAGATGAGAAGATGGAATTGATGGTACCAACCAGAAGCGGCTCTGATACCACTTGATAGAATTCCCGTCCAGGAAAGGCACTTCGGGTGGTACCGCGTTGGATAGTTCTTGGACCGAAGACTACTAGCACTTACGGTTTGCGATGGATTGATAGGGACCGTTAGAGGATGCGGAAGGTCTCTAGTATTCCCTCTCCTTTGGACCGTGGATATGACTCACCACGACGCCCTTGGGAGGATCACTGCGGAAATAATCCTTACCGACAGTAGGCTGTCCTAAAGAACAGAGAGAATTTGCTGGATTCTCACAAGAACAAAAGTTCATAAAAAGATCAAAAGTTTTTTATTGAATTCGAATTGAAAGGTACTTATAGTGTTTTCTAGTCAAAGCAATAAATAGGAAATACAGAAAAATAGACATAGAAACTCGCAAATAGTTAAGGAGTTGACTAGTCCAAGTTGACCCTTAAACTACCCCAAATGTGACTCTTTAACTACTCGGTCGCGCTGCTTGGATCATGGTCAACCAGGTCGGTCCAAGTGGGTTTTCTGCCTGTTCCGGCCTAAGCCTGGGCCCTTGAACCATGGCTTGGACTTGAGTCTGAAGTTCCTTGAGCTTGGTCTTGGTGAATGGCCCTCGTAGTACGTCCGTTCCTTGGTCCGGTTGCACTTCACGTCCGAGAAAGGGAGTCTCCCGTCCGTCTTCTGTTTTCCCTCGTACCAAAGCCATTCTGTCTTGACCGTTCTCATTTTCTTGGTCACTTGGGTGTGAGTTCTGAATTCTAGGACGAAGAATTCGGTCATTCGGTCGTTGGTCTTTCCTCAGCTCATTTCCGGGTCGCTTCGGGTCGATACGGTAGACGACACGGTCGTTGGTTTACTTCTTTTCCTTTGCCTTTGGCGGATTCTTTGTACAATGCACAAAAGTGTGCAAGAGTACGACATAACCGGTACCAATGTCCCTTGGTACCGCATCTGAAACAAACATCCTCTCGCCTCTGGGAGGTACTTCCTTGGATTTCTTTTCCCTTCGAAGTTTGTTCAGAGCGATTCCATTGGAAAGACTTTCTGTCATGCGAGTTGTATCTCCCACGTCCGCGATTGTTTCGACCGCGACGACCTCGGAAAGATTTTTTTTTCTCTCACCGGTTTCATAACATCCAATGCGTTCGCTTCAGGAAACGCTTTGGATCCGGCAAGTCGAGTCATGTGATTCTTTATGAGAAGCTCGCTATTTTTTTCCGCTATTAGGAATGCCACAATAAAATCTGAAAATTTGGTGTATCCCCTCAACCTATACTGCTGTTGCAGGGTGATGTGGTTTTTGTGGAATGTGGTGTACGTTTTCTCAAGCATTTGAGATTCCGTTATGGTCTCGCCACAGTATCTCAGTTTGGCCACAATTCCTAACACAAAGGAATTGTAGTTCATCACTTTGTCGAAATCCTAGAACCTCAAACTTTGCCACTCATCCCGAGCAAGTGGAAGTGTTATGTCTTTCTGATGATCAAATCGATCTTTCAGAGACTTCCAGAGCTCTTTGACATCCCTCATGTGTGCATAATCGTATATGATGCTCTCATCTATGTGTCTTCTAAGGAAGATCACCGATTTCGCTTTTTTTGGGCTGTCGAAGTGTTGATCTCTTTTATAGTTTCTGACAACGCTAGAGATTCCAAATGAAGTTCGACATTAGTAGTCCAAGAAATGTAATTAGCACCAGTGATGTCTAAAGCCGAAAATTGGAGCTTCTCTATGTTTGCCATTAAACTTCAAAAAATACAATAACACATAACTTTATTAGAAAGATGATTTTATTTAATTTAAAATATGTGTGGTGCTGGAATAAACAAGGAGATTACAAGAAATACAATTGCATAAAAATTAAAAAATTAAAAATCATCACATATTCTTCGGAAGAATATTCTCCAACAAATAAAGTACAAATTGCAACAAGTATATAACCTATTACAAATATTAAAAACGGATGAAACATTTTTTCTTTGAAAGGATTTTATGAAAGATGAAATTTTTTTAGTGGTATAAATGAAAGAAATATAAGTGTATTTATATATTAAAAATATTTTTTATTAGCCGTTTAGTAGCCGTGACAAAGTAAAAAAAAACTTTTAATATTTTGTCTTATGACCGTTGAAAATAGTAAATAACTATAAAATTTGTAAGAATTTTAATATGATATCAGAAAATTAATTTACTAGTTCGAATGTAGAAACATAAATTTAATAATGGTTATGATATAAAAAATAAATGATTATGATATAAACAGAAATTTAAAGATAAAAATAAGGTGATTAAATCATCCATATTATGACAGTAAATAAATAAATAAATATGATGACATTAGTCACACAATAAATAAATAGATATGGTGATTAAAATCAACCATAAAAATAGAGCAAATAAATAAATATAGTGATTTAAACCATCCATCTTAAAACAACAAAGTAAAATATTTAGATGGTTCTACAGTCAATTGTGGTGCATAATACAACCATTGAAAAAACAGAATATTAATAAACAGAAATTAATGATGGGGCGGCCGAGCCGCACTCTGGTAACAGTAACTGCATATTTTACGGAACATGATGGTACAGTGATTATACTAATAACGTGTTATAAATAAATTATGTAATAATAATATTTTTTGAATAAATTATAAAAATATGAAATGCAAAAGCATTAACATCAAGATGAAGGTGTCGTAAAAAAATAAATATCAATACTGAAATAAAAAGATGTAGAATGGATTATTTTTCGTGTGTCTCTGAAAATGAATGAATAGTCATTTTATAAGGTAAGATTAGAAAAAATCTACGGTGGTAATTAAATGATGTGAATTCCATAACAAGTTTTACATATAACATTGACTTTTAAACAAAATAAATGTTTTTTTAATATTTGTATTGTTTTAATGGGATTTTGAAAAACATTTCTCATCCCATGTTTAATTAAGAATTATAAACTTATTCCATATAAAAATACGGTATATGTACGAGACAGAAATTCGCAAACGGATACTGGACTTGAATTATGCCAACCCCTAATCTTAATTGACAGGTTAAGTTAAAGGAATTATTTTTCATCTTCATTATTGTTGGTAAAAATGTACTATACATTACCACTTGGCAATAATGATACTGAACAAATCACCTAAGTAGAAAAAGAATGCGATTAAGCGTAGCATTAAAGTCAAAGCAAGACCATGAAAACGGATACTGGAAGAGATTATTAAGTTCATAACAAAGCAAGCAAGTTATAAGCAAGTTTTGAAAGCTTCGTCCAAGGTCAGGAAAACTAGGTAGAGAAATAGAGAGAATGTACATCCAAGATCTGATGCATCCACATTCAGATATGGCAGAGCTCTAGTCGCATCAGAAGATACCGAATGTGTTCTCCCCACTGTAACTCATGTATAGAAACCCATCTTCGTCTTTGTGCTCTTCATAAATCGCAGACATAATCGCAGCTGCAATAAAAAGTTAACACCTACAACTATTAGCTCCAGATTTACTTGAACTGGACAAGAAAATGATTAGGGAACGCATTTTTTTTAATCTAACCAGTTGGTGGTAGAATGTTCTTGACGAAAATGAAGATGGCTTTCTCGGGACTGAGCTTGATCCTCTTCCTTACAACATAAACAAACTGACCAACAGTCAGATCAGCTGGGACCAAGTACCTGCAAGTTTGTCCAATAACAATTTCCTCATCTCAAGAAGTCATAAAGGACATACATATATCAAGAACTTCTCCAGGTGTTTCGATACAATTCTCAAGGAAAAAAAACTTACTTTTTCTTATCAATGTCAGGGACATCACTCTTCTCAGCTCTTTCGACAATGACCTGAACACTCAAAGACAGAAGAATAAGGAAACGTATGCAATTTTCTTGAAAGAAGATTCAAGATAGCCAAAGACACGTTACCGGTATTCTATCTGGATACTTCTCCCTGATACGAGAAGCTTCAGCTTGTCTCTTTTCTATAACATACAACATAGACAAGATCAAGAATGTGTTTACATCCTCGAAAAATTGAAAAATGATTGCTAACTACACCAAAGAGACGCTACTACACATCTGAACAATACTAATATTTACAAAACTACACAAAATTACATGATTTACATGACAATATCTATAAACTAAATGATATTATGTTGCTGATATTACCATCTAATTCACATAGTTATGTGTATTTTTGTAACTATGTAATGGCATAGCAGTCATTTTTCCTTATCTTTAAGATCTATTAATTCCACCACATCAATATTATTCTCTACTTGAACAGAGATACGTTTCAGGAAATAAAACAAAAAAGCAAAACACAATAAGTTTCAATCAAGATTAAGTACACTGTTCTAGAGACCAATATGCCGGAAAAATCAAGAGAGACAAGTGAATCTTATTATCTTCAAACATCGATTTTGCGGGTTTCTATATTGGTACGCAATCAAAAGCGAATTTGTCGGAAATCAGAATCAAGCTTTAATCAATCCATGTGCAGAGAAATTTAAATTGACGAAACCTTTCTTTAAGATCAAAACAAACAAGAATTTGGAATTTGAACCTACTCGCTAAAACCCAGGATCAAACAGATAGGTGGATTAGGGTTAAATCAAAAGATGGAAGACGTGCAAAAAGGGGAAAGACGAAACGAACCGAGAGGATGTTCTTGCTTGAAGGAGCTGATCGCCATAATTGCACGAGTTTTGCTGACAGAAGAAAAGAAGAAAATTGAGAAGCAGGGTTTGCTAAACGTCGAATTGGGATATCGAACGAGATAATCAGTTGAAATATTTATAGTGTATATAATATATTTCAATAATAGTTATACAGAAAAAAATTCACATAATAATGTATTTTACATCATATATTTAATTTTAATATTAAACTAAATAAAATATCTAAATAAAACTAGTTTTCCAATATTTTCTTTATTTGATACTAGATTTGGACCTACGTGTCATGGATGTGAAAATAAAATATTCAAAAATATAAAATTACTAACTCGCGTAACATAATTTATATATTTAGATTTTACATTAAATATTTTTATTAAATTATCCAAAAAAGTGTTTTATAATTCACAGTTGAAAACTCAAAATACATAAAAAGCAATTTTTTTAGATAAACAAAAAGATTCCAAAAACATATTTTAAATGTTATATTACTTAAAAATAAATATTTTAATAAATTAAATATAAATTTGAAAACTTTAAAACTGAAAAAATAATTTTACATTAAAAATATTAATATCCTCACATATACTCACATACAATAACACTATTATGAAATAACTGTTGTAAAATTTTTTAATCTTAAAAAATTTTTTTACATGTGTCAAAATCTAATAAATAAATTTGACACATATAGCGATCATATTAATTAATAATTTTGAAACATCAAGTTGTATATAATAATATAAGATATTTGACTTTTTCTTTTATAAATTAAACAAAATTAGTATATTATTATTTTATCTAACAAAAAATCATAATAAATTACAAATATTACATAAAAAATCATATTATTCTTTTTTTATCTAATATTTGTAATTTGTTTGGGTTAAAGAATTAAAAAAGTAATAATTCTTTTTGGATTAATTTTTCTTTTTAAAATAATTTTGATAATTTTTTTTTTAATTTGCAATGACTTTTTGTGAGAAATACTCTATTTATTTAAAGTAATTGAAACTGAACTTAGTCCCAAAAGATGCGGACAAACAAATTGCACATTCATACCTCTTGATCAAAACACTTGTCAGGATGAGAACAATGGTATCACTTTTCACACCACAATATTTATCTTGAAATGTTTCTGTTTGTTCGGCCCATATTGTTGTTAGAGCATTTCCAACTCAAACACCAAATTTAGTGTTTTGGTGTTCAATTTTTTTTCATCTTTAACCACAACACTAAATCTCACAAAAAAAAAAAATTTCTCTTATTATATTATTAAATTTAAAATTTGTTTAATATTTAATATTTTTGATTAATATTAATTTCTCTTATAAATTATAACTGATTAAATATAAGCTAATTATAATATCAATTGATAAACTAAAAATAGTAAAAAAATGAAATAACACAATAATAATTCTAATTAAAATTTCCTGTCATGAAAAATTGTAATTAAAATTTCCTATCATTAAAAATTTTATTTACGATTTTATATTATTACTCTTGTAAAAATTATATTAAAAATGCAAAACATACAAATAGTAATGGTATATTTACGTTTTAGTTGATAAACAACAATATATATATTATTAAATGACAAATAAAAAATAAAATAATGTTTTAATTTTTAGTGTTTAGGAATAGTGTCACACCAAATTTGGTGTAACACTGTTCATAAAACACTAAAAATAGAGTTTTGGTGTGAAATTTGCAGTTGGGTTAGAGAGGTTTTTGCACCAAATTTGGTGTTTTGGTGTTGGATTGGAGATACCTTAGTATTTCAATTCCATTGTACAGATTGAAAGGAAACGATGATCAGATAATCATGCATTGTTTAAAATTTTCTCTAAAAAGGAAAAAGGTGAACATAATCATGTATAGTTCAATAATCTTAAAAAAGAAAAAATTTAAACGAAAGTAAAGATTAAAACTAATAATTTTAAAATGAATAGATATCGTAATTATATAAGGAAAAAAATGAACATTATGGAAGAAAAAACATACATTTCTAACAATAAAGTTAAAGTAATTTTCTGAAGAATATTTGTAGTTTGTCTATAAACATCAGCTTTTTCCATAGTTTTGATATACCCAGTCATATCTACATGAAAAAAGTGTTAAAACTAACTCAAATGAAGTAAATTAAAATTAAATAAAAATATGAATACCGTTATAAATCACTTGTCGTATCTTTCAGTTGAGCAAAATATTCACAATCTCAAAATCAAAAAATTTCAAGGGATCAACAAAATTGTTGTCCCATGTAGACAATTATTTTTTTCTTTCAGTAAGTCTAATTTATAATTTATTATCTGAGACTTTGTAATTTCAATAAGATTCCCTTCATATAGTCCATCTCCAAACTTTTGTAGAAGAGAATGATGTACAAAACATTGAATAGTATTTTCCTGTATTGAAATAATTTAACTTTAAAATAAAATATAAAATATTTTTTTAGAGTTAAAAACAAATATTTACCTCTCATCAAGAAAGAATAAATTTATTCATATGAGCTCGTTATTTTTTGAAATAATCATTTTTTTTTCCTTTTCTTTTTTGAATAGATTTTATTTTTGACACATATTTTTATTTATATAGACACATGTAAAAAATCATAAAATAATAAGATATCATATGTCACAATCATGTTAATTACTAATTTTGAGAATCAAGCTTTATATAATAAGAATGTTTGTTAATTTAGAGGCTTAAACCAGTCGTCCAACTCTTATACAATCTCGAAAATAAATTTCACATCTATGGTTCATCAACAAATCGTTCAATGCAAATCAACCCAAAAGTTCAAAAAAACTTGTAGAAGAAAATCATTTCATTGATATAGCAAGATAATATCTAGATGCAAAGAACCAAATCTCCATTAATATCAATTGATACGAATCTCTCAAAATTAATTTCTGATTGATTTTTGTAATTAATTTGATCTATTTTGTATTTTTGTTGATTTATTTGATGATTTGTAAATTGAGCCTATTTAAACTCATTTCTCTATTCATTGTATATACATAGAATTTTTGGAATTTTTTTTTAAATTTCCTTAAAGCTTAGGCTTTATTTGCTTATTTGCTCTATTGTGTCTGATTCCCTTAGAAAGCAAGTGGGCTCTCTCTCTCTTTGTGTGTGATTCACATAGACATTGATTTGTGTTTTTATCATGAAGTCATTCCGCAACTTTGTATGGTGAACTTTGATCTATTAAAGCCGTAAGACTTGAAACTTTGTGATCTATATGTTTGGTGGATTCTGTGACACCCCGACCCGGACGCACGATCCAGACCAGTTGTCCTACTTCTTAGTCCCCAAGAGACTAAGGCCCTATCCAAACAACTTAACATTTCTATCCATGAGGTTCCTCTATCTACCAATTTGCGGAAATTTAAGGAAATAGATATTTAAAAAAAAAGAACTCTTATTGATATAAGGATTCGATACAGCATGTTAAAGTTTGCCCGAAGGCTTTACATGGACCGATCCCATCCTATCCTGAGTTCCTAATACACACCACACATCATCAGGGGGCCGCCGAACCGTGCACCTAGGCTTGGTCCGTACTCGGGCCAACCTCACGTCCTGAAAAGATATAAGCAAGTCAGAAACCGGACTGATCCGCAACTGAACCATGCATATGCTTTCCCAGAACCCTTATGCCCCGTTAGTATAGCCGAAGCCTATCCTAACTTATCCTAAGACTTTTCCTAATTGTACTTAGTCATTCAACCAACCGCCCCACATGACCAAGTAGCAACTAGGTAGCCTTAGGGACAAATGGCCGAGCCATCTGTCCGGAGGAACCAACGGCCAGAGACCGTGGCACTCCTTGGCACGTATCGGCCTTTCGACCGACTGCGGCACTGCTCCGAATTCTCGCGACCAGACCACTTGTACTGACCGTAGAGGTACGGTCACCCAAGGATATGTTTCCACACATCCGTGGCATGCTGACACTCACACCGGTTCTGTGGGTCGAAGTCGGGATTCGGCCGTGATGGCCTATGCACCGAACAGGAGCAATCACGCCGAACGGTCGCAAGTTCACGAGCGGACCGGGCCCATCGGCCAAGTGGTTTTACCGGCCAAAGACACGCAGGACATGTCCCTGGTACGTTTACACACTTGCACCGGGTCACCCTATCCATCCCGTAACCGACTGTCAAGCCCCTCGCTCCAAACGGTATCATCTGACCGAACAGACGTGGAGGTCCACAGGTCGCGTTTAACCAACCTTGGCACCAACCGTCCGTCCTGTCCAGATTCTTTTGAACCGGACGATTCCCTTAGGCAACCGGCAGTTATTGTCCGCAACCCTTCCCAGGCATCCCGACGTGACCATACGGCCAAAGGTTCTTTTATGGATTCAACCCAGATCGACCCGAAGCCTGATCCAGGCGCACTAAGCGACCCGACCTTGGTAACCGTTTCTCGCACTCTAAGTAATGCCCGAGCAGTTGCGACACAACGTAACTGCTTTCACATGAGATCGGCCGAAACCAACTCTCACGGATCAGCCGTATAGAAAGGTAGAGAGGGAGACAAGTCAAGGTAGCAAGACCGAGCCCCGTCAGTCCGGTTCCGGGATCGCAACAGTTGCCACCGGCGATCCAAGATCGACGGTTAGACACGGGTTAGTCGTACGTACCTTTCGGGCTTGATCAGGATCGGCAAGGCCTTTGCCTTTATCGACGGCCGGAACTTCCCCTTCCCCGGACATCTCCTCCCGGTCGTAGCCTTTTCTTTCTCACTTCCGATCGTAATCGGTTAATCTCTCTTTTCTTTCTGTTTACGGTTTCTTTCCTCTGCAGGAAAACTGATGTCGATCAAGTTGCAGGGGCCCTGGTATTTATAGGCGAGGCCCTCACCCGTTTGACAGTTACCATACGACCAGACGCCTCCTTTCAGAGAAGGTCCCCTGGTTCGTGGTGACCCTGCGAACAGGCGCCTCTTCACCCATGCCCCTTTGCCTTTCGAACTCAACTGCCCAGAGCACTAGCTGACCCAGCTAGCTCACTGGGTCACCAGCTGGCCCCAGCTGAGGATCACTCCCTCCAGCTGGCCGAGCTGGCCGCGAGCTGAACCAGCTGGCTTAGCTGGAGTGTCACTGCCCCTTCCGGCCCGTGAGCTTCCCCAACCGTCCCCAGCTGACGTTCCTGCTCGGGAGAGCTGTTTTCCTCCCGTACTTAGCTCGGATTGGGACCATTGTCCTGTCCGGCCTTCTCCCTTACGGACCATGTCCTTAACGGCCAAGGTCTTTCGACCCGGCCTTTCTTTCTGGCCCCATGGTCCGCGTTCGGTCCTTAGTGTGGTTTTGGGACGTTACAGATTCCAATCATATATCATTTGGTATCAGAGCTCAAAGCTCCTATCTTTTATCATTTTCATTTCTATTTAGTTTTTGTCTCATTTTATATATATAAAAAAGTAAATCATAATTTTTTTTCTATTTTGTTATTTCATTTTTTATATAATCTTTAAAATCTATAAAAAAATGATCTTATTTGTTCTCCTTCAAGTTTTACTTTGTTTTTACCATAAAAAATTAATTAAAAATAAATTATTTCCAATCTTTTCTATTTTATTCTGTTTGTTACAAAAAACAGAAAAATGTTTTCTTATTTTTTCAGAATATTTATTGATATTAATTTTCAAAAGAGTTAGCTTAGATATCATGTTATTTTTTTTTAGATAAATTTTTCTTTGTCAGTTTTCCTTTTTAGATTAACTTTCATTCTATTTTGACAAATACGATTCTTTAGAAATTTTTCATATTTTAATTTTTTTGGTAAAGAATGTACAAAAAAATTATTATTATTAGATGGTGAAAAAGCCACGTCAACGACCTGTAAACATGGTTTAAAGGAATAGTAACAGAGTCAACGATGATATATAGAAAGACCGGTTTTCTATTTTGTAGGTATGAGATTTAAAGTAAAATAGAGTTAAGGTATGTGTTAGCACATGTGCTAAATTCAGGTACTGATCTGGACCGCAGAGACGTGTTGACGTTAGAATTAGCCGATTTCCCCATTTTTGTCTAGGAAAAATAGGAAAAATGATTGGCAGCTATGCCAACTATAGTCCATCACATGACTACACATGCCAATTAAATTAATGTAATTATATCTACACCAACAAATAGATTTGCATGGTGACATATACCAACAGACATATGTTATGTGATTAACATCATAACCATCAATTTGGTTATTATTCCGGTATACCTCCCGATTAAACTAAAGTGAACCCAATTTTTCTATTTTCAAAAAAATGTTTGCTAACTATACCAAGTATAACTCAGTATATAGCCACACATCCCAACTAACTTAATATACATGTTCATTCACAAACAAATGAATTTAAATAGTAACATACACTAACAAACATAAATTATGTAACCAACACCATGACTATCAATATATGATCATTATTCTAGTATACTACTCATTAAAATATGACTCTCACAATATCATCTTTTTACCCGAAAGATGTTTTGTAATTATTCGTAGCGGGGGAATTTTCCTTGAATATGTGATGTGCATATCTGGATAACAACTCTGTGAATGCTTACCATTAGCTGACATGCAGATGTTTCACAAAAACAACAAACCCACTCCTGTGAAGAAAAATCATCTGCAATATATCATTTCGGTAAAATAAGGATATTACTAGAATCCTATTCTAACACACTATATACCATAATAGTGATCTTACTGATAATTATGATGTGAGTTACATAAATTTTTATTTTCTATTTTTGTACATCATGTGTGTGCCAACTAATAGTAAACATGTCGTTTCTCATAGGTGTTACCCTGAGATACACCTTACAGAGTCAAGAAAAATTCTCTCGGGATGCACAATCATACGCAAAACATCTTTCAGATAAAAATATGATATAGTGAGAGTCGTATTCTAATGAAAAATATACTAAAATAGTGATCTGATTGATAGTCATGGTTTTGGTTACATAATTTATGTTTGTTCGTGTACCTTGCTATTCAAATTCATTTGTTTGTGAAAATACTTATATATTAATTTAGTTGGATGTGTGCCTATATACTGAATTATACTTGGTGTAGGTAGCATATATTTTGTTGAATTTTTTTTTTTCACGTGGATCTAGTCGGACGGTACACCGGAATAGTAACCAGATTGATGGTTATGATGTTGATCACATAACTTATGTTCGTTGGTGCATGTCACCATACAAATTTATTTGTTGGTGAAGATATAAGTACATTAATTTAGTTGGCATATGTAGCCATGTGATGGACTATATTTGGTGTAGCTGCCAATCATTTTTCCTTTTGTTTATGGTCAAGACATCACTTATTTCAGTCTTGTTTTTCATTTTCTTGGAAGTAATAAGTGTTATTTGTTTTCCTAAACATTCTGCATCTATTTGACGTCTTATGGAAGAGTGGAAGAATATGGTTGTAAAAATCATTTATATAATGAGGTTCTTAAGATTGAATAAGGAGACAATGTTTTAAGAATTTGGAGTGTCTTTGTAACCCTTTGGATCTGTTAAGATATTTTTTCCTTTATCCTTTAATTGTGAGAAAGTAATTGGTGGTAATTTTGAGCGTCTTTATCAGTTAGTGGTGACAATTTTATCTAAGTGTGGTGTTAACTCAGCGGATTACTTTATCAGCTCTGGTGTTTCGGTTTTACGAGTTGTTGTGATCTCGTATCTTTCTAACTATCCGATTAATTTGGTTAAGTCAAATTGGTTTCAGGAACCTTCACTGCCCAAACACTAATCATCCTAGTGCAAAAACTGTCATGTTACAATCTCAAACTACATGCATCGAAGTGGTATTAACGCAAATTCAGGTTTCTTGGACTGAAGTTGTTCATTTATCCTCTTGTGCACATAATTTATCATGGATCTTCCTAAATGAATGATGTGGGATCATGCTTATGATGAGCGCATAAGCAGAGAAATCGTGGTACTGAGACAGCAAATGCAAGATATGTTTCAGGCCTTTAACGACATAAATATGCAATAGCAGCTAAGAAGATGAAGAGGTGTCAAAGATGAAGCATCTTCTGATGGAGGTGCAGACTCTTCTCATGATTCTGACTTTGATTATGGTGGTAAGATAGAATGTTGGAGAAGAAGAAGAAACAACCATCCATAGCAACAACAATGTCATCCACAAGGTAGAATTTCATGATTTTAAAAGAATTCTGAATCCAGATGACTTTCTATATTAAATTAGATATATGGTAAGAGTGTTTGAATATACTACTTATGACAATTATAAGAAGTTTAATATGGCAAACTTGAGGCTGAAAGGTTATGCTAGCTTTTGGTGGAATACTCTTAAGTCACAGCGTGTGAAGAAGGTAAGACTCATATTAGGTTTGGGGAGAAGCTAAAACGACTTATCAAGAGGAGATTCTTACCTGATGATTACAAGTAAGATATGTACCAAAGCTTGCACACTTGCAACAAGAGAACAAAGATTAAGAGTACACAAGCAAGTTTGATCTTTTGTAGTTGAGGTGTGAAGTTTCAGAGCCGCAAGAGAGAACTAATGTGTGCTTTGTACATGGTTTGTATGAGGAGATTGTATCTAAAGTGGATTTGCAACCTTTCTGGAATCTTTATAACATGAAGAAGCTTGCTATCGAGGTGAATAAGCTTGTTATCGAGGTGAAGAAGCTTGCTATCAAAGTGGAGAAGCTTGCTATCAAGATGGAGAAGCAGGTTAAGACATGAAAGAAGCCTTACACCAGACCTTACAATTCTGGTTCTTTTTTATTTCCAAAGGTGTATTTACATTGTTGCTTTCCATTATTGATCATAGTTGTAATGAATTAATTACTCGTTTGTGACATATAAGTTTAGTCACATAATCATCTCTAAAATATCACAGATTTGAGACGTATAATTTTAATTTCACCGTCTTTTCACAATATGCTTATTCTCTTCTAGTAATTCAATGTAATGCAATCGTGATACAACCAAGAGGAAGAGTATTGGTTGACCAAAATTTGGATTTTAATGCAATGCAACATGAAAGTGATGATTACGTTGTTCATACTAATTCGATACATGTTGATATTTAGAGTTTTTAATTATTTTAACCATCTCTTTTTGATCATTTTCTAACACTTTCTTCATGCATTTAGGTATTTTTAGGATGAATATATGTGCATTTGTCCATATCAAGTATTGGAGGTGCTACTATGGAGATTTGGATGCAAATGGAGTGGTTTTGAGTCAACGAGCATGGATATTGAATCAAAGATGAAGCTGAACCAAGGAATGGAGGTATCAAGTGTTGCAGCGGCCTTGTGCAACAGTCTCTGGAGCCTTATCTAACCCGCTGAAATCCACCTGTAATTAACATGCAACAACCAAGCACAACGTCTTCCGCAAACCATTGTGATTTTGTTGAACCGCCCAGCTAGGACGCGCAATGGTGTGCCCAAACCGCTGTGGGAGTTTTAGTGGTGCAGCGGCCTGGTGCAGCAGGGTCTCCAACCCGCTGTGCCCCGAAAATGACCAGATTCTGCAGTTGACCAGAGTTTACTTTGATCCTTTTATCCAGTATTTTTCTGGGTTGGCCCAGTTTTATTGCCCCCATCTAAACCCCATTTATAAACCCCACTTCTTAAGGAAAAATAAAACCCTAAGCTACCTAAGCAGTTTTCTTAATCTCTCTTTGTTTTTGGCCTAAACTATTTGTAATTCTTGCATTTATATAAGTAGTCTTCAGATTTCTTCATTTCTACTCTTTTTCTAACATGAATCTTCAAGAATTAGTAACAACTCCTTGGATTTTCATGGCTTTTAGTGAGTATATTTTCTTAAGCTTTTGCTTTAGGTAGATTACGATGATTAGTTAATGATTTGTGATGTTTAGGGCTTAATTCTTATATATTCTTACTTATTGGTTGTGTTTAATGCTAGATTTGAATTAATCTCTCAAAATTCTAGAACTTGGACTTTTTCATGCATAGAAGGTGTTTGATGAAATGGTTGAATGAAACTTCTAAGTGTTTTATATGCTTAGCCAGTGGAAATTGATGTCTAAGGTGTTTAGTGGCTATTGGAACTTGTTTAAATGCATGCTTATCTTGTGATTGCCAATGAAAATTGATGATAATTATTTGGTTAGCATAGGGTTAATGCTTATCATGTGTTTTGTATCTTTTAATTTTAGAATAATGAAGTCAAAATATGACAATGCAGCAAAGAAACGAAACAAAAAGAAAAGGGAAGAAGAGTTGACAAAATCTATATCTGGTTTTATGTTCATGTATATTAACAAACCAAAATCTCTCAGAACTCATTAGGATAGTGAAATTGATGAGGATGTTAAGGTAGATGGTGAACATTGTGCAACTTCTAAAAAAGAAGAAGAAGAGGATGGAATTAGAATGGAAGATGTGAGCAAATAGCAAGAAGGGAATGATAAGAGAGTTGAGAAAGATAATGAAGATGCCAATCAAAATGCAGATAATTTGTTGATGTTTTGGATCCTGCAAATTGAGGAAAAATTGTTCAAACGTTGCGGGACTTTTTGGTTAGTAAGGGTCCTCTAGCACCACCATCTTATGATTATACTTTTCCAAAAAACGTCACTGGTAGACACTTTTCTCATAAGCATTACACAAGACGTATGAAGAATGGGGATACACAAGATAGACAGTGGCTGGACTATTCAAAAAAATCAGAGAAAATTTATTGTTTTTGCTGCAAGTTGTTCGGAAGAGACAAATATACTATTCAATTGGCCAGCACATGATTCAAGGATTGGAAAAAATGTTCAATTAAGGCTTAGCCAACATGAAATTAGTCGCTATCACATTATGTGCATGAGCAAATGGGTGGAACTAGAGTTGAGATTGCAGAAGAATCTAACAATTTATAAGCATATCCAAGAAGAGGTTAAGAAAGAGAAAAATCATTGGAGATAAGTTTTATTGAGAATATTTGCACTACTAAAGACTTTGACTAGATGCAATATATCATTTCGTGGAAGCAACAAAAAGATTTATCATTGTAGCAATATAAATTTTCTTAACTTTATTGAAATGCTTGGAGACTTTGATCCAGTTATCCGAGAGCATATAAGGCAAATTGAAGGAGGAGAAACTCATTATCACTATCTCAGCAAAAAAATTCACAATGAATTAATAGCAATGATGAGTTCTGAGATGAAGCTAATGATCATTATGAAAATCTGAGATGCTAAATATTTCTCTGTCATTTTTGATTGTACTCTAGAAATTAGTCATAAAGAGCAGATGTCTCTTACTATTTGATGTGTTGATGTCTCAGTGGATTCAGCCCAGGTTGAAGAATTTTTTTATACATTTCTTGGAAGTTGATGATAAATCAGGGAAATGACTGTTTAATCTACTTTGTGATATATTGGTTGATCCGACTTTGGACATTGATGATGTGAGGGAGTAAGGCTATGACAATGACTCAAATATGAAAAGAAAAAATAAAGGTTTGCAAAAACAAAGATTGCTTGATATTAATCCAAGAGCTTTTTATACGCCATGTAGTTGTCACAATCTTAATTTGGCACTTTGTGATATGGCTAAGTCATCTGTAAAAGCGATTGAATTCTTTGGGATCATCCAACATTTATACTATTTATTTTCACCTTCTACGATTAGGTGGGATATATATAAAAAATAGTAAGGGGTCCCACACTTAAACTCTTGTTAGATACTCGTTGGGAAACTCACATTAAAAGTGTAAAAGTAATACACTTTTAAGTTCTAGAAATGCGAGATGTTATGTTTTACTTGGCTGAAACATAGGGATGATCCTCAAATCCAGAGTAATGTTGAATGTCTTACAATAAGTGAAACACATGGAATTGGGGTATTTGAATTTTTATTTGGTATGGTTATATGGCATGAGATTTTGGCTGCCATTAATAATGTAATCATGACGTTGGAGACTGAAAATATTGATATTGATGCTGCGATCACATAATTAAAGGGGTTAGTATTTTTTTTTCCAGAAGTATAGAGAGACAGGATTTGAAGAAGCAAAAGCTGAAGCCAAAAAGATTGCAGTTGCTATGGCTGTCGAACCAATTTTCATGTGAAAAATAAATGTCTTATTATAAAGAAAACACATTTTAATGAAGAGACGAGACAAGTTGTTGGTGACAACATGGTTCTAAGTATCAGAATATATTATTTCATCAAAATCGTGGATCAAAGCTCTTGTTTCTCATCAAGCAAGGTTAGAACAATTTCAAGAGTATGGGAAAACTTTCATATTTTTTTGTTCGATCTGAGAAGTTTAACTCAGCAAGCGATGATAGCTTGAACGCATCGTGTACCAACCTTGAAGTATCTCTCAAGCATGGAGAACATTCAGATGTCGATGAAATGATTTACTCTGAAATCAAGGCTTTTCGAGAAATTCTACCAAAAGATACCAAGAAGAGTGTTGAAGTACTTAACTTTTTGAGGAGGGACAAGAAAGGTTATCCAAATATATGGATTGTCGATACAATAATGCTTATAATCTCAGTTTCAGTTGCCTCGGCCGAAAGAAGTTTTTCGAAACTGAAGTTGATAAAGTTTTACGTACGGTCAAATATGTCACAAAAAAGGTTAAACGGTTTGGCCATGTTATCGATTGAAAAAGACATGGTCAAAAACCTTGATTATGAAAGCTTGATGGATGACTTTGTGGAGAAAAAAATGCAAGAAGATTTGTGATGTGACCCTTGGAGAGGAAATCACAAGGTGGTCGATGGTGGGTTGAAAGCAGGCTGTAGAGCACTCTCTTTTAAGCCGGTCGGATAGATGATGGAAGGAAGTGGTTGAATGGAACCAGTCAATTGGCCGTGGGGCACTCTTTGATCGGCTGTCGGATGAATCAACAAATATATGGTGGAATGATGATAGCCACAAAGGAATGTGGAATTTCCTTTGATAAGATCATGAATCAAGCTTATGTGAATCCACATATTGGACTATGATCCACACTTGTATTCTATCAGGAATCACACATAACTAAAATAACAAGCAATGAACAAATAAATCTAAAGGGAACCACCTAAAGACTCATTTGAGCAAGACACAAAAGTCAAACTTTTGTACGAGATACTCTTCTTTAATTCCAAAGTTTTTTAGTTTTTTAACAATGAGAGAATTGAGCTTTATTATATAGTTCTTACAAGATGATATTTATAATAAATTACACTAAAAATAAATTACATACATTTAAACAAGATGAATAACATTAGCTAAATCAAGTAATGGTCTTCTTGCCACAAATTAAGTATTTGACAATGAATGAGAATCTTTTGTAATTCATGTAGTGAATACCTTTAATTTATTGTTTTGGATATTGCATCATTTTCTCACTTTTGAAATGATTATTTGATCTTTGGTTGGTGACAAAATGGGGATCACATTAGAAGTTTTGACTGATTCTCTTACCATATATGACATAAATGAAATCTATCTTAAGATAAGTTTTAAAATATAGTTATGCTTAAATAACTATAGTTATTGAATTTACTAAGTAAAACCATATAACTGATTAGTGATTCTCACTTCACTTATTTTTTTTTTTTGAGGTTGCTGGAATATCAAAACAAGACCGTATATTTGAACTTGAATCACTTCAATATGGGGGTTCTATGTCTCTAGATGGCTCATCAGCTTTCTCACAAGCTACTGAAGGAGGAGAAGCCTTAACTCTCTGTGTGGAAGAGCTTAAAACTGAATTGCAAAATAGTCAGAATGAAAATGTCATTGTTCAAAAATGATTCGAAGAGGTGGAGTAGATTCCAGACTATTTTTGGAAAGAGTATCTTAGCCTTGCCTTCTACTCCCACAGAGACTCCACGAGCTTCTACCCCGACAGAGACTCCATCAGCTTCTACTCAGACATAAACTTCTGCTTCTCCACTTATCTACAACACAAGCTTCCATTGTTTTTTGTCTTCTATGGTTTTTGTTTCTTATTTTCTGCTATGGTTTTTGTTTCTTTTTTTTTCTTTGCTTTGGTTTAAGTTACTTCCTTTCTGCTTTGTTTTAGTTTGATCGTATGATATTACACATCTACATATGTTTCTTCATGAAAACAATTCTATTTTATATTGCTTCTTGGTCATTTAATCAAAATTATATTATTTCTCTATTGATTACAATTTTATTATTTTGTAAGCATACAATAAAACTCACATAATGTATATATAAGTGAGACCATAATGTAATACAACATAATGATACTTTATTGATATTAAACTTGTAGTAGCTAATTAAGATAAACTTGTGACCAGAGTTTTGGTAATAATGTGTGACAAAAGTTGGTACGATAAAAAGTTACAAATTAGGATCACTAGGCATTTTCCTCCCCCGCGCGTGCGCTGGGATATATTTGCATTTTTTTTTCATTTTAATTGTCTTTTATTTTTTAATTTTTTTGTCATTAATTTTTAATTATAATTTTATTCTTTCGGAGATTATTTATTTTTATCTACTTCTTTTTGTACGATAATATTTTACTAACATTTTTGTCTTCAGTTGGTTAATTTATAAATTCGTTAGGTTTAATATTAGTTATAAATTTTTATTATTTAATGAAGTTATTTTGTTTTTTATCCATCAAAATTTTCTGCTTTTATAGTTGAGGTTTTGTTTCTCATCTCATTTGCTGTATCGAAGATGTAAAGTTGTAGGATTTTTTTTTTCTTTTTTTAGGTAAGAAAAATTTAATTGAATGGTAACTTTTCTCTTGCATTCTGTAAATGAAAGATCCACCTTTTATCCATCACCAAATTATCTAGTTTTGCATCTATCAATGTGAATGTTAGTAAAAAGTTGTAAATGTTTATATTTTCTTGTAGTTAGCTGGATTTTTTGTAGTTTATCAATAGAGGCTATGACTCTGTTATTAACTTCACTTATTCTTATTAACAACATATTGTAAATATATGAAATTTTATTAACTTCACTTTGTTTATGTTGATAATAAATTTCATTACTAATTTCTTTAATATAACTCTGATCTATTTTTTTCTTTTTCTTATATTTTTTTTCTGTTTGTGTTATTGTGATCAATTCAATTGTAGCATTTCATTATTTCTATATAATTACTTGTGGATGTTTTAGGTGAATTTGTTTTGCGGGTGCATATATTTTTTATATCAAATATATTTTATTAAATATTGTTTTATATCATTTCACATTTTTTTGAGAATTATATATTGATGTTTTATGTGAATCTTCTTTATAGGTTGAATATTTTGAATCAAATATATTTTATTAATTATTATGTAAATATTTATTTTGTATCTCAAATGTTAATATAGATATTACTTGTAGAGGTGGACACATATCAAATTCGTCATTTTTGCTTTATATATCGAATTTGTCTTTTTTTTTCTCAGATCGAATTCGTCATTTTTGCTTTTCATATCAAATTTGTTATTTTTTCTAAAATGTTTCTTTAGCTCTGTAAATAAAAAAAATCCCGAATAGTTTTCCCGATTTATGGTTTTAAAGTAGGTATTGTTTTTTTTATAATAATAATTTTAAATTTTAAATTTATATAAGAATCGATTATGTATGGCTTTTCTTTATCATTGGTTATTACATTTATATTTTTGTTATAACTGATTTAAGTGTTTCTTTTAATATTTATTTTCATCTTCTAATGTTTTTTACTTTTAATATAATTATGATCTGCTTATTTGCTTATTAAGTAAATTAATATTTTGTTTTTTAATCTATTTCTATCAAATTAATTGGTAAAATTAGTTAAAAATATGTTAATTATATTTGGATTTCTTATAAATAAAAATTAAATGGGTATTTATGTATATTAATATCTTTAGTGAATTAGATTATGTATGTATTTTTTTTTTAAAGAAGAAAATGGCACATGTCAATACTTATATGCTGATGTGGAGGACTGAGAAGGGGAGAGTAATTTCTAAATTAGATAATAAATTATGCAACGTTCAATGGTTAAACTCAGTGACGGAATTAAGACATTATAAGAGTCATAAAAGTTGACGAGGTTAGATGAATTTTCAAGTCAATAAGTGTGATGGTTTTGGGACTACACTTTGGTCAAAATCTGTGACGTAAACGAAACATTATATTAGTTATAATCGCTGATGACTTTTAGACAATCTTTTTAATCAATAAGTGTGACGGTGTTGGGACTAAACTTTGGTTGAAATTAGTGACATACACTAGATATTATATTAGTCATAAACGCTGAAAAGTTGTATACTTATTTTTAGTCAATAACTGTGATATTTTGGAACTTAACTTTGGTCGAAATTAGTGACGAAATTAAGACATTATATTAGTTGTAAACACTGAAAATTTTTAGACTATCTTTTTAGTCAAGAAGTGTGACATTTTTCATACTAAACTTTGATAAAAATTAGTAACGGAATCGAGACATCATTACAGTCACCATTAATGACTATTATACGACAATTTTGTTAGTCACAAAATTGGACGGGTTTTGTTACTTTTATTTATTGTTACGGTAAATGAAAAAATAGTTACTAAATTTATTCATCACAAACGTTATGACGTTTTAGTTACGGACAAAATTTTGTGAGGACTTTATTGTGACCATCCACATGTCGTCGCAATTCCGTCATAATGATTTCATTGCTACAAAATTATGTATATTGTGACAAAAAGTTTCGCCACAATATAAAAAATTTCTTGTCATGAAGGTGAAGCGAGCAGTAGCGGAAAAAGATTGATATAAGGCTACACAACACCTACAGATCTTAACATGAAGAAGAAGAGCTTCAATGTCAAAGGTTTGAGCATTTGCAAGCTGAATTTCCTAATTGACGAGTGATAACCATTTAAGAGGTTCAACAGATAGAAGAAGAAATGAAGCGGATTCTCTTGGTTTGGCAGCAGCTGATCAGATGTTCAAGAAGATGAGGAAGAGATTGTTGAACCACCTTATCATGGTGAGTTGTTGGTGATTAAAATGATTTGATATGTTCTTACAGTTGAAGAAGCACAAAGAGAAAACATGTTTCAGACTCGTTGCATTGTTTTGGGGAAGGTATGCAACATTATCATATACAGTGGGAGCTGTACTAATATGGTGTCTAGTCGCTTTTGGAGATGCTGAGTTTTTCCTCTACAAATTATAAGCAACCATACAGACTGAAGTGGTTGAATGATGGAAGTAAGCTGCAGATATTAAAACAAATTCTTGTTGAATTTTCTGTTGGGAAAAAATATCAAGATGAGGTGCTTTGTGATGTGATTCCAATGGATGTTTGTCATTTATTACTTAGGAGACCTTAGGAGTTTGATAGGAGAGTTATGCATGATGAGTACAAGAACACTTATTCTTTTCACAAGGATAAGAAGGACATCACGTGATTCCTAATTACTTGGGACAAAACAAAGCATTGAAAGAAAAGAGTTGACAGGAGAGTTTTTCTTGGGAGAAAAATGTGTTGAGAGGAAGCTTGTTGAGGGAAAGGAGATATTTGCACTACTAGTTGTTGAGAAGAGGGAAGGGATAAAAGTGTTGGGTACACATCATATGCTATAAAAGCTTATGAAGCTATATGATGATGTGTTCCATGAGGATCCACAATCCGATTTGGTTCCTATCAGAGGTATTGAGCACCAAATTGATTTGTTTATTGGTGCACTTATATCTTAATTGTCTAGTTTATAGACTTAATTGGAGGATGCTAAGGAGCTACAAATTCAAGTGGAAGAACTGATTTCTAGAGGTTATGTGAGGGAGAGCATGAGTCCATGTTCTGTTCCAGCTTTATTTGTACCAAAGAAAGATGACTCCATGAGCATTTGTGTGGACATCCGAGTTATCAACAAGATCACCATCAAGTATTGTTATCATATACCATATTTGAATGACATGCTGAATAAGCTAAATAGATCAAAGATGTTTTCGAAGATTGATCTAAGAAATGACTATCATCAAATCTGCATGGAAAAAGAGATGAATGGAAGACTGCATTCAAGATAAAGCATGAGTTGTTTGAATGGCTTACTATGCCATTTGGTTTGTCTAATGCACCGAGTACTTTCAGGAGGTTGATGAATCAGGTAATATGCAACTTTATTGGAAAGTTTGTGGTATTTTACTTTGATGATGTCCTGGTATACAAAAAAAATAAAAAATTATTCACAACATCTACAAGATTTTTTTGAGATACTACGAAGAATCCAACTTTGTGCTAAGCCAGAGAAGTGGTCTTTCTTCACTATAAATATTGTGTTTTTTAGCTATGTTGTTTCTGGAGATAGTATTTTCGTGGATGAAAGTAAAGTGGAAGCGATAAGAAGTTGGTCATTTCTAGCTACACAATCTGATGTGAGAAGCTTTCATGACCTTGCTTTTTTCTATTGACGGTTTTGTGTAGAACTTCAGCACAATTATGGCTCTGATAACTGAGTGCATGAAGAAAAATAAGTTTCAGTGGAATATGGCTGCACAAAAGGCATTTGAAGTGGTGAAGCATAAACTATATACTTTAAGGAGGTTTAATATGCTGCAAGTCAGGTTGCTGATTTTTACTTTAAGGAGGTTGTGCGTCTTCATGGAGTTTCAAACACCATTATTTCTTATCGTAATATAAAGTTTCTGAGTTACTTTTGGAAAACTTTGTGGATGTTACTTGGTACTAAGTACTTCTTATCATCCACAATCTGATGAAAAATTGAGGTAACAAACATAACTTAGACTACGTTTTTGAGGGGTTTAATTAATAAGAACTTGAAGGAGTGGGATCTGAAGTTGGCTCAAGCAGAGTTTGTTTACAATTGTTCATCAAACTACACTACAAAACGATCACCATTTTGAGGTAGTGTATGATCTGAATCCTCTTACTCCTACTGATCCGATTCCATTTCCTTGTGAGTTCAAAGAAATTATGAAACATCGAAACGAGTTAAGACTATGAAGAGGCTGCATGAAAATTTTAGAGCTGAGATCTAAAAGACTAATGAGAAGTACAAGAAGAAAGCCAATAAGAATCAGTAAGCTAAGTCATTTGAGGCAGGATACTTTGTGTAGTTATATATGAGAAAGTGAGGTTTGCAAGCAAATGCAAGTTCAAGCTCATGCCAAGATCAGAAGGCTCTTTAAAGGTACATAAGTAGTTTGGTGATAATGCTCACAAACTTGAACCTCGAGGTGATTATGGAGTTTCAGCTACTTACAATGTTGGGGATCTTTCTCCATGTTTTGAGGATGAAAAGTTGCTGGATTTGAGGACAAATCCTGTTGAACCCAAGAGGACTAGTGGGGGAATAAGGGAGTAAAGCAAGTAAGAAACAGTTGGAGTTGAAAATCAGAATGGATTGAATGTTACTTTATTGATTCTGAACCAGTCTAGTGTCTGAAAAGGTGGGAAACAAGTACTTGAGATGGATTTCGTGAAGTTAAGTTTGCCATATGAAAAGTTTGTATATGGTCAAGGCAATACTTATTTCAGTCATCTCTTTCATTTTCTAGGAAGTAATAATTGTTATTTTGGTTTTCTAAACATTCTACATTTATTGTAAATCTTATGCACGAATTTGGTTGTAAAAATCCAATGAGGTTTTTAAGCATAAATAAAGAGAAGGAGAATTGTTTTAAAAATTTGTAGTGTCTTTGTGACCCCTTGGATCTGTTATGATCTTTTGCCTTTATCTTTGATTTTGGGAGATTAATTGATAGTGGCTTTGAGCGTTTTTATAACTTAGTGGTATAAATTTTATCTAAGTATGGTGCTAGTTCAGCAGGTTTCTTTGTCCGCTCCGATATCTTCCTAACTATCCGGTTACTTTGGCTAAGTCATATTGGTTTCAGGAATCTTTGCAGTTCAAACACTAATCATTTTGGCACAAAAGTTGTCATATTACAATCTCAATCATATCGACTCCAATCGTTTCCAACTACATGCGTCAGCTGACTGTCCTTCAAAGATTTCCTGTAACTTTGATCTTTTTCAAACTACGAATCGGAAAGCAGCGGATTGTCTTTCTCTACTTAATTCAGTTATCACTTTCACCTATCACATGGTTCATCCTTTAAATCATCATATATATGGTGGCGAAGAAGTATTATGTTTTTTTTTCCTTTTACTCATTTGATGTTTTCTCTAACCTATCGATGATTTTCAAAAGCTTGTTTGCCTTAACATAAAATTTTGCACCTACTGCCCATATCATTTAGTCACACACGACAAGGGCGGCGATTTCAAATTTGCCAAATTTGACATGCTAACCAGATAACAAAGTTTCACTAATTAATTTGGTGAAAATTCTTTAAAGCTTTTTCTTTTGAAAAAGACATTTTACGAGGCATAACCTACCATATAATTAAGGAGGCAAAGCGTATCATACATTTGAGGAGGTAAAGCCTGCCATAGGATTAAGGAGGCAGAACCTACTATGAATCGAATGAGGTATATACTATTACTCCAAAAACAATATAGGGATTAAAAATGATAACATAAATTTTAATATTAAAATATATGAATGTATGATGATTAAAACAATCGTGTAGATAACGTGTTATAAACAAGAATCTAAATATAAGTATATGTTTATATCTGTGTTCAAAAAAGGGTGGCCGGTTAGGCGCTAAGTGGACCAGAACTGTGGCGATTAAAGTTGAGTCGGTCGATTATGCGGTGGGGCGATTAATTTCTGTACTGGAGCATCTAGAAGCCGCGTTGGCCGCCTAGAATCCGCGTTAGACTGCTCAGTTTCCGAGTAGGCCTCTTTTTAAAAATATTTTAGCCAAAAATAAAACTAAACTCAAATAAAGTCCAATTTGATTTGTTTAGGCTTTTAGATTATTTTTTTTAATTTAGAGATTGGATTATGATAATCTTTATTTCAAACATTTCATGTTTGATCCTATATGATTTATTTATAAATATTATATAAAAATAATTATGCAATATTTTAAATTTGTTTTTCCTTAACTCGGTAGGCCCGGGTAGGCCGCCCGACTAACGTCTAGCGTATTTCCAAAAACATGTCTATATATTATCTATATGTTGAAAGAAGGAAGATTTTGATGAAGAGATATCAATTCAAAAATAATAGAGAGTACAATCGAGAGCAGATGTGTATCTTAAATTTGGTATACAAACCCTTATATAGTATTTGAGGATCATTTTAAATAAACTTTAAGGTCATGTGTTTATTAGATGACTACCATGCTGAGGTATCATCACCAGAAACCTTGTCAAGTTTCAAATAAATAAAAAATCATTATTTTACTAGAAAAATTACATATAATGCCATTACATGTAATTATATCACTTATATTAATTTATTCATTACCATTATTACATAACACAAAATATGATATATCTCATTGGCTCTAATTAAAATACATGTTATTAATTAATTCATAGAATATATAATTTTAATTTTGTATTTGACCAATATTTCAAGTAATTTTACATTAAATATATATTTCATGTTCATTAAATAACTTTTAAATGAAAATAAATAATAGATTTCAGCAAATAGTTATTTGATTTAAATTATATTTATTAATTACTATAACAATTATATAATTTCAAAATAATCTATCTACATAATTTTATATTATATATATATTTGTTATGTTTATTGTTTACATATAAATATAATATATTTAACATAAAAATTATGAAAATTTTACTTATTAATATTATATTAAGTAAAACTATGATATAATAATATTATATGTTACTTTTCTTAAAAATAAACTTAAATGGAATTTCAGTATATAAATCAAAATTACCAATTTATATCAACTTACCATGATTATCAGATATATTTATTATATATAACTACAACTATTAGAATTTCATTGTATTTAAAAATAATTCAAAGTTTTATCTGTTAATTTCTAAAATAAACCAACATCAAAATATTTTATTGGTATTGATATAAATCAGTAATAAAATTATGGTAATAAAAATTATTCATTTTCAAAACTTAACTTATATAAATTAAAATAAGAAACAACATGTTTAATTTAATAAAAATATAGTAATTATATTTATGTCGAGTCATATCAGTTTAGTAATAAATTCAGATATAAATTATATATCCTAATTTTCTACTCAATCAATAATGATAGAAAAAATAATTGATTTATTAAAGTTATATTGTATATATAATTTAGTTGTTTTATTTTTACTAAAATACATTTTTAAAAAGATTTTGAATATGTTGAAATTACATAATTTATATAAATGACTATAAAATTATATCTAATAAATATTTATATAGACATTTTACTCCGCACACTGCTCGGATTACTATCTAATTCCTATTTATACCATAAACTTTGAAATAAGACAAAAGTGTTTACAAAAACTAAGAAACTTAGAAAAGAAGTAGTTTCTTTAATTTTGAATGGATGGATAATCACAAATTACCACAATTTATTAAAAATATTGAACTTTATTTTTTTAAGTTTTAGCAAAAAAAAACCCTTGATATATTAACACATTTCTATATGTTACTTAACAATCTTAAATTGATATGAAATTTAGAGAAATACCCTAGGATAGCACCAAATAAAAGTTTGATCACCAAAAATAGCAATATAAGAGTAAAATGGATCAAAATAGCATTCATTAATATGTATAAAGACTATTATATCCTTATTTTTAATTAACTAACACAGCATCCATATCATTTAATATAATCTAATTCGAACATAATTATTGACCAAAATTTTATATTACCAATTATAGTGGATGTTTTATGGGTATATATATTACACTAATGAGTTTGAATTCACTAATCATTAATTATAGTTTAGATTTTGAGCTTTAGGATTTAAAATTTAAAGTTCAGGGTTTAGGATTTAAAGAGAGGTTAATTTTGTTTTTTTTTATCCTTAATGAAACTATATTGTTTATTTTATTCCTTATTGCTATTTTGGTGACCAAATTTACTTTCAGTGTTATTTAAGAAAATTCTCTTTAAATTTTGACTATTGATATATCTGAAATAGCATAGTTAACATAATTATATATATATATAATTTTTTTTTGCTCACTGAAAAATGTGTTGATTATTTTTGTGGTCGTTTTCCTATTTTATTTTTGGTTAATATGGGTTTTGTCATTACACTTGGTCAATTAATGTAATTGATGAGCTTGATTAGAGCCGATTTTGAACTAAAACTCATGAAAGAGGTCTGAAGATATTATAAATTTTGAAGACATCAATTCTTGAAAGTCGGTTGTAGTACAGAAAAGGCCTGGGCATTCGGATATCCGTTCGGGTTCAGCTTGGGTTGTTCGGATTTTTGGATGTAGGCTCATAGAATCCATTCGGATATTTTAAAAATTCGGATCGGATTCGCTTTGGATACTGTCGGGTTCGGATTCTTTGTTAAAAATCCGACATTAATCGGGTTTCGGTTCCGTTCGGATATTTTAAAATCTGAACTACTAATAATCCGATTGGACTAAAAAAATCCTAAATACCAAAAATCCAAACTACCAATAATCCGATTATACTATAAAAAAATCCAAAATACATACTAAAAAACAAAATAAAAATGTGAATAATCCACAAAATAGATCAAAAGTATCAGTAACAACTACAAAAATTAAACATGATTGTGATAACTTCCAATCTAATAGCAATTACCAAAATAAAACACTTTTATAAGCGTAAGTGTTTCAGATACTCAAAAATCAGTTCCAAAATAGTAAAGAAATAATACAAAAGTTTAGTGACTTCACTTTAGTTCCTTTTTTTTTGTTCAAATTGTAGATTAGTTGAAGAAAAGTCTAGTGGCCAAATACAAAAGATTTGAGAGCTTGTTTTGCAAGATAGTCGACCCAACAGTTGGCCTCTCTAGGAGTAAAGAGAATTGTCGATTCAAAGAGATCGAGAGATAGAATTTTTTTGATGTCGTGAAGAATCCCATGGAGCTCCTTCGGTCGAGTTCCCCAGCGAACAGCTGTGACCATCGTAAGCGAGTCTGTAGCGAAGAGGGTTTTCTGGTAGCCTCGGGTCTGTGCGAATAGCAAGGCCTGAAGGAGTGCACTACCTTCTGCGATAAGGGGAGATTCTGTGTGTGGGACGATGGTGGTCTCTTGATGGAGTGTGTTGCCCGATTGGTCACTGAAGAACCATGCACAACCCGCCGTTTTGAAGTTTTCATCCCAAGCCGCATCCGAGTTGCATAGGATGGCATCTGGATCGTAGGTGGGCGGTGAAAGTTGTAATCGAGTAGGAAGCAGTGGTTGTTTGATGGTCTGGGCTGCATGACATTCCTTTGCCATTCGGATTGCTGTAGATACAATTTCATCTTCGCTTGGAGTGGTATTCTCAAAGATCCTCTTGTATCTAGCTAACCATATCGTCCAGTAGATCCAGGGAGAGAGGAGACCTGGTCCCAGTCCCGTTGGTGGGAGGGTGGTGAGTTCCACCACACAATCATTGCCCACTTGGAAAGAGGTGAGACGGTTGAGGTTTGGCTGTCGTTGGAGGGGAGCTTGATTCCATACTGCTTTTGCAACTATACAGTGGAAGAAAAGGTGGAGAGTGGATTCCTCATCTCCACAGAAGGGGCATTTAGCTTCGCTATTGATTTTTCTAACAAGGAGGTTCAGTCCGGTTGGTAGAGAATCGTGAAGGCCCCCGCCACATGAGCATTTTAATCTTGGGGGAGGTGTGTAGCTGCCACACCTTTTCGTTCCAGTTGACGATGTTGTTGCTCGTTGTTGTATGCGGTTGTATCCGTTGGTGCCTTTTCTTGCTGGTTGAGTGGTATCCTGTCTTTGCCGTGTAATCTCCGGATGGGGTGGGGAGCCATATGAATTGATCCTTTGCTCCTAGCTTACTTGGTTTGATAGCCAGGATGTCCTTTTCGTGTGCAGGTATGATTTCTTTTATTTTTGTTGAATCCCAGTCTCTTGTTTGTGGGTTGATAAATTCTGACACTGTGAGATGTTGTGTGTCTTTGGGGGGAGGTCCCATTGGTCTGGTTCCGTGCTTAAGATTGAGCCACGGATCTTCCCACAGAGATGTTGTCTGGCCATCTCCGATACTTTTTGCCCAAATTGGATAGGAGGAGGTCTTTCCCGATACAGATGCCGCGCCAACCATGCGATGTGGAGAGTGGTGGGTTACAGGATAGGAAAGGTGACTCGTGGCAGTATTTCCCAAGCAGAGTCCTGGCCAGGAGACAATGTGGGTTGTCACGGAAACCGAGTCCTCCTTCTTGTTTCGACCTGGTGAGTTTATGCCACGCAATCCAACTAGTACTTCTCTTTCCCTCGGAAGAATCCCACCAGAAACGTGTAAGGATGGATTGTATGCGTTTACAGAGGGAGAGAGGCAGTTTGAAGCAAGACATCATGTAGGTAGGCATGGTAGATAGGACCGCCTTGAGCATATTTAGTTTACCTGCTTGAGAGAGGCGCTTGGAGGCAAAGTTTCTTGCTTTCTATCGGATCCGGTCGAGGATGAGGTTGAAGAGATCTCTTTTCTTCCGTCCAAAATGCTCTGGGAGTCCAAGGTATTTACCTAAACCACCTTCCTTTGAGATACCAAGTTGCATTTTGACCCTGTCCTTAACCTCTGGTTGTGTTTTAGCTGAGAAGATTATTGCAGACTTGGTCTGGTTGATTTTTTGTCCGGATGCCCTCTCGTAGATACCAATTTAGTTCCAATGCATCTTGTTCCTTAGTACATAGAAAGAAAATGAGTTTTGACATAAATGAATGCAATATTACTGTTTTACACAAAAATGATTAGGTTAAACACAAATTGTTACCTTTTATGCATATCTCAATCTAACCATATTGACTTAGTCTTCTTCAGTACTACGATTGTCAAATTCCGAAAGAAACAAACAAATACACAATGTTAAAATAAATAAAATGCATTAAATTACAATAGAAGAAAAGAAGTTACCTTTCTCAATCTTGTCTTGCATTAGAATATCATCAAACAATTGATGAGTGATGACCAATCTTGGTTCAGTTAAATTAGAGTCTTGTTTCATCCACTTTTCTGTACACATCAGAACTTCCACCATGTAGTGAGTCAAGCAACTCCTGTGTGGTTCTAGGATTCTCCCGCTGGTGCTAAAGGCACTTTCAGATGCAACAGATGATACTTGCATGGCAAAGACATCTCGAGTAATCTCTGCCAAAACTGGATACTTGACACTATTGAGTTTCCAATAAGACAGAACATTATACTCAGTACCTAGCAAAGTGTTAGGATTCTCAACTAGTTCCTTCAAGTATTTTTTCCAATTCATCTCTCTGATCATTAACTCCTATTGAACCAACCATCTCTTTATACATGAACTCCACCCTTTCAGAACCAATTCTTCATCAACTTATTCCACTTCCCTCTGATCTTGAGTGCCAAAGGATGACGTATTAGTAGACTGAGATGATTGACTTATTTCTCCTTTACTGTATCTGCTGCTATACTCCTTAAACAAGCTTCGAAGAACAGAGAAAACTGAATCATAGAACGCCTTAGATTCAATATTGTCTTTTCCATACAATATGCCAAAACACATCTTGGTAAAATTTAGGATAAAAAACAGTAGTCATAATCAACTTCTTGTTGATGTTCTTCGTTCCATCCCAGTACTTCTCAAATTTCGTCAACATATCTTCAGCCTTTGTCTTCACTTCTTCATATATACTACGAGTCAAAGATCTCAAACTGTTTGCTATGTCGACTATATGACCATAACACTTGTGCGAATTCAGAGTAGTGGAAGCAGAGACAATCAATGTAGAAGTGTAGAAGATGCTAAGGAATTTTGAAATTTTCTCAACTGCATTCCAATCAGTCCTAGTAGGAGGTCCAATCCTTTTGACTTTATTCTCCTTATCAACTTCCAAGAAGTGATTGCTAACCTAAAATGCATTGCCTTTTTCAACATAAGTTGAATTCCAGCGTGTGCACACATCAAGTGGCAAACTACCCCTCTGCAATCATCTTGATTCAACTCTAAGTTCAAATGATTTCAACCTAATGGAATTAGATCTGACATATGACACTACATTTCTTATGGCAGACACACTACCATCTATCTCAGGCAATCCTTCTCTTACAATCAAATTCAATATGTGAGCTGTGCATCTCATATGCAGAAAGTCTCCATCTAAATCCAAAGCATCACTACACCCTAATGAGAACTCACTCAGAAACTTCCTCAGAGCAGATGAATTTGCTGTAGCATTGTCAACAGTTATGCAAAACACCTTCTTTATACTTCACTCAGCTAAACAGTCTAGAAAAACAGTTTTAATGGTCTGACCTTTGTGATATGTAACGTTCTTAAACCCTATGATCAGCTTCCTGATAAATCATGGCTTTTATGGTTTTTAACCATGATAGAAGTTGTGTTTATAGAGTCTATTTAGTGTTTTTGGAGTCTTTTAGAGTCATTTGCAGGTTTAGGTACGTTTGAGGCTTAATTGGAGATTATGGATCATTCTTGAGTTAATCAGGAAGCTGTGCCAAAGAATTCAAGTCAGAAACCACTTTTGGAGTTGGTGTCCGTCGACACCAATCAGATAGAAAAATTTCACGCCAGTTTTCAAGTTTTGAAAAAAAAAAGAAATTTACTAAGAAGTTTTCATTATTTGCAAATAAGTCATTTTCGTGTTTTTAGGTTATAAATAGGATTTTAAGGTCATTGTTTAGACCTAAGCTTTATTTTAGAGAGAGATATTTGTAGCCGTCTTTTTGGAGAGAAGAATTCAAACTCCTTCTGAGAAGATTTATAACTCTTTTACTTCTTATCTTATTTCTTTTATGCAATCTACTTCTATTGTGATTTATGTTTCATTAATCATGTCTGAGTAGTTTACTAATTAGGTTTAGGGTTTCTCAATAGGGATTTGATGAATTGTTAAGTTGATTGGTTAGTTAAGGATTATGGAATACTAGTTCTTCATCTAGGTTGTGATTAATGCTTGATCTGAACTGGTCAGTTAGATTATTGATCATAGGTTAATTCTCGCAATGAAAGTTGGTTAATTAGCTAGAAAATACCTTAGGTGAGCAAATTGTTCATCCACAAAGAAATTTTGTTTGGAGAATTTGTGAACAAATCGAACCTGAAATTATTGCACACTTAGACTTTTGCATTCGCAAATAACTTTTGTTTTCTAGGTTGCTAGACGTAGATAGTTTTCGCAGCAACAACTGGTTCACTTTATCATTGTGTTTCGAGTTCTAGAACATAGCAGAATCTTGATTGACTGATTAGCTTGCATTCCTAATTTTCTGAGAATTCCCTGAGCCTGACATTTTTTCCATCTGATTTACAACCGATTTTACTGCATTACTTTCATTACATTATTTCTTGTTTAGCTTAATTCGAAACTCAATAATCTATTGTGTGATCTTGAGTCTCTGTGGAATTCAACCCCTAAGTACTGCATCGATCTCTTAATTTGGAGAGTAGCTTTAGGGTATTTTTAAGCATATCAAATTTTGGCGCCGTTGTTGGGGACTCATTGATTCGCCATTAGATTAGGTGTAGAATTTAGTCTGGACATTTTTTTTTACTTACATTGTTCTTTCTCTTTTCTTGTGTTTCAGGTGTATGCCTAATCGCAGTACCAGAAGCAACAAAGAGATACAGCTTGTGAATCTTACGAATCAGGAGTTGAGAGAGTTATAACGAATGAACCGAAGGGCAGAGGAATCAGCAGATATGAGGAGAGCAATCATTCGATCTGATGCTGATGGAGTCTTACAATACCAAGAGGGTCACGCTTACAATGACGATGGGACCAAATTGACGATCAGGGGAATGTCATCCTAGAGGAAGTTGCTGCAGATGGACAGAACGCTCGACTTGTTGCTTCTGGGCAACTTGTGGCTGCAGCTGTTGCGCCACCTGCTCGAGGAAGGACACTTGCTGATTTCAACAGACCTTATCAGTTTTATACTAATAGGTCTGCAACTCATTCTCCTCCTTTCCAAAGGAATGACTTTGAGCTGAAACTTGCATACTACACTCTTGTGTGTCAGCCTCTCTTTCATGGTCATCCTCATTAGCATCCCATGGATCACATTGAGAAGTTTGAGGATTTAGTGACAAGCATCAAGTTAAATGGTGTTGCTGAGGACTATCTGTTCTGCAAGTTGTTCCAATACTCTCTTGTTGGGGATGCAACTTATTGGCTCAAGCAATTGCAGCCAGGTTCTTTGACCTCTTAGAAGGATACTAAGAATGCATTCCTCAATAATTTCTTTGATGATGCAAGGTCTGAGGAGCTGAGGGCAGAGATTTTTACATTATCTTAGGGACCTGCTGAAGCATTTAAAGCTTTTTTTTGAGGTTCAGAGCATATCAGAGGGATTGTCCACACCATGGCTTCAGTGATGTTCAGCTGCTGGGTATTTTCTTCAGAGGCATAGATTGGAGGTACCAGATGGCTTTGGATGGTGCAAGTGAAGGAAACTTCAATACCAGAAGCCCAGAGGAAGCCAAAAAGCTTATTGGGAACTTGACATCTAGCAATAGTACCAAGAATGCAGACTATGATAGGAAGAGGCTGGCTGGAAACATTGAAGGTGCTCAGAATGCTGAAGTGAAAGCAAAACTTGATTCTATCCACAATCTCCTTGTGGGGAAGAAGAAAGTTCAGTTTGCTGCAGAGGTTGAAACCTTTGAACCAGAGGAAGAGGATGTAAATTTCATCAATGGAGTTGGATTTCAGGGTCAGAGATTTGGAAATCAGCAAGGTTATGGTTATTTTTACCAGAAGCCTTTTCAGAACAACAAATTCATAAGAACTTATGGTTCTTCTTCTTACCAGAAACCTGAACAGAATATCAAGATGGAATCTATGTTGGAGCAGGTTTTCGAAGGTCAGACAAAGATGACTGTGAACTTCAATGGGAAGCTGTATGCTTCGTATATTGACCTGAATGGGAAGATTGAGTCTTTGGGTGCTCATGTTAAGAAGTTATATATTCAGGTTGCTCAAACTGCTGATGCTGTCAAAAGGCAAGAAGGATTTCTTCCTGGAAAGACTCACACCGACCCAAGGCATCATGTCAACGCCATCATGGTGAGAAGTGCAGAGGAATTCGTGGAACCTCAGGAGTTGGAAATTGAGAATTTTGGAGCTCTCCAGCTGTGTCGGTCGACACCAGCCTTGGGTGTCGGTCGACACCAGCCTTGGGTGTCAGTCAACACCAGCCTTGAGTGTCGGTCGACACCAGCCTTGGGTGTCGATCGACACCCGGCCCGGGCACAAACATAACCCCCTAAAACATCTAAAATAGTTGAGGAAATGGTGTACAAACCTAAGATTCCCTTCCCAAAAAATCATAGGAAGTCCAAACAGGAGATAGAGGAGGAAAGGTGCAAGACAAAAATGGAAAATGTGCTGATTGAGATACCATTGGTTGATCCAGTCAAGCTTTCACCTGCACTTAAGAGATATGTTAAGAGGATAGTTGTGATTGGTGTGAGTCCTGAGGAAGCAGTATGCTCACAAAGGACATCGGTGCAATTCTCTTGAAAATGACGGTCTCTGTAAAATCCCCAAACCCAACTAGGATCCGAGGCGTGGACCATAAGACCCACCAATGAGATTTGGGTCGTGAGATAACGACCGTAAGGGTTTTGGTCCATACATGAGCTAGACAGTTGGGTTATAAACCTTAATCGAGCTAGGGAAAAAGTAAGGATGGAAAAGACTAGCTGGAACTAGCTCACCGTCCATAAAGGACAGTGACACTCCAGCTCGGCCAGCTCAATCAGCTCAGGCTCCAGCTCAGTCAGCTGGAGGGAGTGACTTTCAGCTCCAACCAGCTGGTGGTCGAGTGAGCCAGCTGGGCCAGCTAGTGCGACGGTTAGTGGCTATGCAGTTATAGTTGTGAGGCAAAATGGTGAGTTGGCTGCAGATGGACAGGGACACATGTAATGGATATGGGCGAAGAGGTGCTTGCTGGCCGAATGGGTGCTTGTTGGCCGAAAAGCCACAAGTGAACCTTTGCGACCCAAGTGAACCCACACGATCCCAATTCTTGCCTGTTCACTGGTCCATACCTCGCCTATAAATACCCCCTCTCCTCCTCCCATTTACACATCCGATTCCTGTAAAAAGAAAAAGAAAACCGTGAGAGATAAAGAGAGAAAGAAAGAGAGAAAAGAAAGGAGTTTCCGACAGAGGGAACCATGGAGGAAGTCTCCAAGGATAAAGGAAAAACTCCGGCTTCTCCTGAAAGGGTTGACAAGGTTAGTTTCTCAGATTATGAAACTGTGGCATGGATCGCCGGTTGTAACCGTAACGATCCATGGCCGGGTCGTCTGGATGACCTTGAACCCTAATCTCCTTTGGATAACCGTCTCTCTCTTTCTCCCTTAATTGTGGATGATTGTGGGTCATTTCCAAGTCTCGGCTGTGTGCCAATAGACACAGATAGTACCGATTGGTTCATTCTTGATCTCGGCCTTGTGTCATGCAATCAAGTGGGACCTGTCCGGAAACCCAAGTCTTGTGACTAGGAAGAGCCATGAATCATGGATCCATAATTCCATGGTCTCGGACCAGACTTATGCAAGCGAGTTCCTGGGTTGATATGTATGGTTTGTTACATGCGAATGGATGCATGTGAATGGTACCTGGGTCGAGTTGCGTATGCACTTGGATATGGACTTGGGGCCAATCCAGGGAGAACTCTTAAAAGATCCCACGACCATGCATGCAACCAAAAGGTGCAAACGAACCGGTGGGAACAGAAAGGGAACTGCTGGTTGCCTAAGGGAAAGACTAGATCAAAAGGATCTAGGGGTGGTTGATCAGGGTTCTGCGGGTGGGCCTGGGTCGGGCCTCAGAGGCAACCGTTCCACAGATGGAACCGACTGACGGTTGGTGTCTGTCGCGTGACCGGAAAGCCTAGGGTCGGACAGGTGCGACTTGCGAACCATCGCAACCGTTCGGCCTATTGCACCTTTTGGGCAATAGCTATCACGGTCGGATACCATCTGGGATCCAAAAAACCGGTGTGAGTGTCAACATGTTGTAGATGTGCTGGGACACATCTACAGATGGTTGAACCTCTACGGTCGATATAAGTGTCGGATGAGTATTATGGAGCAGTGACGTGGCCGGTCTAAGACCGGTACGTGCCAAGGAGTTCCACGGTTACGGCCGTTGGTTCCTCCGGATGAATGGCTCGTCCATTTTTCCCTAAGGCTACCTAGTCTGTGCTTAGTCAGTGGGGAGGTTGGTTGAATGACTAAGTACAACTAGGAAAAGTCCTTTAGACAGTTAGGATAGGCTTCGGCTATACTAATGGGGTATTGGGTCTGGAGAGCATATGCATAGTTTAGTTTGGGTTAATACGTGATACTGATTTGCTTATCTTCTTTCAGGAAATAAGGTTGGTCCGGATGCGGACCAAGCCTAGGATGTGCGTCCTGAGGCCCCCTGACGAAATGTGTGTGTGTTGTGTGTTAGGAGATTGCGATAGCCTAGGATCGATCCATGTAAAGCCCGATGGCAAACCTTAGCATGTTGTATTGAATCTTTTTATTTAATAAAAATTGTATTATCTCCTTATAACTATCTATCTTATATTCTGCATAATGATAGATAGTGAAGCTCCTGGAATAGTTTGTTAGGATATTGGTTAGGGTCTTAGTCTCGTGGAGACTAAGAAGTGGAACGACCGGTTCGGGTCGTAGTATCCGGGTCGGGGTGATTCAGTCTCAAGGAAAGAAAAGAAGGTGAGGGTCTCTGAACAAGCCAGTGTTATGATTCAGAGTAGAATTTCAGAGAAGCTGTCTGATCCAGGGAGCTTTGTACTATATTGCTCCATCTCAACAGAAAGATTCCCTCATTCTCTTTGTAATCTTGGCTCAAGTATCAATTTAATGTCTCACTCTGTTGCTGTGAGTCTTGGAATGACTGATTTCAAGCCAACAAAGATCCATCTTATCCTTGTTGATCGTTCTAAAAGGATTCCAGAAGGTGTCTTAGAGGATGTTCCACTCAAGATTGCAGGTTGCATGATTCCCACTAACTTTGTGGTTTTGGAGTATGGTGAAGAACCTCAGGATCCTCTTCTACTAGGAAGATCTTTCTTAGTTACAGCTGGTACCATCATTGATGTAAGAGAAAGGAAGATAAAGCTGGATTTGGGAGATGTGGTAATGGACTTTGACATGGACAAGCTCAGGAGGAAACCTAACATTGATGGATAAACTTTTTCTGTCCAGACTGCCATGGATGAGGACCCAATCAGATAACATCCAGATGACATTACTGCTTGGTATGTCAAAGAGCTGGAGGCTAGTGGGCAAGAGAACAAGCTGGTTGTTCAAGAGACATTGTCTGAAACTTCTGAGAAAGTTGTTGGGCTTGAGGATTAGAGTGGAGATCATCTATTCAGGACTAGGCTCGAAGATGAGGGTCCAGTCAAAGAAAAGTTGCTGGAGGAAGATGTTTTTGTGATGGAAGCAAAGATTGCAAAGCTAAACTGCAGAAAAAGTGCAAAAATCCGAGTTCCAGGTTCAGTGTTGGTCGACACCCTTCTCAGCATGACCCCGATACATGAAGATGTGGTGTCGGTCAACACTCCCCACAGACCATCCCAGAAACGACCAAAATACATAGTTATCGAGAGGGTTCTAGTCCTGCAGGACCGTCAACTGTTGTTAAACAGAAAGTTACACCTCTCCCAACCTATAAGCCTCCAACAAAGCAAAGGTATGCACTTCCTGTTCCAAATTCTAAACCTCCTGATCTCATCAATAAGAACTTTAAAACTGCAAAAGCTGTTTCACACTTATGCAAGCCACGAGATTCTCGTAGAAAGTTTGGTGTTTCTTTTGATGATTCTGCAGAAAAAGAAGTATCCCACCCACACATAAGTCCCACCTTGCTGCTGATCCTCACTTCCTTGGTAGATCTCATGCACTCACTACCTATACAGCACCTTGGATGATAAGATGTTCTTCTCAGAGGCATTCACTGCCATTATCTGATACACATGATCTCTTAGTCCCGACACGGTCAAGAGAATGACTGAAAAGAAGCGCTAAGTGGGAGGCAACCCATTTTTAAGTAGGATTTTAAATGAATTTGATTTGGTTTTTACTAACTTTCATTTTTGTTTTTCTTTTGTCAAAAAAAAAAAAAATTTGCAAAGACGTCTAAGGAGCAAGGAGCTGACCTTGGTATCGATTGACACCCTGTGTGAATGTCGGTCGACACCCCCTCTGTAGGTAAGTATTCTTGACCTTGTCTTTATTTGTTTTTTTTTTTACTTGGGGTTCTTTCCAATCATACGGCTTGATAACAGTGGGGACAATGTTACTTAAGTCTGGGGGAGAAAAATACTGATGTATTTTGTTTTGTTTTGTTTTGAGTTAGTTGTGTCGTTTTATTGAGTTAATTTAGTTCGGAACTATGAGCTATTCTTGGAACAAGCTATTTTAGCAACCACTTTATTGACCATTCTTACAGCCATTGACAACAGATCCTACTAAAGGGAAATTCCAAAGGTAATTTGATCTACCAATATCTCATATTTGTTTGAGTGTTTGAATGATCCAAAGCTGTCTTACACATAATGAACTTACAAAGCTGGCATACTTTAAATCGGATTCCTTGTTCAAGTCGGATAGGATTAGTCTGTGATTATGGTTTCCCTCTCTCTTCCCTTCAAATAAAATAAAAGAACAAAAGGATATAGGTTGAAAAGAAGTGAACCGAGAAGTTGGCTTAAACCCTATTAGTTCTTGTGTCTCATGGAAGCCTGTCTAAAATATATATATATATATAAACGGTCAGTCGATAAAAAAATAAAATGATACCTTAGTAGGGAGAAATCGGCTAACTGGAAGTGAGAAAAGAGAGAGGAAAGAAACCAAGAGCAGACTATCTACAAAATCGGATACTTGGGTGAGTAAGAGTCCATGTGTCCTTTGATCGATATTCCCTCGATGAGACTGCACTTAAAATTTAATAAGGTCAACAATGGTGTGTTTTGATACCTCTTATGGATTGTGGGTTGATATGAGGATGGTTGGTAAGCCTGCAGAAAAGTAATGGAGGTTTCATCTAAAGTTGGTGTTGTTTGATGTGGCTGATAAAGGTGTTGGTTGATTCAGTATTCTAAAGGATATGTGAGTTCCTATGTTTTGAAACCTCTTTCACAGGTTTAGTTCTATGTTTTGCTTGAGGGCAAGCAATAACTAAGTCTGGGGGAGTTGATATATCATGACTTTTATGATTTTTAACCATAATATAAGTTGTATTTATAGAGTATATTTAGTGTTTTTGGAGTTTTGTAGAGTCATTTGCAGGTTTAGGTACGTTCGAGACTTAATTGGATTATGGATCATTCTTGAGTTAATCAGGAAGCTGTGCCGAAGAATTTAAGTCAGAAACCACTTCTGGAGTTGGTGTCGGTTGACACCACCCCTGATGTTGGCCAAAACCAATCAGACAGACAAATTCCATGCGAGTTTTCAAGTTTTGAAGAAAAAGGAAATTTACCCAGAAGTTTTCATTATTTGCAAATAAGTCATTTTCGTGTTTTTAGGTTATAAAGAGGATTTTAAGGTCATTGTTCAGACCTAAGCTTTATTTTAGAGAGAGAGATTTGTAGCCATCTTTTTGGAGAGAAGAATTCAAACTCATTCTGAGAAGAATCATAACTCCTTTACTTCTTATCTTATTTCTTTTATGCAATCTACTTCTATTATGATTTATGTTTCATTAATCATGTCTGAGTAGTTTGCTAGCTAGGTTTAGGGTTTCTCAATACGGATTTGATAGATTGTTAAGTTGATTGGTTAGTTAATGAACACTAGTTCTTCATCTAGGTTGTGATTAATGCTTGATCTGAACTGGCCAGTTAGATTATTAATCATAGGTTGATTCTCGCAAAGAAAGTTGGTTAATTAGCTAGAAAATACCTTAGGTGAGCAAATTGTTCATTCGCAAAGGAATTTGGTTTGGAGAATTTGTGAACAAATCGAACCTGAAATTATTGCATGTTTAGACTTTTGAATTCACAAAGAAATTTGGTTTTCTAGGTTGCTAGACATAGATAGATTTCGCAGCGACAGCTGGTTCACTTTATCATTGTGTTTCGAGTTCTATAACATATCAGAATCTTGATTGACTGATTAGCTTGCATTCATGATTTCCTGAGAATTCACTGAACCTGACGTTTTTTCCATCTGATTTACAACCGATTTTACTGCACTGATTTGATTACATAATTTCTTGTTTAGCTTAATTCGGAAACCAATAATCTATTGTGTGATCTTGAGTCTCTATGGAATTCGACCCCTAAGTATTGCATCGATCTCTTAATTTGGAGAGTAGCTATATGGTATTTTTTTAGCATATCACTTCCTTAAACTCCAATTTGCATCAATGAAATACGCAGTGATAGCCATATAACTTGCACCTGTGAATAACAAGTAACATTCAAATTGAAAATCAAGTTTTACAATATTTACTTAAATACTAACAAAGAAGTTAAGAAAATAGCAAATTACATGTTGGTTGACAAACCCATATGTTTATTGTTAGAGAAACTCTCTGCTTTGTAGATAAAAACAAATTCTTCAAATTTTCTTTCTTTTTTACAAACATCTTAACAATGTCTCTGGCTGCCGTTCTTCTTGAGTGGGGTTGGTACAGGTTCACCTAGTTGCAGTAGCACATAAAAAAATAAAAGTCATAAACAAAACAACATACAATACTATGTTCACAAATAGTTTCAGATTTCAAAGAAAGCAAGTGGTGATTCTCCTAACACTAACATCTCTTTTGGTACTTTTCTGAAAAAAGTCTCTGATACTTTGGCAGACTTCAAATCTTCATCATCATTAATAAGAGTTTGAGCTTCCACTTTGCATTAACCTTCAATCGATGCCTTATACGCCTTACAGACTTTTATATGGTTTGAGAGGTGTGAAGTTCTTGATGCTGATTTACATCCAAAATTCCTCTTGTAATAGTGACAATAGCATTTGTCACTATTTTCTGTAAGTTTTGTGAAGTGTTCCCATACTAGAGATTTTGTGTTCATTTTCTTTTTTGGTGGAACATGCTGAGTCGGAGAAGTATCTTCAGGCTCTGTAGAATCAGTTTTTCTAATACCTCGACTATCTAATACTTTTTTATCCATCTGAACATTACTAGGATTTTGAGATGAAGAATCCATCTGTAAACAAGAAGAAAAGAAAAAGTTAAAGAATAAATTAAAAGAGAAGATCTTTCTTTTACTAAAATTCATAAATTAAAACCAAAATATTGGAGGATTAAAGTAACACAAACTCAAGTAAACGAATTATATATTTTCAACAGGTCCTTAGATTTATAAAATTCAGAACTTGAGAAGATGCTATCATACAAAAATAAAATGTAGGCTAGAATAACTAGCGATTGCTAACTAGTCCAAATAAACAGTAACACACACCAAACAAATTAAAGTATGCTCACATTAGTCACATATTATAATGTAAGAGACGAACAAAAGCAAATTATAATTTCAATAAAATGGGAGTGCTTTTTTATTCTAATGTTGGAAAGAGACATAGATTCATGTAATTTGGAATTATACATTTAGAATTACCACACACAAATAAGAAGTAACAGCAGCTCTTAACCAATACAACACAAACTCAAGAAAACTCTCAGATTTACAGTAGGCACTACCAAACTCACACACACACAGTGAAAGTGCTTTATCATCTATTCCAACAACGGTTGAGTTGGTGACAGCATTGTAATTCTAATAATATTAAGAAATTGTTTTCTATTATTTCTGTTGAACTATTATTTCGTATTGAATATAATTCAAATAAAGTTTGTGGGTTTTGAGAAAGATTGAAGGAATTTTATTGATGTATAGAGATGATTGATGAATTACAGAGAAACTAACAAAGCTTTTCTTAGAAAACTAGTTTAAGGATCTAGATCTTCTATAACATGATTTCTCCCTCTTTGTGTGGATCCCCTTGAATGTGAAATCTCCTTCCTTTTTATAGTGATTAGACGCCGACCCGAATCCCCCAAAATCAGGAAAAGAACCGATGTCCATTATTTCCTGATTTGCCGCACCGATGTCAATATTTCAGGAAAAGCAAATAAGCACCAGAATATTCCTCAAATCTGTTTTGAACTTTACCATTTATCCGGGGCGGATAAACAATATTATTTTATTCGCCTCGTCGATAATTAGCTAGCCTTTTACTTAAGAAGGGCCGACTCGAATTTCTGTTGAGCCTTTTATGAGGTGCACAGCTCGTATCCAACAATAAGCCCCCCCCCAAGAGTTCGTCGAGTGATGTATGTTTGAGCTCGGCGAATTTGAAGTTAAGTTGGCTTGGTTTGAATTCGGCTCGGTCATTTCTAATGGAGATAGGACAGAAATCAAACATAACGTACATCATTTTGAATACTTCCGTTTTAAATGCATCCATCCCCTCGTTCCTCAAAGCGAAAAAGGATAAGGAGTGGGAGTGTGCAGAAGCTGTCACACGTCTTACGTTTCTCGAGTGTTTGCAGATGGTGACACGTGTCAACCATGCAATATATATTGTATATTTCGAAGCGAAGTGATGCGAAGTGGAACGCGTGGGACGGCGCCTTTCTAGACCTAATGATGAAGGTGGGCGACGAAGAATCGATTTGACTGATTAACTTTGAATTCTACATCTTCTTCTTCTATGAATTTGAAGTTCGCCTTTTTCTACTCATTCTCTCGCTTCTCCATTTCTTCGAAAGGTAGAGCTCTCACCTCTCTCTTCTTTTAATTTTCCGATTTGCTATCTTCGTTGTGTTCTTCAATCGCCACCGAGAGCTCCGATCAGATGGAATCTCCGAACTCGAATGCTAGTTCGAACAAATCTGTTCATTCCTGGGAAGATATCTTCCCATCTTTGGATGACATGGAAGAGTTTTGACAAAGAAATGAAGAGGCTCGTTAGGGATGCGCCGAGCCTAGGAATCCTATGGAAATTCCCAGTCTAATCGATGAAGATTTTGAAGGTCTTCGAAAAGACATGGAAGCCGAGGCGGCCAATACGAGTGATGAAGACTTGGGAAATGAGGAGCATGATCAAGGCGAAGATTCCGACGACCTGGATGAGGAGGACTTGATTTTTGACCCTCACGGTGTCACGCAGGCTGCTCGTAGAGGATGTAAGAGAGGGGCTCCCAAACTCCCACGAAGTGCCGGGAATGACTTTGGAATCTACCGGTCTAAGATGACGAAGGACAAAGTTGCCGACCTGAAACGTCTTTGTGGGATCATCCCGAAGGTAACTTTCTAAGTTCCTGGTCTAGATGAAAGACTGTGGAATGCCCCGCCTGGGTACTTTTGCGTATACGAATGTTTCTTCTCGGAATGTCATCTGTGGTTTCCTCTTCCTCGTCTCTTTTTGGAGTACTGTTCAAGAAGAAGAATGGCGCCGACGCAATTAACTCATGCCGCGGTTCGTCATATGGTCGGGTCGATCACTCTGGCTTCAGAAAATGGGCTTCCTCTTGACTGTAGGATTTTTGAAGAGATGACTTCGATAAAAAGTGCCGGGAAGAAAGGTTCGTCGGGCTATGGTTGCTTTTATCTACAAGTAAAGCCCAAGTTCAGCATCATCACTGGTGGTGTGAAGAGCAAAGTATACAACTGGAGGGAGTGATATTTCTTCGTGAAGAAAGATGAGTTATCGGTGGCCGACCCGGAAATTAAGATTCAAAACGACTGGAGCTTGGCTATCGGTATTTTTTGTGAATTCATTTTCTTCGGCCCTTTGTTGTTGTTATTAACACCTGAACTCGTCTGAAGATAAACCGTTCTTCGCCGCTCCTCTTCCGGAAGATTTTTCCAGCATTGTCAAGGCTTTTACCAGGATAAGTCATCAGACCTGGCCGGACATTTCTGCAGAACGAGTAGCCGAAGCGATCAAACGGAATCAAAGAACTTCTGCGTCGTCGTCTAAATCAAAGATGGGTCTTCAGAAGAGAAAGTTTGATAGCTATGCGAACATCCTCCAGAACTCAGTTGTTGCCAGTGAACTATGATTGGTATGAGAACTATGCCACCGAGCAAGTCCGTGCTATGAACGGCGCTACTTTCCTGATTGGGAAGTACGATCGTGAGTTGAAGAAAACTCAGAGGGCTGAACAAGAAAAATCTGCCGAGGTGGAAGTTCTCCGGGCTGAGAAGCTCAAGTTTGAAGAGGAGAAGAAGAAATTGGTCGAAGAGAAAGACAAGGAAATAAATAAACTTCGGGGCCAACTTATCTACGCCGAGGCCAAAGCGGAAAGCGCGATTGCCAGAAAGAGGAAGACCGAGAAGCGTTTTTCTTCTGAGAAAAAGAGGCTTAGAAAGTCTCGAGATGAAAAGGTCCTAAATGAACGCGCGAAAGTCATCAGCGAGTTTGCCGGGCCCATTGACAAGGTCAAAGGCTATGTGGAGCAATGCGCGCAGGTGGAGAAAGTGCTTTCGAAGACTGTGCAAGTAGAAGGGACACTTGCTTCTCTCGAAGTCCTTCAGAGCAAAGGGTGGAAAATCCCAGACGAGATGATTTCTAAACTTAAACTCGACGAAGCGATCTGGGAGGTCGAGGCGGAGAAAATTGACGAGATCACTTTCGCAGAGGGTGAACTTGATGCATATATGGCTTTTCCTTCCGCCGAGACAAGGCCTGCGTCTCCTCGGTCGAGTTCGGAAGCTACCGGTGTTAAATCGGGGGAGGAAGATGACCGAGCCGATCCTGCTGAGGATCAGGCTCGTGAAGGTGGTAAGGTGGCCCCTTATTATTTTTTTATTTACTTATTTTGTTACGTCGAAGTCTGGACGTTATGGGCTTCGATGTATTATGTTTTGTAATCCCTCAAATTAGTGGAATCTTTTCTTCAAAATCTCTTGGCACAAATAATAGTTGCTTTCATTTATGCCTTCTTCAAAGTTTAGGATTCTTCGAACCAAGTAGAATGCCTGATAACGATTCAGTCCGATCGGAGTGATCATTTCCTTGAAACTACAAGGTAGATCGAGCGTCCGAAGTGCGAGGCTTACGTCTGCTTGCCGTGAAAGTTTACGTCGGCTCGGCCTATAATCGAAAGATAGTCTATGAGATTAATTCAACACAGAGCGTTTCAGGCGATGAAATCTACGCTTTAAGTTGAATACCGATGCGAATTTAGTTCGGGGATCGTGTATAACTTCGAGTTTTGCAGGTGAACCCGGCTTTTAGAGTTGTGGATTATTTCACCACTGTATTCGTGAGAATACTATATCAGTCGTCTGGCCAGGACGCCGATGTGAAAAAGTAGCAAAGAGCTTTCAAGCGAAGAGCTTAAAGGGAAGTTTTTTTTTAATGATGTATAGCTGAACCCTTTTACAGGCTGCCTATGTACCCCCAAAAGGAGGATCAAGTCATTCGTAGTTCGATTACATAATATGAGTAACTATCTTTTTTTTTTTTTTTAGGCGATTACTTACTTAGCAGCTAAACTACTAAGTAAAAGATTAGTAATAGAACCTTTTGAGATTGTGAGTATTCCACGAGCGCGGGACTGCTTCGCCTTCCATAGTGGTTAGTTCGCAGACTCCGGGTCGTACAACTTTGGAGATGATGTATGGTCCTTCCCAAGAAGCTCCGAGTTTTCCAGCACGCCATTCTTTGGTGTTCTCAAAGACTTTGCGAAGGACGAGGTCCCCTTCATCAAAGTGCCGCTGCCAAACTTTCTTGTTGTAATAGTGAGCCGCTTGTTGCTGATAGTTTTTCATTCAGAGGAGAGCTTGATTCTGTGTTTCTTCGATAGTGTCGAGGTTGTGGATGAGCATTACTTCATTAATTTTGGGATGTTGAGGCATCATAGTGCGACGGAGACTTGGAACGTTGACCTCGGCAGGAACCATGGCCTCGCACCTATACGCCAAGGAAAATGGTGTTTTTCCAGTAGCACGTCGTCGTGTTGTTCGATGTGACCATAAGACGCCGTCGAGTTCGTCTGCCCAAAGTCCTTTCTTTTCTTCAAGCCTCTTTTTGAGACCATCCAAGATGGTTTTGTTGGTCGCCTCGGCTTGTCCGTTTCCTTGGGGATATCGAGGAGTCGATTTGCTAAGTCGAATGTTCCACTTCACGCAAAATCCTTCGAACCGATTGGAAATGAATTGCGATCCATTATCCGTTACGATTTCATGCGGGAGGTCGTGGCGACAAATGATGTATTTCCAAACGAAGTTCTGAACGTCGACATCTTTTATAGCTGCAAAGGCCTTGGCTTCGACCCATTTGGTGAAGTAATCCGTCATGATGAGCAGGAACTTACATTGCCGTGAAGCGGGAAGAGGACCAACGATGTCCATTGCCCACCGCATGAATGTATACGGTGGTGAAGACGACGTAAGGAGCTCGGCTGGCGTATTGATCATCGGACCATGTTGTTGGCATTTTTCAAACTTCAGCGCGTATTGTTCGCAATCTGCGATCATTGTTGGCAAATAAAAGCTGTGATTCTTGATTTTGAGAGCTAGAGCTCGTCCTCCGGAATGATTCCGCCTGCGCCGTCGTGTGTTTCGGTTATAACGCGATGTGTTTCATCTCCGCTGAGACAAATTAGAAGTGCTCCTGTGGCGCTCCATCGAAAGAGATCTCCATCGATTAAAGTGTAACGTGCAGCCCGGGCTTTGAGACAACGTGCTGCCCATTTGTCTTTCGGAGGGCCTCCATCGGCGATGTAAAGGCATAACTCCTGACGCCAGTCCGTTCATTCTTCCATTACTTCCATTTGTTCAGTTGGTTCTTCTTCGTCTAGGATTGCCGCGCAGAATCCTTTAGATAGCTCGATACTTTGCGTTGGAATACTAGCAATTGGGATCAATCGTCTGAGATCCGAGTCCGTAGCCGAGCCGATGGTCGCCATGGCATCTGCTGTCATGTTTTCTTCTCGAGGTATCCTTGTAAGGTTGAAGGTTTCGAACTCCTTTGCAAGGTTTTGGACGACCTTGAAATAAGCATCCATTCGCTCGTTGCGAGCTTCATATGTGCCATCAAATTGATTTGCGACGAGCTGAGAATCACAGTATGCTTGGAGGTGCTGAACGCTGATGCTTTTGGCGAGGCGGAGTCCCACAATTAATGCTTCGTATTCGGCCTCGTTGTTAGACGCGGGGAAATCTAGGCGAAATGATTGCTCGAGTACTTCTCCAGTCGGAGATTCAAGTTTGATACCGACTCCAGAACCTTGTCGGCATGAAGATCCATCAACGTGAAGGTTCCATTTTGGTCGAGGCTGAAGAGTTTGATCGACGAGCTCCGGAGGTAGTTCGATAAGAAAATCGGCGAGAACCTGAGCCTTGGCGCTGACACGGTTTTTCTATTCGATGTTATACTCAGAGAGTTTGACGGCCCAACGCGCCATTCGTCCGGATTGACTTGGACTGTGCAGAATAGTTTGAAGTGGTTGATTGTTGAGGACGTGAATCGTATGTGATTGGAAATAAGGGTGAAGCTTTCTTGCAGCTACGACGACGGCGAGCGCCAACTTCTCAAGAGTGGGATATCGGGTCCCTGCGCCATCCAATGTTTTGCTGACGTAAAATATTGGCTTTTGTTCACCTTAGTCTTCTCGTACAAGGACTCCGCTGACCGCTGTTGTTGATATAGCGATGTAGAGATAGAGACATTCGCCATCTTCGGGCTTGGCAAGAATCGGGGGCATTGAAAGATAAATCTTCAGTTCTTGAAAAGCGGATTCACATCTTTCGTCCCATTTGAACCGCTTGTTGCCGCGGAGAAGCAGATAGAAAGGAAGACATTTATCTGTTGATCAAGATATGAAACGGCTGAGGGCGGCGATCCGACCAGTGAGGCGTTGGACTTCGCGAGTGTTATTTGGAGATGGTAGTTCCAGGATTGCCGAGATTTGCTTCGGGTTTTCTTCGATTCCCCGCTGAGTGACCAGATAGCCCAGGAATTCTCCAGAAGTTACCGCGAATGTGCACTTCATCGGATTGAGCTTCATACCATAGGAATTTAGGATGTCGAAGCATTGACGTAAATCATCGATGTGAGAATTAGCAATCGTCGACTTGACCAGCATGTCGTCTATGTAAACTTTCATCGTATGGCCGAGCTGATCCGAAAACATTCGGTTTACCAACGGTTGATAAGTTGCACCGGCGTTTTTGAGTCCAAAGGGCATCACCTTATAACATTATGTGCCACGGTCTGTTATAAATGCAGTTTTCTCACGATCGTCAGGATGCATGAAGATCTGGTTATAGCCGGAGAAAGAATCCATGAATGACAGGAGTTGATTTCCCGCGGTTGCTTCGACGAGGTGGTCGATATGCGGTAAATGAAAACTATCCTTAGAACAAGCTTTGTTGAGATCGGTGAAGTCGACGCATACGCGCCACTTGATGTTCTTCTTTTTGACTACCACCGGGTTTGCTAGCCAGTCTGGATATTTCACCTCGGAGATGGATCCTGCTCGAAGAAGTTTTTCCACCTCGTCGTTTACTGCTTGGGCACGTTCAATTCCGAGCTTTCGTCGCTTCTGCTTTATGGGTTTGAACGTGGGATCGATGTTAAGTTCGTGTCTGATTATCTTTGGGTCGATTCCCTTCATGTCACTTATACTCCATGCGAACGTTGTTTTGTTATCGCGTAGGAATTCAACGAGCTCTTCTGTGAAAGTCGCCGAGAGAGCTGATCCTATTCTAGGACATCGCTTCGGATGATCGGCATCAATGTTGATTTGGACGATGAGGTCGCGTTTTGGCTTCTCGTAAGGTGATGGTGGTAATTCAGAGTTGCTTTCGCCAATGACACAAGTAGTTGATCTGCGCATCTTCAGCTCGGTGACGAAACATGATCTGGCGATCTTTTGACTACCTCGTAGCGTATAGATCCCATCTCCGTTTGGGAACTTGATGCATTGGTGATAAGTTGATGCGACGGCCTTCATTGAATGAATCCACGGGGTTCCAAGGATGGCGTTGTAGATGGCCGGTCGATCGATCACGTCAAATTTTACCCATTTTGTTACTCAGACCCCAAACTGCATAACTTTAACTCTCTACATTGCAACAAGTTTGGTAAGAGCAAGTAAAGGAGATGAAGATATACAATTTGGCAGAAGTTTGCCTCTTATTTCATTAAGTGATTACAAGGGATTACACTCTCTTTATATAGAGAAAGTCCTAAGCTAGATACATTGAACCTAGACATATTATCTATTCAAATCATAAGGAATATGCTAAAGCAAAAGCAAACAGCATCTTTGACTCATAAAGCAAAGTAGACAGATCCTTCCTTCTTTTGTCTCGACTTGTCCCGGGGTTTGCACATCCCGGGTTTTGCACGCCCGGATTTTGCACGGACCTGAGATTTGATATCCCGGACTTTGATCACACCAAGTCTTGATGGTACGGCCTCCTTGTACGGATTGTATGGCTTCTGTACGGACATATACGGCCTTGCCCGGGTTTTGCACGCCCGGTCTTTGCATGGCCTCTCCGGAAGTCCCGCCCAGACTTTGCACGGCCGGCCTCTCCGGAGGTCACGCCCGGACTTTGCACGGCCTCTCTGGAAGTCATGCCCGGACTTTGCACGCCCGGACTCGGCCTCTCCGGCCTCTCCGGTCTCTCTTCTTTATATACTCTAACACCCTCCCTCAAGCTTGGTCGTCGGGACGCCTTAAAGGACCAACGGCCGAGCTTGTAACCCGCAAAGAACTACCTCATTAAAAAAACCTCATCATGGAAAACCACTTGGGATAAAACCATGATGAGGGAAAAAGAGTATAGTCAATGCGGTGCATTGGGATAGCATCGACTTTGGCATGAAATGATACCGGCTCCTTCTCCTCAAGTGCTCACTCCTTTCATGGCTTGACTTCTTCTTCCTTTGAATCCTTTTCTTGGAATCTTGAACTTCTTTGAGGCTCTCATGGTCTCCTTTTCCCTTAAACAAGAGATAAAGAAGAAAAGATTAAGTATATGCCATGAGGAATATCAAAGGTTTAAATGCCACAAGTTAAGAATTCAAATGAGAGAATAAACAAGCAATCTGAACTAAGGTAATGAGTTTAACATAATGGAATGAGAGTAAAGTTTAGAGTACAGCCTTTGCATTGAAGAAGAGGTCTGAAATGGCTGAATGGGAAGCGGATTCCACTTCCTTGAATGACTGCGGTTTGAACTCCATCTTGGAACCGCCAAAACAATCTGATCACAAGCGGTTTGAACTCCATCTTGGAACCGCAAGTGATTTAGGCTTGAACGCCCACATCATGCTTGAGCTGATTCAACACCTTCCATTGCCTTTATTGAAGCTAATGACCATTGGTTCTATTCTCCAAGCATGGGTTTGGCGAGTTGATTCAGCACCTTCCTTCAGTCTTTTCTTGAAGCTGAGGCCATTGGTTCTAACTCCCAAACTTTTGTGCTGCGCCTTCTAAAGCCATCAATCTCGCTGCTTCTTTGTTTGAGAAAGCAAGCGAGCTCAACACCATCTTTAAGACTGTACCTGAAACAGTTCTTCACAAGAGATGGTGAGAGATCATAGAGAATAATAAGACAATAAGAGAATAAGAGAATAAGTAACCAGAATAATGGAGAATAAGTAACAAGAGAATATGAGAATAAGCAGAATAAGTAACAAGAGTATAAGAGAATAATGGAGAGTAAGAGAATGAGTAACCAGATTGGAGAATGAGTAACCAGAATGTAGAATAAGAGTTTGCTCAAGAGTTCTTATTGACAGAGTTTTGCTCTCTGTTTTCTTGAGTTGAGCGGAAGCAAATGACAGCCAAGAACACCACAAATCTCACAACCATGGTGCTACAAGGACTGAACAAGATGGACCAAGCAAAACAATCATTGTTTGCTGGTCTTAAGATCAATGGGACTGATGGATCAAAACAATTTGTCCACCAGCCCAAGCCTAAACAAACATGGCTTCAAACCTCCTTTAATCTCTCTCCCTCCCTCAAGCAAGGCATCTTTCATCCAAGCTTTAATGAGAGAAAATGGGTAGATGAAGCTGAGGAGTTTTACAACCAAAACAACTTTTAAAACCTTCCAAGAACATTTTCAAATCGATTTTGCAAAGCCATTTAAAACACTTTTGAAAAGAAACTTTTGCAAAACGTTTTCCTTAAGGGTTTAAAACCAAAGTTCTTCAAACAACCTTTAATCTCTCTCCCTCCCTCAAGCATTGGCTTCTTCAGACTTTGAATCTTTCAACCAAGCTTTAAAGTGAGAGTAAATGGAAGATGAGACTAAGAGTGTTTGAGAACAAAACTGAAATCAGGATCTTCACCTTTTAAAACCAAAACCGATTTAAAATCAAACACAAAGGTGAAGCCTTTACAGCCACCCTCTCTCCTTCAAGCTTGTTCAAGAACCTTCAATGAGGATCTGAACCAAAGCTTTGAAAATGAAAGAGAAGTAGACCAAAACCAAACTCCACACTTGTCCTCCTTAAAGAGATCATTAGACAATGTGAAGAACAAACCAAAACAAGAGTTTTCCAAAGCTTTCAAATCGATTTTAACAAAGCAATCTTAACACTTTTCAAAGAGAAACTTTGCAAAATGTTTTCCTTAAAGATTCAAAACCAAAGTTCTTCAAATCACTTTCAATCTCTCTCCCTCCCTCAAGCATTGGCTTCTTCAGACTTTGAATCTTTCAACCAAGCTTTAAAATGAGAGAAAAAGGGGAAAATATATTAAGATGTTTGAGAACAAAAACAAAGGCAAGATCTTCACCATTCAAAACTAAAACCGATTCAAGCACAAGCAAAAAGGTGAAGCATTTAGGTCCATTCCCTCCCTCAAGCTTGTTCTTAGGATCTCAAAACAAGATCTGAACCAAAGCTTGTTAAAATGGAAGACAGAGGAACCAAAAACGAATTCCCAACTTGTCCTCTTTGAGAAAGTCATTAGACAAGTTGAAGAACACAAACAAAACAAGAAACTTTGCTCATCCTCTTCCATGAATCCTTGGACTGAGCAAAGAACACCAAAACCAAGTGAAAAATGAATTCAAAGCTTGTTCAAAATCGATTTTAAAAGGGTTTTCAAGATAAAGTTTCAATCTTTTCAATGAAAAACTCAACCTTTAAAGTTAACAACTTGAAATCAAAGCCTTTTGCAAACAAAACCTCATCCTAACTCTCTTCTCATTCAAGTTTTGAGTCCTAGCCATCACAGCTCTTCAAAAACGTTTTTCAACAAGGAATGAGAGAGAGAGATCCTGGGATTTAAAGGCAAAACGAAAAACAAGCTTCATCCTCACTCTCTTCTCTTCTCACGCCATGGAACTTAGCATCAAAGCTTGCCAAAAGCGATTTCAATAGGAGAAAGAGATAGAGAGATCCTGGGATTTAAAGAAGAAGAAAGAAGAAGTGAGTTCATGAACAACTTTGCTCTAATACCATGTGAGATTTTAGGAAGACATGAGCTCACAATCTTCACAAATGGAGGAGAACATCAACTTGTGATGAACTCCCCTTGAATCCACCACTCACAATAGCTTAGGGAACATGACAGAACCGGCTGTGTGATGGGGAAAGAGAGAGATTAGCATAGACAAAGAGAAGAGTTTGAGTGATTTAAGGTTGAATGGACAAACAAAGGTCTGCCTTTGCATAACTTTAACTCTCTACATTGCAACAAGTTTGGTAAGAGCAAGTAAAGGAGATGAAGCTATACAATTTGACAGAAGTTTGCCTCTTATTTCATTAAGTGATTACAAGGGATTACACTCTTTTTATATAGAGAAAGTCATAAGCTAGATACATTGAACCTAGACATATGATCTATTCAAATCATAAGGAATATGCTAAAGCAAAAGCAAACAGCATCTTTGACTCATAAAGCAAAGTAGACAGATCCTTCCTTCTTTTGTCTCGACTTGTCCTGGGGTTTGCACATCCCGGGTTTTGCACGCCCGGATTTTGCACGGACCTGGGATTTGATATCCCGGACTTTGATCACACCAAGTCTTGATGGTACGGCCTCCTTGTACGGATTGTACGGCTTCTGTACGGACTGTACGGACATGTACGGCCTTGCCCGGGTTTTGCACGCCCGGTCTTTGCACGGCCTCTCCGGAAGTCCCGCCCAGACTTTGCACGGCCGGCCTCTCCGGAAGTCATGCCTGGACTTTGCACGGCCGGCCTCTCCGGAAGTCCCGGCCGGCCTCTCCGGAAGTCCCGCCCGGACTTTGCACAGCCTCTCCGGAGGTCACGACCGGACTTTGCACGGCTTCTCTGGAAGTCACGCCCGGACTTTGCACGCCCGGACTCGGGCTCTCCGCCTCTCCGGTCTCTCCGGCCTCTCCGGTCTCTCTTCTTTATATACTCTAACAATCAGAAACTCGAATTGCAAATAATACTAAATTTATTCGGGTTTTTTTGCTTATTCAGACTCGGTTCAGATCGAATTCGGGTTCGGATTTCGATCCAGATAAAATGTCCAGATCTAATGCAGAAGTTAACATTAATACTAATACCCTCGATGTGGAAAGGTAGAATCAGCTTTCGACTGTTAATTAAAACAATATATTTTCTTTTATGTGCACCAAATTATTTTTTTAATTTTTAGGTATAAAAATATAAGGACCGACCATAACCAATGACTAAAAAGATGATGATATAGGGTTGAAGATTCTCAGTTTGCCAGCATTTGTCACTTGCCCCAATTGGTGTGGCTGATAAACATAACCAATGATACAGATTCATGTATTCCTTCGGAACGAGTTGTTTCTACGAGAATCAATATAATTTTCAAACCATTTATCACAACTCCTTCAAACTATTACCGTATTTGTGCATAATATGTCATATTCAATCTGCTTATAATACATCTCAACTTAGTTTCTTTTTCAGCTAAACATCTTTATAACTCAATTAATTCTTTTGAACCAAACTATAGTAAACTAAACTTCACTAAAACACACAAATCATCTTATATGTTTGTCTCTGTTCTACATTTGACCTCTCTCTCATGTTATTATTCACAATCGATCACACTATTACTATATTTCTGCATAATATGTCATTTCAATCTGCTTGTAATACAACTCAAATGACTTCTTTTTCAGCCAAATCATCTTATAACTCAATTGACACTTCTAAACAAAACAAAACTCAACTAAAAACACACAAAGTCATCATTTATGTGTTTGTTCTATGTTCTACATTTAACCTCACATCATATCATTGACCACATTATTACAAAGTGGATGATTTTTGTTAAAGTGGGGCCCATAACGAGATAATCGCACATTAAAAATATTCCACTGAGCCATTATATGGCACTCAGCCCTAGGCTTCGTTTCGTCTCCACACGCCTCTCTCTCCCATTTCAATCGTCAGATTTCGCCTCCATGATCGATTCCATCTCCTGATTCATCAATCATTATCCTTATCTGCATCTGAAAGCGTGATTTTGATTTTTTTCTCAGTCATGTATAAAACCGTTTCTTCCTCCGCTACTTCCTCCATCCTTCGAGCTGCTTCTTCTCGCTCACCACTCTTCTCCTTCCGATCCTCCTCCGCCGTAACTCCTTCCCCGTCGTCGTCTCTCCTCGGTCGGAGATCTTTCACCGCCGCTTCCTCACCCGCTTTCCGATCATTTCCTCGCTGGAGCCATTGCCTTCACTCCAGACCTTCTCCGTTTCGGTTTACCTCTCAGATCAGAGTCGTTTCTCCCGTTTTAGACCGTCTCAAGAGGAACTTCTCTTCCATGGGTAATTTCTTTCTCTCTTCTCTCGGAAATGATCGGATCTAAAGAGTTTTTGATTTTGCAGCGTCGGAGCATCCGTTTAAGGGGATCTTCACTACTCTTCCGAAGCCTGGTGGTGGCGAGTTCGGGAAGTTCTACAGCTTACCTGCTCTGAATGATCCAAGGATTGGTAATATTTTTATCTTTATGAACCATTTGATTTTAAGATACAGCTCTGAATGATCCTTGTGTGTTGTAGACAAGCTGCCTTACTCTATCAGGATTCTTCTTGAATCTGCGATTCGTAATTGTGACAACTTCCAAGTCACTAAAGACGATGTTGAGAAGATTATTGACTGGGAAAAAACAGCTCCTAAGCAAGTCGAGATTCCGTTTAAACCGGCTCGTGTTCTTCTTCAGGTGTTCTTTAGTGTCAATCTTGAAAAAACTCATTAATTTTGTTTTCATGCGTTTAATTGTTTGTGCTTTGTTTTTGTGGCAGGACTTTACTGGAGTACCAGCTGTTGTTGACCTTGCTTGTATGCGTGATGCTATGAACAAGTTGGGGAGTGATTCCAACAAAATCAATCCTTTGGTACGTTTTCATTTTTTTTTTTTTACGGATTGATGATGCAATGTGTTTTAAGCTTAGGGTTCTGGGTTTATAATGTAAGACCATGTCTTCTAGGTTCCGGTGGATCTTGTAATTGATCACTCAGTTCAAGTTGATGTTGCTCGATCTGAGAATGCAGTACAAGCAAACATGGAGCTTGAGTTCCAGAGGAACAAGGAGAGGTTTGCTTTCCTTAAATGGGGTTCTACTGCCTTCCAGAACATGCTTGTTGTGCCTCCTGGCTCTGGTATCGTGCATCAGGTAATTCTTTGGCAGTGTGCAAGTCCATATTTTTGTTTCGAAACCTGTTCTTGCTTGCATTTTTTTAACCTCAAATTTCCAGTGTATTGAAATGTTGCCTTCATTTTATTCTCTTCTTTTGTTCATTTTGAAGTCTATCTGCTCTCAATTTAACACCCGTTTTGAAAAAAAATCAGGTCAATTTGGAATATCTTGGAAGAGTTGTTTTCAACACCCAAGGCGTTCTCTACCCAGACAGTGTGGTTGGAACTGATTCACATACAACTATGATCGATGGGTTGGGAGTTGCTGGATGGGGAGTTGGAGGTATTGAAGCTGAGGCGACAATGCTTGGCCAGGTAAATGATCGACTATTGACATTAGCCACATCTTATGTTTGTGGATCTGGAGACTACTTTACTGACTATAGATTAGATCACTATATCTATTTGGCTCTTCTGCTCCAGTTCAGTGAGGTTTTTGCTCTATTCAACATTTCGTCTACTGATGATTCTTTTTTCTTTGACAGCCCATGAGTATGGTGTTGCCAGGTGTTGTTGGATTCAAACTGTCCGGAAAAATGCGCAATGGTGTTACCGCTACTGATTTGGTTCTAACAGTGACTCAAATACTGAGGAAGCATGGCGTTGTTGGAAAGTTTGTCGAGTTTTATGGTAATCTATTTCCTTGTGAACTCTTACGTGTTTTGCTCCTTTTTGATAGACATGTGTTTGTTGGAGTATCTTGAAGTTTTTTTTTTCTTTTCTTAGGTGATGGTATGAGTGGGCTGTCCCTAGCTGACAGGGCCACAATTGCGAATATGTCTCCTGAGTATGGTGCAACCATGGGCTTCTTCCCTGTGGATCATGTTACTCTACAGTATCTCAAATTGACTGGAAGAAGCGATGAGACGGTGAGTATTTTGGCTTTAAACGTCCTTCTGTGTAGATTCATGCATTTATCTGGGCTGATATAATACTTTTATTTCAGGTGGCCATGATTGAAGCATATCTTCGGGCAAACAATATGTTTGTTGACTACAATGAGGTAAATCAGCCTTATCCTTTACATATTTGGGGTTTTAGTTTTTTATCTGCTCTCTGGTTGTTATTTGATTTCTTTTGCTTTGTGAATAAATTCAGCCTCAGCAAGATCGGGCTTACTCGTCATATCTAGAACTGAACCTGGACAGTGTTGAACCTTGCATTTCTGGACCAAAGCGGTATGGGTTCTGTTGGTTTTTGTAATCACTAAGTGTATTGTGATTACTTGATCACGGCCTTATTATTGATATCTTCTGTGCAGGCCACATGATCGTGTTCCTTTGAAGGAAATGAAAGCTGACTGGAATTCATGTCTCGACAGTAAAGTTGGGTTCAAGGTATGTTATTAGAAGCCTCTTTATGTGGAGGTCTTATTTCTAAAGCACCTACTCGGTCAATACACTGGCTGTTGTTGCACATTGTGGATGCCACTGTTTAATTACGGATTGTTCTTTAACATCCTGAGCAGGGTTTTGCAATCCCTAAAGAGGCACAAGAAAAAGTTGCAAAATTTTCGTTCAATGGAAAACCAGCAGAGCTTAAACATGGAAGTGTGGTAATTGCTGCGATCACAAGCTGTACTAATACATCAAACCCCAGTGTCATGCTTGGTGCTGGTCTTGTTGCGAAAAAGGCCTGTGACCTTGGCCTACAGGTTGGTTTCAATCCCTAGATCAAATTTAGAAATTTATCTGATGCCTTGACTTTTTCTAATCCCTTGTAAAAAATAAACTTGCCTCCCTAGGTTAAGCCTTGGATAAAGACAAGTCTTGCGCCAGGCTCAGGAGTTGTTACTAAATACTTACTAAAAAGGTATGGCTTAGCCTTTTCTACTTCTCTGTTGTTAAAGCTTGCATATGTGTGGAAAATATTAAAGTTACATTACACTCCATGCAGTGGACTGCAGAAATATCTGAACGAGCAGGGTTTCAATATTGTCGGCTATGGCTGCACTACATGCATTGGTAACTCTGGGGAAATTAATGAATCAGTGGGAGCTGCTATCACAGAAAATGGTATTTTTGAGATTCAGAATTACGACTTAATTTGGACTTTCTGCCTTTATATTTCTAATTTAAATATGTGGCTAATTTGTTATTGCTTATTGTTAGACATGGTGGCGGCTGCTGTGCTTTCTGGAAACAGGAACTTTGAGGGTCGTGTTCATCCACTAACAAGAGCCAACTACCTTGCATCTCCTCCTTTGGTGGTTGCTTACGCTCTTGCTGGAACGGTAATAAATGGCGTGAACTTGTCAAATTTCAACCTACATTTTTGTTATTCTGTATGTGATGATGACACATGACCCATCATCATATTGCTAATTTATTCTTATTTCCCAGGTTAACATTGACTTTGAAACGGAGCCTATTGGTACTGGAAAGAACGGCAAGGATGTCTTCCTAAGAGACATCTGGCCAACCACGGAAGAAATTGCTGATGTATATACTATACAACTTACAACTAGAGAACAAAACTTCCTTGTGATACATGATTACTGAGTTAGTCTTTTTGACATATGGATCAGGTTGTTCAATCGAGTGTTTTGCCTGACATGTTCCGAGCAACATACGAGTCAATCACCAAGGGTAACCCAATGTGGAATGAGCTGTCTGTTCCTGAAAACACCCTCTACTCATGGGATCCCAAGTCAACTTACATTCACGAGCCACCATACTTCAAGGACATGACCATGGATCCTCCAGGTCCACACAGTGTGAAAGACGCTTACTGTTTGCTCAACTTTGGGGACAGTATCACCACTGATCACATCTCTCCAGCTGGTAACATCCAGAAGGACAGTCCCGCTGCAAAGTACCTCATGGAGCGTGGCGTTGATCGCAAGGACTTCAACTCTTACGGAAGTCGCCGTGGAAATGACGAAATAATGGCCAGAGGCACTTTTGCTAACATCCGTATTGTTAACAAGCTCATGAATGGTGAAGTTGGACCTAAAACTGTTCACATTCCTTCTGGAGAGAAACTCTCAGTCTTCGACGCAGCCATGGTTTGTTTTTCTGTATTCTCTAATAAATTTTCTGTATTATTGCTACGGTACGTTGATCATATAATGTCTACTGTATTATCAGAAGTACAAGTCATCTGGTGAAGACACAATTATCCTAGCTGGAGCTGAGTATGGAAGTGGTAGCTCACGTGATTGGGCTGCTAAGGGACCAATGCTACAGGTTTGTTTAGAATCTGTTTCGTTTGTACAAACTTTTTACAGCTTGAGACTAATTTAAGTTTGGATTTTTTCAGGGCGTTAAAGCGGTGATAGCAAAGAGTTTTGAGAGGATTCACCGAAGCAACTTGGTGGGAATGGGAATCATCCCCTTGTGCTTTAAGTCCGGTGAAGATGCAGACACCCTTGGATTGACCGGTCACGAACGGTACACGATCCATCTCCCGACAGATATCTCAGAGATCAGACCTGGTCAAGATGTTACCGTCACTACCGACAACGGAAAGTCTTTCACTTGCACTGTCCGTTTTGACACTGAGGTAAGTAAAATAAAATACTAAAGCTTCAATTGATGACCTATTTAAAAGAAAAAAATAGGGAAGAATTTGATGTTCCTCTAGATTTACACACCATTTAGGAGAAAATAAATTTTAAAATTCAAACATGTTTTTTTTTTCTTCATTCTTCTAAATTCATTTTTCTAAAGAAAATATAAGATTAAAATTGAAGCACAATGAGAAAAAAAATTGATTAAAGAATTTAAAATGATTGTAGTAGTATTTTACATTTTTTATAAAAAAAAATATTTTCAAAAAAAAAAAATCATTTCACTTTAATTTATTTAATTTTAATTAAATTTTAAATATATATTTATCTTATAATCACTCTAAAAACTTATTCAGAGGAAATTTCATTTTTATTTTTTAAAATTTATTTATTCATTTTTTCTTTATTCATTTTATTAATTTTATATTATATTAATTTTTTCTTATGGTCAAAGTTTACGTTTTTTAAAAAAAATTGGTGGAGTATCTTTTTGTCAATGTGAACTAATTAATGGTAAATGCGTAGGTGGAATTGGCATACTTCAACCATGGAGGTATACTTCCATATGTCATCAGAAACTTGAGCAAGCAGTAGTGAACGGTGAAAGGAACTGACACACGATCTTTTTTAATAAAGAGAAGAGGAGCCTTACGATCTGTTTTTAAAATGTCATTTTTTAAAAAAGGCAGATAAGTCTGTCGAGGATAGGTGAAAAAGGTAGGAGTGATCGATCCTCCTGCAATATGAGATCTTTCTTCTTTTCTACAGTTTCAGTTATTATTTTTACTCGTATGGTTCCTTAAGTTTCTGCAACTTGCGAGGGCTGAGTATTACTTTCGGAAAGAAATAAAAAAAACGAATCACTCATCTATTCGTGAAAAAATGTTACTGATATATAGCAATCAAATGTTAAATTTGTCATCAAGCAAGGCTTAACCACATGAACTAGCTGTTTATTTTTTTCTTTTTCCGACGAAATGAACTATCTCTGTTGCTACTATTATATGACCATGCTTACCAGAGGTTTGTTTTGAAGTATGTCACAAGGTGTCTTCCCACCAAAAAAAGGCGTAGATGTTCGATTAATAAGATATGCAGCGGTGTACTATCACCTTAGAATAGTAACGTCCTACCCATATTATGGCGATGTCTGCGTTCTACCCGCGAAGGGTATATATGCATGATGTGTGACGAAGGATCCCTTTGCTAGGAAATAATTTTTGAAGACTATTGAATTTGGTACTGTTGTCATTCCGGATGATCTGGACGCAGAGCCGGGAATCCAAAGAAGCCAATGCTTCCATCAGAAAATTTAATAAACAGAATTTGCCTACAAAATTTCAGAAGTTTTCTTTAGTATAATGGTAAACTCTAAAAAAAAAATTTTATTATTCAAACCCAAATTCGATTCTCCCAACTCTCATTCTAGTTTTAAAATTTTTCACCTTTTTTAATCAAAAGAGATCAATTATTGTGTCTTAACGTATTTGTTAAATTTTTGTTCAACCATTGTAACAAATTTTTGAAAAATCAAAGAGACTTCATTTTTAGCAAGCAAAAGGTGAGTTCATACATATCTCATATATCAAAAACATCTTTTATTTGTTTTCCACGAATGCAAACATTACAAAAATTCTTGAGATCACTATTTTTTACTGTAACATCTATTTCATTCTCATTCGAGAATGACATGTCACTAACCACATTTTAAACCTCAAATATTCTAATTAATAAAATTTCTACTTTTAAATTAATAATCTAAAAATTCAATAACTAATAAATCCAATAAACCGATAACACGAATAAAATTGTAAAATAATATTTAAAATAAAATACTGAAAACCTAAAAAAAAAATCTCAAAACATAGCATTCGAACCGTTATAGCATAAGTTTATAAGAAGAGAAGCCAATTCTATTAATGAGAAGATGTACAATATATATAGAGATACAGGAGAAGGAGATTAGGGATCAACTAATTACATAATGACCTATATATTACATATAACCTTAACACGCCCCCTCAAGATGGAGGGAGTTGTGTCACTCCAATCTTGGAACAGGCTGAGGAGAAACTGGCCATATGGAATGGTTTTGTAAGTGTATCAGCCAGTTGATCCTTGGAAGATACATGGCAGATTCGAAGTTGCCCGGATTGTATGAGCCCGTGAACATAGTGATAATCCAACGCGAGGTTGTTTAAAAAGAGTGAGCTCCACAAGATGGAGCAAGTTGATACAGATCTCATATATCAAAAACAGCTTTTATTTGTTTTCCACGAATGCAAACATCACAAAAATCCTTGAGATCACTACTTTTACTATAACACCCGTTTCATCCTCACTCGAGAATGGCGTGCCATTAACCACATTTTATAACTCAAATACTTTAATTAATAAAATTTCCACTTTTAAATTAATAATCGAAAAATCTAATAACCAATAAATCCAATAAACCGATTACACGAATAAAATCGTAAATAGTGTTTAAAATAAAATACTGAAAACCGTAGAAAAATCTCAAAACATATCATCCGGACAGTTTTAGCATAAGTTTATAAGGAGAGAAGCCAATTCTATCAATGAGAAGAAGGAGATTATGGTTTAACTAATTACATAATGACCCATATATTACATGATATTACATATAACCTTAACACGCCCCATCAAGATGGAGGGAGTTGTGTTACTCCAATCTTGGAACAGGCTGAGGAGAAACTGGCCCTAGGGAGTGGTTTTGTAAGTGCATCAGCTAGTTGATCCTTGGAAGATACATGGCAGACTCGAAGTTGCCCGGATTGTATGAGCCCGCAAACATAGTGATAATCCAACACAAGATGTTTCATTCTCGTGTGGAAGACTGGATTAACACTGAGGTAAGTCGCTCCAATGTTGTCACAATAAACAACCGGAGGTGCAGGGAGTTGAATCCGCAAGTCAGAGAAAATATTGCAAATCCAACTTACTTTGGAGGCAGCATTTGTGATTGCTTAATATTCAGCTTCTGTAGAGGAGTGTGCAACACCTTTCTGCTTTTTGGAGACCAAGATATAGCTTGTTTACCAATGTAAATGACATAAGTGTTAGTGGAACAATAATCATCGGTATCACCAGCCCAATCAGCATCCGAAAAGGCATGAAGTGTGACAGGATTGTTCCGGCGGAGGAGGATTCCGTGAGCCGCTGTACCTGCAAGATATCGTGAAACCCTTTTGGCTGCTTGCCAATGTTTATCAGTTGGCCAATGCATAAATTGTGAGAGACGATTGACAGCAAAGGCAATGCTCGGGCGAGTAAAGGCTAAGTACTGTAGGCTACCAACAACCATCATGCACTCTGTCGCATTCTCTAAGGCAATATCAGCATTGAGAGTGAGTTTTGGTGAAACATGCATAGGCGTGGTAATCGGTTTGGCTCCGAGCATTTTCGTTTTGGCAAGTAAATCCATAATATACTTACGTTGCATAAGATGGAGACAAGTGCTGGTTCGTGTGACCTCAATACCAAAGAAGTAGTGGATGTCACCATGGTCTTTCAGGGGAAGCGATCAGTTAGACACTTGATTAAGTAGGTTACTGCAGTGGAACTGTTTCCGATAACAATAATGTCATCAACATACATTAATATGTAGATGATAATCGTGTCGCAGCAGTAGACAAACAACGAGGCATCAGCAAAGCTATTAAGAAACCCAAAGCATAGGAGAAAATTCTTGAGTTCCTTGTACCAAGCTCTGGGGGCTTGTTTGAGACCGTAGATGGCTTTGTTCAGACGACACACATGGTGTGGTTTATCCATATCAACGAAACGCTTGATTTATGTCAAGTTGTCGAATAACCCATGAGTTTATTTCTACTTGACCGAGAACCATACGAATTGTGATGACTTTTATAACAGAGCTGAATCTCTCTTTGTAGTCAAGGCCATATCTTTGGTGAAACCCTTTTGCACACAACCGGGCTTTGTATTTGTCAAGTTCCCCTGTAGGCAAGATTTTCGTGGTGAATACCCATCGGCAACCAACAACATTTTGTGACGGGTGAGGTGGAACAAGATCCCAGGTATGTTTCTTGATTTGTCCATCGTATTCGATGGACATGGCGTTGCACCAATTGGGATCTCTCATCGCTTGAATATAAATTGTAGGTTCTGATGCGAATTTTTGTAAGGCAACAGTGAGCGTGTACTTCTGAATGGGTTTGGATATTTTATTTTTGCCACAGGTTTTCATTTGGTGGGTGTTTTGTGGAGGTTCTTGGTGTCGTTCAGAATTTGCGGTGGTGATTGATGGTGCAGCGGCGGTGTTAGACGTTGTCGTGGTATTATCCAGGGTTTGACCAGTGGGTCTTTTGGTGGTAGTTATTGTGTCAGTTGTTTCTAATTGGACTGTTTGGAATGTAGTTGGGCCAGTGGACCTTTCATTCGAGGTAGGTTGGGTTGCATTTCAGAGATTTGGAAAATTGGTTTGGCCAGTTGGCCTAGTTGCAGAAGACGAAGAATCTGAGTTAGAAGGTAATACCTGAGGGTCGTGTCGCGGCGGAGGAGAGGGATTGTCCGGTGCAGATACCGTTGGCGAGGAGGTAGATGATAGTGGTTGTGAATTTGGTTGGTGAGGATCCAAGCTCGGGGGTTGAAAGGGTAGAACACAATGTAGTTGAGCTGGAGTTTCCTGTGACAGTGACATTGGAAAATCTGAATCAGGCAAGGTTGACGGTCGGAGCTGTCAAAAAGGGTAGACTTTCTCATCAAACCGAACATGACAGAACACATAAACTCGGCCTGTGGGTATGTGTAAACACAAATAAGCACTCTGGGTCAGAGAATACCCAACAAAGGTACACGGCTGGGATCTGTTGTAGAGTTTATGTGTTGCGTATGGATGGAGCCATGGGATACATAGACATCCAAAGACTCAGAGTTTGTCGTAATTTGGTGCAACTCCAAACAAGCGCATGTAAGGAGAGTCATAATTTAGGACCTTCGTTGGCAACTTGTTGATTAAGTAGATCGTTGCCGCGAAAGCGTATGTCCAATACTCTTTTGGTATTGATGCAGTAGGCATCATAGAGAGATCATTCTCTACCAAGTGACGATGCTTGCGTTCTGAAATCCCATTGTGTTTAGGAGTATGTGGCGGTGAAGTCAAGTACGAGATTCTGTGATCACTGAGATAGCTGCGGAGGACAACAAACTCACCACCATTGTTAGAAAAGAGTGTATCTATTTTGGTTTGGAAGTGATTTTCAACAAGAGATTTAAAAGCAATGAAAACATTTGGCGTTGTTGACCGTGAACAAAGTGTGTGAGTTGACATGAATGGTGTCATTGGCGTTGGTTGGAGCAGTGCTCTTGGTGACGGCTGCGTGTGGAAGAAAAATGTTTGGAGGTTTTTAGGGTATTGTTGCTCTGAAACTATAAGGAGAGAAGCCAATTCTATTAATGAGAAGATGTACAATATATATAAAGATACATGGGAAGGAGATTAGAGATTAACTAATTACATAATGACCATATTATACATGATATTACATATAACCTTAACAAAGTTTACACGTCTGTCTCACCTGAAAAGGGAAGAAAGAGGGGTGAGTAACATGAGAGTCGCTCAGTGAGGTAAGGGATGCTAATCACAGAAAACACAATTTGGTCATAGCACTCCAAACACGGTAAACAGACTAAATATATGAAACCACTGCACATAAAGCACCCAAACAACAACCAAATGACCCTACTGACGGATCCAATGACCGTCGGCACCCTCCCATTAGGAGGTCAACATGGAGTAAGTGTCCAACAGCATCGCCGGGTTTGACGATTTATCGATTTTAAAGCACCAGACAACAGATCGACTAGGCTGCCCGCACCCCCTCTCAAATAAGGCATAAATAGTACAGAAGTCCGTCTATGTACCTCCGCAATCTCTAACCTCTAACATGCTCGACTACTTATATTTAAATATATATATATATATAACAAACAATAAACTACCTATACTCGATCAATGGGTTAAATCCTCTATATCCATATTTCCAATTTAACAATCAAAACTACCTATACTCGATCAGACAAAACAGGTCACATTTAGTACTAGATTCTACCTACGGCTTCTTAAACGAAAGTACGAAATTCTGCAGAAATCCCTCAACTTAGTAATGAACACATAGAAACTGGGGCTTCTGAACTCTGGATATTCAAACGGATGCTAAATCTGAAACCAACACGAGAAATCGAGTGAGAACGGCTTTTTAACAATGAAAAACGGATAACAGGCCAACTAGTCAAAGTCAACGTACAAACCAGTCAAACCAGTCAAACCGGTCAACAGTCAAACCGGATCCGAACCGGACCCGACACGACCCGGTTACCCAAACCGGATCCAATAACCTGACCCGATAACCCGACCCGATAACCCAACCGGGTTAACCCAATGAGTCACTGAGTCAACTTGGGCGAGCCACCGAGTCAACTCGGGCAAGCCACCGAATCAACTCGGGCGAGTCACCGAGTCAACTTGGCGGTGGCGACGATTTATCGGAGACGGCGGCGGCGATGGTCAACGGTGGTGCGTGGACGACACGGGTGAGGCTTCTGGCGACGATTGCAGGCGCGTCCGACGGCTGTTTAGCAAGATTTTGGTGGCTACGGACTCATCTCGACGTCCTGAATCAGACGATGGTCTTATATTTGCGAGATTACAAACGGTTAGAAAGTTATGGAGGTTTTACGAAACGACATTAGCGAAAAATTATCAAAAACTGGTTTCCGAAATTACCTTTGACTTGGATTCAGTGACACACTGATAGATCCATGCGGTGGCTGCGAGAAATCACCTCTAACACTCCAAATAGTTGATTTTGGCAGAGCTTCGCTTTGATTAATTTTTTGTAGAAAAATAAAAAGGGAAATGAGGCTATTTAAAGGAGCAACTAAGGTTTCCTCTAGAAATTAATTTGGGCCCGCTGTGCTTAGTTCTGGGTCATTGCAATTCTCTCCCAATAACAATAAATTTGTCCCTGAATTCTAGTCCTGACCCGCCTGGCTGATTTCATCCTTAAAATCACCTCGTACTGGTTTACCTCCATCTCTAATCGGCCCAAACGCATTCTGAAGTGGCCAACGCTTGACTTGACCCAGACTTATCAACTATGTGTAACTCCGATATCACATAGGGTATAAACTACCCACCCCAAACTAAAACCGACCAAACACAAGTAATAACTAGCGATGGTTTCCACAAAAGAAATATACTCACAACAAAAAAAATCAAACCAACAACCTTACACCAACAATGAGTATAAGCAAAGAACGCGTACCGGCTTTCGGTTCAGCTCTCTCGTTGTCTCCAATAACAAATACTTGCGGGGCAATGGCATGGCACTTGGGTGGTGGCGGAAGTAACCCATGCGCCCTCTGCGGGCAATCTCAAGATATATCACCATGCTGATCACAATTGAAACAATCCCTAGATGTAACTGCTGGTGCTGGAATTTTAGTATCAAACAGTGTATCCACTGGCTTAGACCGAAAAGACTTTGCAATATGACCCAACCGCACACATGAAAAACAATGCATGCAATCTTCAAAATGATGGTGGTGACAACAAGCACAATACGGCAGTAGTTTTTACTGATATGTCGTCCTCCTCTGTGTCTCTGGAGTCTTCACAGGCTTGGGCTGAGTCAACTTAAGGAGTTTCTGCTCCTCAGCTATCTCTGCCTCCTGAATAGCGGCCTTCTCAACCAAATCGATCAGGCTATTGTAGTCTCGCACAGCACAGCGGTTGCGAATATCCACTTGCAGACCATTCAGGAACCTCCTGATCAAGTCCTCATCGTCTAATATAACCCTAGTAAATCTGCGCAGACGACTGAATTCTCGTTCGTACTCCCTAACACTCATAGTGCCCAGAGAAAGGTGTTCAAAGGCATTTGCATTTGTGTGTCTGGCTTCTCGAGGAAAGAAATTCCTATCAAACTCCCTTTGAATATGCTCAAATGTCAGTACATACCGTCTGCGACTACCCTCAACAACTCCATCCCACCAGTGTAGAGCGTCATCTCTCAGATACTAAGTAGCCAAATTCAACTGGAACTCTTATGGACACCTCATACGATCTAGGTTGCGGTTCAGAATCCGCCTCCAACTGTCTACGGTGGCAGCATCCACAAATCCAGTGAATTGATCCAAACCCATCTCCCGCATCTGTTTCATCAACTCCCAATATGTGGGTCCCTCTCTGACTCTGGTCGATGGTGGTGGTGGCGGAAGATAAACACCCTGAGCATTACCCGCTGGTGTCGGTGAAATGGCAGCTGGCCCTGCCTGAGGGGCAGCGGCGGCTTGCTTTGCCTGAAGAGTGAACTGGTGTGCAACCGCCTGCGCAGCTACCCGAACAGCTCTTGCGTAGCTACCCAAACAGCCTCCTGGGAAACCTGCTGCACTGCCTCCTCAAAAGCTTGTCTGGCTGCCTCATGTGCAATCTGCCTGACTGCTTTCTCATTGACTTACTGGAAGATGGTCTTATTAACATCAACCTGATTGTCTGCAGCTTGGTTATTCTGCGCTGTTTCTTTACGGTTGTTGGCCCTAATACTATGAAAATTGCTTTAAAGATGTAAAGAAACTCAATAAAATTGCATTGGAAGGATATCCTAATCTGAGATGCCACAATGCTTTGATATCCAATCGCTCAACCATGTGCACTCTAGCTGAACCAAGTGATAAACCCCACTCTCCTCTTCACCGGCTCCAATAAGCATCTTCGAAGTGCAGTCCTGTATCATACATAATTTGTCAGTAAATGTTGGAAAGCAATTTAGTTCTCGCAAGTGTTTAGACTGAGAAATAAGTGTGCAATTGAGATTTGGGACAGCACATATGCCAGTTTCATTGAATCTTCAAGTTAGAGTTCCTTCTTTAGTAGTGAAGGTATGTTTTCCATTAGGAAGAACTATATGACACTAGTAGGGATTACCGAAATGTCATTTAGTAAGTCAAGAAAATTGGTCATATGATGAGAAGCTCCATAATCCAATACAAAATCAATACAAATTGTCTTACCCGAAGAGTTTTCATTAGCAGAAGATTTGTCATGTTTCAGTTGATTGACAATGGCATTTCAAGCTTCTTTGCTTACTCTGCTATTGACATGCTTCTGTATTATGTTTCAGCAGATGAGTGAGAGAAGATTTTTTTTTTATTTTTGGATTTCTATGAGATGAGTGAATCTCCAAAAAACATATGGTAACCATTGTATTTTTATCTAATCAGAATTTGTATTAGTACCTCTATGTTGATCATGCCTAATATGTCTTTTTATCATAATGGCTACTGCATTCTCAGAGCTATAAGTCATCTGGTGGAGACACAGTTATTCTAGCTGGAGCTGAGTATGGCAGTGGTAGTTCACGTGATTTAACTCCCACCCGAGTCTTGAGAGCACAAATATTGTAAGAACGTAAATTCTACAGTAGGACTAAGTGAATAATTGTAAAGCATTTTGCATAAATAGATTAATTTAAAATACATAAAATATCAATACACAAATTTGGAAAGACGGATTTACAGAGGCAAGACGCTATTTCCTTAATTTGTAAACGCCCCGTAGTGTGACGGTTGCATGGTGTTCCAAAATCTCAGGATACAAATTGTATATGTTTCTGTTTTCCATCACTGAAAAACAGAGCATATCAAACATTTTTTATGTGTTGTATTCTTATAGGAAAATAAAAAAAGAAAAAAAATTGCAAGAGATTGTTGTATTCATTGTATACTGAGAATGAGAGAAAAAACCATTTTATAGTTTAAAATATTTGGAGTTTTATTTCTCAAATTAATTGAGCAATAAAGAAACAGGAGTTACAAAATTTGTGTCATCAATTGCTAAATTGATTATGACACCTTAATGCGTTGATAAAATTGAATTCAATATTGATCAGATACCAAAAACAAAACTCAAAGCAAAAAGACTAGTTATTGGACCGAGGCTCGTATACCTGAATCCGCAATTAAATCGGTACCAAAGTCCAAGCTCATCTTGTCACGGGTTGGTGCGCGCACATGGTTGAATGTGGATTCACTCATTTCTACAATTATTCTAAGATCTTTAACTTTGTCAGGACTTCTCTATAATATCCACTATATCCATTTTATACCTTTCAGGCAACAAAAATTAGATAAACATTTCTCATTCAAACAAACTTTAATTTGAAAATTAAATTTCAACAAATATACATTAAAAAATAAAATAAGAAAAAAGAAAACCAAGGGAACAAAAGATAGTTAAGTAAAATCAAATCCAAAAGATGCAAATGAACATTTTAAACAATATTGTAAGTTTCCTAGAAACTAAACCTGACGTTTAAACAAGCTAAACAAGTCATCAAAGCTCTAAAACAAGACTTCTCAATAAATCTCCAGAATCATACAAACCTTGAAGATAAATACTTATCATTCTAAGAAGTTTTCAAACTTGTTTTTCATAAAAGATGAACCAAAATTAATTTTACAGATGCAATAAATTTTTTTAAAAAAACATGACATGATATCCTTTCATAACAATCTTAGAACTGACACTTTTGATTGATGGTTTTTCTTGAAATTTGTTTTAATGGAGGAACTAGATTTCGGCCCGTCTATAAAGACGGGAATTTTCTTCTTCTTTATTTTTTTAGGTTTTTTTTGAATAATATGTATTTATAAATTTAAAATTTTAATATATGCTAATAGTTTGGTTTCTTATAAATATTATAATATGTTTTGAGAGTGGATGATATTGTTTAATTGAATTTTTTTTCAATTTTTGACTTTATATGAAAGGTATATTTGTAAAAGTTATAATTTGAGATGTGATTATAGTTTTATATTAAAGTATATGATAGAACTATATAATATTTTCTATTAGTTTGTTAAAAATATTTTTATACTAATTTTATATTTTTATATAATTATAATTACAATTTTATGAAAATTAAAATATGATAATATGTCTATTAAATTTGTCTTTTATTATTTATTTTAATTTTCTTATAATCAAAACGTGTTAGTTAATTTTTAAACTATTTTGAAATTGTCTATATATTTTACATATTAGGGAACAAAATGTAAAAATAAAATATATGAGCCTAATTTTTAATATTTACACTCGTTTTACTCTCTCTCTCTCTATATATATATATATAGAGAGAGAGAGAGAGAGAGATATATTGACTAATTTTTAATGTTTAAATTTTATTGAGTTAAAAATATATCATCCTATTTTAAATTATTATTCAAATTTAAAAATTTACATTTTATAAATTAGATACTTATTAATATTAAGTTTGATTTTTATTGATTTTTTTTCATTTTATTGTTAGTTGAAATATGTTCAAAAATATATTTACTCATGTTGTTTTATATGTATGTTTATCAAATTTGATTTTTTGATTTGTAAAAATAATTAATTTACTAAATGGTTTAATTATATTTATCATTTGATTTTTAATTTAATATATAGATTTTTGTTTTTTATTTTTGTTTTTCATTAATTATGGAAGTGAAACCTATTGTTTTTAGATTATTTTGATACATATTTAATTATTGTATTGTTTATGAATATGTTTAGAGATAATATTATTTCAATAATTATTTAGTGAAAAGATTTAATGGTTATTTAAAAAAATATTATGCGGTTTAAAAAGATATGATAAGATTTGGTTACGATTTAATTTTGATTTAAATTTTAATTATAATTGAAATATATCATTTGACTAAAATATCCTTAATGAATATTTGAAAAATCACTAAAAGACAGTAGCATTACATGTAATATAACACATGACTAAATGTTTTTTCTATAATGTTTCCTGTTTTAATAATATATATATAATGTTCTTACACTTAATTATCATTTTTACATGATTTTATTTGGTTTAAACTATTTTTAATGTTTTGAATCTCGCATTTGGATTCGATTTGGTTTTTATGGTTTATCCCATGTACTTTGGACCATGGATCTCAGTCTAACGATACATTAACAAATGAATATTAGTACTTTAAAAATAATATTGAGTATTTACTGCAACATACATTCATACACTTTGAATTGGACACACAAACCAAAGAGTCTAAAGGAAATTCGAGTTTTCCAAAAGGACGAATAGTTAAATCAACATAACAAGATATGCCACCACATAAAATTGATATAGGAAAGATCAACAAACACTGTGGCCCAAACAGACCTCCATTTGCTTTGATAGATCAAAAGTTATGAGTTGCAACCTGACCAACCTCGCAACGGGACCAACGGAGAAAATTTCTATAAATACATTCAAATGATGAGGGCCAAGGAAACCAAACTTCACCAATATATGTCAAATATTATGTTGATCCACAGATTTTTAATGATAGTCAAAAATTTGTCATGGATCAAACATTGTTCATTTAGGCCCTTTCAATTGACCATATTGGCCACCAACCAACTATGGAGTATACGGGAGCCATTCTCTCCAGGCCAGCTAAATCAAAGAAACTAGGAACACCCAAATAAGACTTTAGTCGAGCCAATTTCTCTTTTGTTCGTTGCAATCTGAGAATTATTCGATACCTCAAACTTTGGACAAAGCCAGCCATTTTTGACCAACATTCGGACCTGATTACTTCAAGCATAAACAAGGCCAGCAAAGAAATAAACTGACCCCTGAGAAGACTTGGCCATGTTCCCACGAGTTTGGACCCCCTGATTATCTAACAACAGAAAGTCAGCGACTTTGCGCGATGTGACAACTTGCAATGTACTATCAATACTAAAATCACAAGAAGAAGCAATACCAAAGATGTTTTCCAAAGCAGGGGTCTTGAATAAAATCTTGTGAGGAAAAATTAACGATACTCTTCTTTTACAGTGTTTCTCAGGTGGGTGGATTTCAGTACTAGAATTCTCGTCTTCAGGAATAATATGTGAAGGAAGGGCAGCCAAAGGCGTTAGTTCTTGAACCTGAGTCGAAATATTAGCGTCATAGGTAGCAATAATCACGGTTCTTTCACCTGGATTAGAAATAATATATCAAAATTCCACCAAAAAGGGATGAAAAATCGAGAAAATCACTCCAAAGAGTATGAAAGACTCTAGTAGAAAAAAGCAAAGACTCTCATTTTTGGAAAATTCGTGCAAAGGAGAAGAAAAGCGTTAAGCTCTCAAGGGAAAAATACAATCAAACAAAAAGTACTAAGCAAAGATGAGAAAAAATAGACAAAACTTTCAAGGAGACCTTGGAAGTCCTCTCCTCGTCTTCAAAAACCGAGATGACCAAAGATTCACGAGTATGGTACTGTCAATTTCAGGCTCTCATAAGTTTATCAAGGAAAACATTAAAGTGGCGAAAATCAGGTAGGGTACGACTTATCACTCCCAGAGTACAAGGAGACAGTAAAAAAGAAAGCTTCGACGAAAATCAGATAAATGCCAAAAGGAAAAACCCTAACCTAATGTTTGTATCTACTTGGTAAGAAGAGGCGGACAAATCTCACTTTGACTTATGTAATTCTCCAATACAAAGTTCATTTCGATTTAAGGAATTAAGGAGCTAACTATTGAATGATAAATCACAATCCATTAATTTATGCCTAATAAGATATAAGTTGGAGGCTTAAAAGACAAATTAAAAGGTACTCCCGAAGTGGTGAAGCATGTAGCGAAGTCAAGCTGCAAACTCAGGCTCAAACAAACGATATGGTCAACTATGCGGTAAGAGTGTCTGTCAATATTGAAGTGAGTGGACAACTTATTAAAAAAAACTAAGGTTGTTTTGCCTCATAACAGCTATAAAATCAATAAATGTCAAATCAAATCAATCAGAATAAATAAAAATGTTAAACATAATTTCGAGATATAAAAAAGCATAACATTTTACTAATTTTTTGTATTTTTATTTTAATTATTCTAAAAAAGGCTAAAAATCATCAATCAGAAAAAAAATCAATGATATCTCAATCTATTGTATCTATACTATTAAAACACGAAACATAATAGAAAAAACATTTTGTCATGTGTTATATTACATGTAATGCTACTGTCTTTTAGTGAATTTTCAAATGTTCATTAAGAGTATTTTAGTCAAATGATATATCCCAATTATGAGTAAAATTTAAATCAAAATTAAATCAAAACTAAATTGTATAATATCTTTTTAAATGGTAGGATATCTTTTAGTATTCCCAAAATTTCAAATAGAATCAAATTTTTTTTTTAAACATAATTTTAAAATATTAGATTTTATGCAAGAAGGTTTGATTAGATATTTATATATATTAAATTAGTAAAATTTTAGTTTATAGTTATAGTTTCATGTTAATTTTAATCAACTAAATTTATAGCTTAAAAATACAAATGTAATAAAAAAAATACTGAAAAAGATGTTAGTTTTTTATTGATTTTTTTCGTTTTTGAATTCAATCAATATTTTTTAATTGTATATTTGAAATAGAAAATTTATATTATAAATTTATTCTATGCTAAGACGGTAGTTTTTTATTGATTTTTTTGTCGCTTTTGAATCCAACCAATATTTTTAATTGTATATTTGAGATAGAAATTTTATATTATAAATTTATTTCATGCTTAGTGCGGGTTGTAATCTAGTATGTAAATTAAATGGAATTAGTTAATCTCTATCTATATATGTAGCACAAGTAAATGAATAAGACATTTAGTTTCAAAGATAATGTCTCAAGTTTTTTTCTTTTCTACAAGTAACTCAGTTATTTCAACCCGTCATACGGGGTAAAAAGCATGATCACATGTATATATCCAAGTTCGAATTACATTCACCATTGCAATTACAAGGATCACATGAAATAATGAATCCGTTTAATTGGGATCTGAATCCGTTTTAATTAGATTGATTGGTTATGTGACTTATTTCTATGTTTTCTTTATATTTTTTTATTGTAGAATTTTTAACATGTATTTTGAGTAAAACCCTCTTTAGTTTGACCTATTTAAGTTGAATTGGATTTTTGGATCATAAAGTAAATAATTGGTTGGATTTTATCAATAATTTTGTTGCTGTAATATTTATGTTGTAAGTATATTAGTTGTAACTGTAAATTTAATGTAGTAGATTTGTTTACCAAATATGAGTATATGACTAAGTCATGATTGTGTAAACTTACAAAAAGGGAAAAAAGATATTTATCAAAAAAATTACCCATAAAAATACATTATTAGTTAAAGTCGTATTTCTTTTGATTTTTATTGGATTTCCTAATTATGATGTAGATTATAAAAAATATGTGTCTAGATATAAACAAATATATCCAAAAATATTAAGGATGTAATTTATTCACCAGAAAATAACTAAAAAGAAAAAAAAAACTGTAAGTATTATTATATGAGCCAAAATAATAAAAAAAGCTTGGGTTAAAAAAAGGAAAAAAATACTATTACAATAAAGTAATTTTATTTAATTTTATTTAAAATAAATTTTCGTTTTTTTTTATAATTTAAAATAGCTTAATAATTAGAAAATAAATAAAATAAAAGTTTCATAGTAAAATTTAGACATAATATTTTTAATTCATTATAAATAGTTTTCTAATTAGTTTCGGGATAAATAACTAATGTATAAAACTAAAATTTTCAAATAATATTATATAGATATAAAAAAGAATATTTGCTAATAAATGACTACCTTATTAGTTTTTCTGACTTGCTTTTAACATAAACACAAAAGAATACAATTAGTATAAATACAAGGATAACAAGACTTAACTTGAGAGACTTTTTTATACTTGAATGCCTATTTATCATTGTAAAAATTAATCACTATAAATATACTTCATATTTATAAATATTCATAATGTATGGTGTATCGTCATTTCACTTAATATATAGTGTTATATGTATTTTTTTTCTCTTTCGTGGACTTTGCAAGGCGAAAGAGGCTATATCGGTGGACATCATCAATGATATTGATCCAAATGTTCAGTTGGGACTACACTGCAAATCGAAGAGCAAAGATCTCGGACCACAATCTTTAGCCTACCGTCAACATTATGAATTTATAGAATTTCTTAACTTTTGGGACACGACTTTGTTTTTTTGTCACTTTGAATGGGGAAATCAGTCTAAATGGTTTAATATTCTTGAGGTTGGCAGAGATCAAAATACATGTGTAAGTCATCCTTGTGTTTGGAGCATAAGACCTAATGGTCCTTGTAGATTAACGGATAAAGAAAAATGTTTTCCGTGGAATATAAATCAATATTAAAAATGTTGTATCAACATTTTATAAATATAAGCTAAAAAGGTTGAAAAGTATTATTACTTTTATCTTATTACAAATAATTATTTCATTTAAATATATATATATATATATATATATATATATATATATATTATAACATTTTCAGGTTGAGGCGATTGAGACCAAATGTCTCACTTTATAGAATACAAAAGCATCTACTACAACAATACACAATGTTTAGTATATAATAGTTGAAGTAAAAAAATTTAGCATTGACACATTAATATTCTAAAAATAATAAAAATTTAATATATGTTTATTATTTACTGTTTTATTTGAATATAAATATTTAAAATAATTAAAACAGAAATGAAAAATAAATAAAATCTAAATTTAATTTTTAAAACTCCATACACACATTATTATATGTGTTCATATTTTCGTATTTTGGCGTGATTTAATAAAGATAATTGAATCTTAATACAAGTAAACAAAAACAAAAAATGAGACAAAAAGAATTAAAATAATAGATTGAAAAACTTTAAACAATTAAAGAAAAAAAATCAGAACTATAAAACTATAAAAACACAAAATTATATTCAATAAATAATCGAAATGATGTTAAAAAAAAAGAAAAAAAAACATAAACAAAGAACAAGAGTTTGTTTTGGGTCAACTTGAACTATGGTATTATCTTAAGATTGGTTTCAAGGCAAAATTGCTAATTTAAAATAAAATTTACAGATTAAAATAAAATATATCAAATATGTGGCGGTGTATAGTCTTAGATTTAAATCTTCTTGAATACTGAATATTATTCTTTAGATCAGAATTTTCAAAAATTAATTTTGGATAAAAAAAAATTATGAAAGAAAGTCAAAACTTTGATTTATAAAAAAATAAAAAATATATATAATCATCAATTAAACCCACTAATAATATTAAATACTAAAAATACCTTTTTCATTTAAAATAAAATAATATAATAAGTTCTGTTTTTGGATGTAGAAAAATATACTCTCTCTCTATTCCACTATATAAGATTTTCTAGCTTAAAGTACCTTATTTTATTTTTTGCATTGAAATTCTAATATATATAATTAAAAATAGTTTAATTAATCACAAAAATACTGCAAGATTCAAATGGTCACACAAACCAAATATATTAACTTTGCATAAAAGATTGTAAACCATTTTATAAGATAAGATAAAATAAAAATTATCCTTAAACATCTTATATTTTAGAATTGAAAGGCCAGGGTTAGGTAGTTTTGCATACATTTTATAATCTTCAAAAGATATATATATATCATTTATTTTAAAAGGAAAAAGTATGTTAGAAAATCAATATCCAGATAAATTATCCATTCGATAACTAATTTAAACAAAATAAATTCAATGGTACTTGAGATGTCAGATTGCAAATTCAGAGTATTATCGCTTCATAAGTTAATGTCAATGCTCTGTTGATTGAGAATATATAATAATGTTGGTTGGTTATTGAACCGATTAGAAATTTTAATAATTTTTACAGAAATAACGATAGCAATACATAAACTAGCATATTTAAAACAAAAACAAAACAAAACTATCGTATAAAACTATATTTCATAAACTTTAAGTTGTTGAAAACTTTGAGATATTCTTAAATTTTAACTACGACTCATATGAATACGTAAGAATGAACAATCAGCAAGCAATTAAGTATATGTTTAGGCGTTTGAATTTATAGTAAATGGCATATCCAAATTGAGTAATGAGTGTGTTTAGTGTATAAAATAGAAATAAACGCTTCGATAGTGTGCAGTGCACACCTATACTTATTATATCTGTTATATATATATATTATATATGAAAGTAGAATGACCCTCTCTTATATTATCACATCAACTTTTGAGAAAGTGACATATGTTTTTAGCTTAAGAAAAAAATATATATTCTTTTAATTTTTTTGCAAACATTAATGAATTTTATGCAATTATTTAGATTTATATTTTCATTAAATTCATAACTAGCAATTACTTTCAAAGTAAAATATATAAAATTTAATGATGGTTTTCTTCTCGTCTTCGTTTTTTTTATCTCCCCTATATATGAATTTTTAAATTTGATAGACGTAATAAAATATAAAAATAATAATCAATAAAAATATTAAAATCTTATATAATAAAAAAATTCTGATGAGTATTAGTAATTTTAAAAATTTTAAAAATAAAGATGATGAGTTTCTTCTTTTATTCGTTTTTTTGTTTTGTTTTCCTTTATATGAAATTTTTAAATTTGATAGACGCAAAAACATACAAAAAATACTAATCAATAAAAATATTAAAATTTCTATATAACAAAAAAAATTTGATGAATATTAGTAATTTAAAAAAAAATTAAATGAAAATTAGCCTTAAATATCATTTACCCTTTTTCTATCTGAAAACAATCCCATTTTTCAAATTATTCACATAATTAAAAAATACACATTATTTTATTATGCATGTTCTTTAAGCCCGTGTTTTGTTTGACTTTACCCACACAGAGAAGAATTATGGCCGTTAACAGTAACTTGACTTTACCCATACACAGAAGAATCACCGCCGTTCGTTAACGTCGCCACTTAACGGCAAACGTCAAAAACACTCTATTTCCGAGTTTCGAACGCGGCGTCTTCTCGACCCTTTCGTCATCTTTTCCGTTAGATGCGGTTTTCGTAGCCATGGCTTCTTTCTCCACGGAGACTCGAATCGCCGACGACGACCACCTCGAGCTCACCGTCCGCGATCTTGATTCTCCGGATTTGGAAAAATCCTCCTCCGCACCTTCATTATCTTCCGACGAAATCATCCCTCTCCTGAATCAGAACCAAAGACCCAGGATCAACATCTTCTCCGCAACCTACACTCGACGCAACAAACCACGGGTCAGATAATAACTCCTCTAGATTCAATCTATGTAATGCTGCTTTGATTGTTGAACTATTCAGCTGAATTTCAATTAGAATGGTATTTGATTCGATTAAATGCTTACTAGTTGTGGTATTTGATTTTGTAATTGCTTTCTAGGTTAGGTTTATTGATAAGAATTGGGATCAGATTTTGTATGTTTTTTTCTTGGATTGTTCTGTATAATCTTGATTTTTTTTTCAACAAATACACGAAACTGTTTAAGTTACAATTGGTGACCACATTTAAAAAAAAAAGTAAAGATGAATTCTTTGTTCTTCAAATTATATATCAATTGAGGAGAATTTTTTGTGTATAGATCCCAAACTGTTCCACATTTTTCCTAATGTTTGTAGGAATCAATGAAGAAAATATATCTTCTCCAAATTTGATGAAGAACAAATGGAAACAAATATTCATATTTTTTCTTTTATTCAATTTCTTAAATGACATTTTGTTCATTTTTCTTTAATTTTTATATATTTATGATGCAGTCACCAGTGGAAGCCTTAGAAAGATTTCTCTAACCAAACTGGATTTAGAATGTTGATTTTTGAATGTGGTATTATGTTAATTGCAGGAGCAAGTGATTAAAGTAAGTGAAACGGAAATATCACCTGTAACTCAGTTTGCTTCATGGGTTTGGAGTGGGTCTCGTTACTCTGGCTTACTCTGTATGGCCTTGTCATCGACACTGTACCTCATCATGGAGTTAGTTTCAGTTACTTTTTCTGGTCAGTGACTTCTTTAGCTCTTCATCTTTGTGCTCAGTGTCATGGTTTTGTGTAAGATTAATTATAGCTTTTCGTGTTTGGGAAGACTAGAAAAATTGTGTTAAACGCTCTGCATCTTGTCCTTTTTTCACATGGTTGAGCGAATCTATATTGGATTTTTAGTTTCTGAAACCGTGGACCTGTTTAGTAACTTGTCTTTTCTAGTTAGAAATGGAATCTCTGCTTAGAATAGTGCGAGCTTACTTCAGCATTTTGGCTTTTGTTGCCTTGTTAGCTAACTGTATGGATAGATTTACTTACTCATCTCCGTTGTTTATGACAGTTCAGCCGATTCCTGTGTTTGAGACCGCGTTTATGAGATGCACAATTATCTTGATACTGTCGTACCTTTGGTTGAAAAAAATCGGACAACCAGTTTTTGGTCCTGCGCATGCCAGGAAGCTTTTGGTTTCAAGAGCCCTTGTGGGTTATCTTTCATTGTTTAGTTTCATCTTTAGGTAATTAAATCTCAAATTCTGTTCCGTTGTGTACTCATAACCATGTAGAACCTGTTAGGGAAACAATTAGCCTTTTAAGTTTATATTAACAACCAACATATCTTTTGAATCGAAATTTCCCTAGCAACATTCTCCAATCCCCACTAATCAATCAATCTTGTAACATTTTTCACTGGTGTTGTTGGCATTGTGAATCACAGCATCCAAATGTTGCCCTTGTCCCAAGCTATTGTACTAAGCTTTGTGAATCCAGTTATGGCTTCCATTGCAGCACGTGTTGTTCTGCATGAAAAGTTGAAAATAACTGATATTGGAGGTACATAGCTTTTTCCTTTTAACTCCTAATATACATTGTGAACTGACAGCAAAACACGTCCGTATATGACTATTTATTTTTCGCATTGGTCCAGGTCTTGCTTGCAGTTTCTTTGGCGTGCTTTTTATTTTTGGCCCAACACTTACTGTCCAAGGTACAGAAGTGAGTTACCAACATAGTTATCTATTTCTTCTTTTCATAAACCTGCACCATGCTATCATGTTGATTGCAATTATTTTCTCTTGGCAGTTGGATCAGACGTAAAGAGTGAAAATCTTAAAGGAAACCATCATATTTATGCGGTCTTGTTGGGTTTATTTTCATCAATCACTGGAGGAATCAGCTATTGTCTCATAAAGGCAGCTGCTAAAGCATCAGAACAGCCAGTGTGAGATTTAAGATTCAGATGTGTTATCAACCTTAGCGAAAACTCTATATTTAGGAAGAAATCAATAAATGATTTGAATTTCCTCAGGAGTACTGTCCTCTCGTTTGGTTTGGTAGCTTGCCCCGCTGCAGCAATCTGCATGTTCTCCCTGGAGGTAAGTTTTGTATAATTACAAACAGTGTTGGTTGATCCATTACTCATAGTTATGAACCATAACCTTGGACACAGAGCTTTGTGCTGCCAGCTTTTGAGACGCTCATTAGCATGATTGTACTAGGATTGCTAGCGTTTTGCGCGGAGGTGAGCCATTCAACAACGTTCTGCTTCTGCATGTTTTGATTTTGTAGTCAACTCGCGTAATTAGACTGCTGAGTATGGTTTCTACTGTTTCAATAGGTTCTTTTGGCACGTGGACTTCAGCTTGAGAAAATGAGTAAAGCTGCAAACGTATTGTACATCGAGGTATAGTTCCACTTCCATGATTAAGACAGTTTGAAGATTGTATAATCGGATTAGAGCATAGCGATGTGAAGCAGAAAGACTTAGTTTTGAGTTGTGTTCTTGTGTTAGGTGATGATGTCGCAGTTATGGATACTTAGTACCGGAAAAGCAGGATCGTCTGGTTTGTTTAGCCGCCTTGTTGGGTGTTTGCTCATTCTCATATCGGTTAGCTACACAATTTACACGGGACCTGCTAAAGATACAGAATAACCATTAGCGTAGCATTGTCCCATTTTTATTCTTATTTTTGGTTTTGTATTTTTTTCTTGGCTACGGTTCTTGTTTGGTACAATGCAGATCCGCATCTCCCTAACTTCATTTTTTTGGGTATCAAATTTCATTTATTTTTGTTTACTAGCCTTGAAAATATGACAACACTTTGTATGTTACTTGTGTTGATTAGTTTTGGACAAAACTTAAAATGGTTTGTGTTGCTGATATTATTTAATTAATAACAACATAGAAAAAAAGAGTTTATTCTCTTGCAACAAAAGCACTTTTGTTTACTAGGCAGTAGGCACGAGCTAATTACAAAATTACAAAATGCATCAATAAAATTCTTTAATATACAAACTAATCATGGGCCGTTGAGTATTGTATACGGTTCGTTTTTGTTTTTCGTTTTTTCTTTTTTTTTTTTTTTCTTTTTTTTTGTTTTTTGTTTTTTTGTTTAAGTATTTCGGATATATAAATGTAGGAACGATGTGAATGTTTATATAATTCTATTTGGATTTAGTTCCATTTTTTCGGTTTTTAGTTTGGTTTATATATTATAATATTTTAAATATATAATCATATTTTGAATATTTAGATATTATTTAATTATTAGTTTGGTTTTGATTTAATTTAGATATTTCAGATATTAAAATATACAGATAATAAGATATGTATAATTATTATATTCAGATTCATTATTTTTTAATTTAGTTTGGATTCAATATTTTCAATTTGGTTTGATTCTATCGATTCCGGTTTAAAATGTTCACTATCAATATTCAAAAAATCAGTCTAATTCTTGCTTAAACAGTTAAACATATACATCCGTAACAATTTAATAAAATTACCAAGTTAAATTGAAATCTGGTCTAACAGTCCAGTTCGATCAAAATTGGCTAAATCGCTCAATTTCAAGTTTAATATACAGTTAAAATATTTAATTACCGGAAATCGCCGAATTATATAATGAATGTAGATATATTTATGAAAAAATAAATTTAGGTATTTTATAATTTAAACTTTTAACTTAAATTTTTAATTTTTATTTGATTTTTAATTAAATTTTGTTATATTGAATTTTTCGTTACATTAAATTTATATTTAGATTTAAACTTTTAGATTAATTGAATTTATTATTAATTTTCTTTCTTTAAAATTAATAAAATAATATATAATTTAAAATGTCTAATAACTATATAATAAATCAATATAATAATTTTAACACTTAGATTTCAACTAGCCCCGATTAATTACTTTTGGCATTAGCCTCTCTTATCGAATGTCTAATAACTACCATTTTTTAACATTGCTCACAACTAATGCAAACCCTCTAATCGATGGATTTTGCAAGTGGCCTAAATTCAACAATATTTTTATACTCCTGGAAGCATTTATTCCCTCTAAAAGAAGACATTTGTCGGAATCTTAACAGTCGGTGGCCGCTAAAAGGACCGACGGGCTGGAAGAGAAAGTTGATTTGTTTTTTTTTTTATATCTACTTTAACAATTAGTATAAATTTTAATCTTATATATGTTCTAAGTTTTAGCCTTTTAGATTATAAAAGAATAATAAGGCTGATGAAAGTTACGAGAGAAACGGATAGTTGGATTGTCTCTGCTTAAGTTATTCCTCTTCATCTTATGGCAAAAGTTGTTAGTCTACTTCACCCTACGCATAGTTTTCCCCTCTTTTTCTTACAAATTCACGTGAATATTTAGTGTATGATAATACTTTTTCTTGTTTATTTTTCACATGTTTTCTCCTTTTTCTTAAACATATTTCTTTATTAGATTATTTAGCTTTGAATTAACATTCCGATGCTCATGTAATTCAAGGATAACCTCATTCTTTATGAATAAATGTCAGAATCCACTTTAACAAAAAAAAAATGTCTTAATCGGATCAGAAAAAAGAAGAAGAAGAGAAGAGTAGCATGATTCTTGAAGTCTGTATATTTCCGATTAAAGAGAAGAACAAGTCTACATAAACAAACGTTCTCTTAGACTTACCCTCACACAAGTGCCACAGCCATAACTATGTATTCATAGACGAGGAAAACTATATATTCATCTTCTTCTTTCTTTGTTACGTAAGTTTGAAATCACAGATATCGTAAATAAGTCGAGAAGAACATATGATAAGAGTATAAAAGCATTTTCAATAATGAAATATTTTAAAAGTAAATATTTCACCAATTAAATATCATTATCTTAATATCATTTTATTAAGTAATTAAGTTTTATTTTTTCTTAAAAAATAAACTTTTTGTAAATTGATACATTGAAGAAGAGTTGTTTCATGAATATTGCATAACTTCAAATTTGAGATATACTTTCTGATTTTATTTTCTTTTTGTTAATGTTGAAAAGCTCTATAAGATATTTCTATTGAAATTGGTTCGTTAGATTATTCTACTAAATAAAATGTTAGTTGAATCTCTTGTGATTTGTGAGGATTATATTATATATATGATAGATAGTACAATACTAATCATTAAATCATACTCATCAATCTCGTCTTAACAAATGTTTTTTTTTTTGAAGTAATAGATGCTATCATACCAGTAAATTTCAGTGTAAATATAATATTTTCTTAGAACAATATATAAATATTTGAAAAAAATATAGTACTTTTAATATTAAAATGTTAATAGGAGCCACAACTGAACCCAAAAAAAAAAAAAATTCTTATAAATATTCTCTAATAAAGTTTTGTTTTAGATATTTTGTCATTTAATTTAAAAATCTAGCATATATATATATGTTTCATTCATTTTTTTTTTTAACATCAAAAATTTGAATCCATAATTTTTATTTTTTCTATATCATTTTCTCTTATTTTTGCTTATGTTTTCCTAATGTAATGTTTATTATGTCAAATTTTTATTTTTATTTATTTAAATTTTTATTTAATGTATATATAATCTTCAATATTTGTTCTCTTAAAATTATTTTCTTAGATTTAACAGTAAATATGAATATATATGAAATCAATGAATGTTATAAACAAATTCTAATATAAATTTGTTAAACGTTATTTAAGTAGATTAGACATATTAAGAGGAGATATATAACTCCCTATTATGTATATGATTATGGAGATGGAAATAATTAAAGAAGTGGAGATCCATTGAGAATAACTCTGAACACTTTCACCAATTGGTCTTAGGATTTTGGCGCCTTCACTTATTTTTTAACTTTCCAATTTTGCAACGTGGACCACATACTTCAAGCTCAATCAATGTTGATCCTCTCGTCACATTCACATTGATTTTTGTAGAGTAACAGGTTTGTACTGAGCCTTTAATTAAATATAGTTGGTTACATAAACATATTATTCATTGTTTCCGAAAGTATTCATAACACAACAAACCACAGATTTCATAATACTAATAACACAAACTATATTATTTGTGGATCTTTGATGACAGTCATAAATGGGGAGGAAGTCTTCTATTCCGCTCTTTTGGATAGAGATAATTTTTTTTTCTTGGTGTAATGGGATTAATGGCTCAATGGTTCTTGCACCTAAAAATTCAATCTCATCTACCTTGGCTACAAAACATAATTTGTTTTCTTCTTTTAAATGAAAAATTGGTTAAATACACATTTGTCTATAAAAAATTACAAAATTTACAATCTAATTACCTATCCATTTTAAATATCCATCCAATCTGATTATGTCGAACTCGATTGACCAATTCATTCAAATCTATTTTATTGAAATTTAAAATAAAAATATAAAAAATCACAAATTTCGCTAAATTTCAAAAAATCTAAAACAATAAAATAATAATTAGTATTAGTTGATATAAATTAATGAACTTTAAAATATCAATTTTATCTATCTGTTTTTTATTTCTTCTTTAATTTTATGAGAATTTGTATAATACTATAGTTCGGATAATTATCAGTTTTATCGAATTCGTGAATTTCACAACGTTTTATCTAGAATTAGGTTTGGAAATGACTTAATTGGATGCTTCGATGAATTTTCTTGTTCAATTTCTATTTTTTATGCGACTGAGTTGAATCAAATCAAATCGTCTCTACCAAATCAAAATCATAAAGTTAAGTTTTTTTAGTGGTTAAACCTAGCAATAAAGTGATTAGCTAGAAGATAATACTGTCATTTATTAGAATGCCTTTTTGTGTGAAACTAAGAGTTTCTGAATATTAAATCTTCAAGTAGCATTTTTGTATACATGGGAAAGATGGATAAGTCGGATAATAGGAAAATTAGGAACATATGTATCTTAGCACATGTAGACCATGGTAAGAAAACACTAACTGATTACTTGAAGTCTAGACACAAGTACTCGTTACTTGTCTAATATTCATGACTTGTTTCGTATCTGCCTCGAAAAAGTAAATACTTGGTTTAGGTAAGTCGAATAATAAGTCAATAAATTATAATACTCGCAAGTACAAGGTAAGTATCAAGTAACATTTTTTTTAATACTTTTTCCGTTTGGGCTTGTCGCGCTTATCCCTATATGTCATAAAATTATTAAAAATAGTTTTATAATATATAATTCAGTCTTTGAGTGTTTATTTTCTAGTGAACCACTTTGTTTTATAGGAGCAAAGGATACTAAGAAGGATAAAAAACGTCACGAGAAGAAACAAAGTCTCATGTTGTTTTTCAATATTTCAAATGCTATTTTTAAGTATATATATTCTTTGATGCTTTGAAATTTAGATAATTTGTATGTTTAGATTTTAACAAACTTGTTTAATTATTTATGTTATTTTGCTCAAGTACCTTTTTAGTAAATTAGCAAGTCACAAGGTAAGGCAAGTAACTTGCGAGTCAACCAATTTTTGGCAATTACTAATAACTGCAAGTACTCGTATTTCACAGGGCAAGTCACAAGACGATATCTATAAAAATTGAACGGGGTAAGGAGGATTAAAAGTATACCAAAAAGTTCGAGTAATTACCTCGTACCCAGTGATTGCTTCCTCCGGTGGTGGTGTGCTTCACCCGAGACTAGCTGGGAAGCTTAGGTACATGGAAAATCTTAATGAAGAACAGAGGCGTGCAATCACCATGAAGAGCTCGTTGATTTCTCTTCAGTATAAGGATTATTCTCTAATAATCTTGATTGATTCCCTTGGACACATGTATTTTTTTTAAAAGAAGTCTCAACAGTTGCTCGGCTTAATGATGGAGCTTTTGTTTTGCTTGGTCCTATTGAATTGAAGGTGTTTATATTGAGACGCATTTTATGTTTGCGATAAGCTTGAATCGGCTCAGTGTCTCTTTTCGATTCACGAGAAGAGATGGTTTGAGAGTCACATGTAATTCAAACAGTTTTACACATGCATAAAAAACAATAAGGTGGTGGACATGTGGATGCTCATTCTTCGAAGCAGATAAAACATTTCTCCTTAACTGCATCCATTTGTATTATGTTTGTTCTTTTTATTTTGTACTATTGATTTTTCTTAGGAAAAAGTAAATTGTTTGGATTTGAAAGGTATAAACAATATTATTTGTATCATTACTATAACAAGTTTTACGTAATTTTACAAAATATATAATATCAAATTGGGATACAATTTAAGAAATTAAGATCCTTAGAGCTCAAGATGTATGTCGAGGAGGAGGTGTTGTTGTTATTCAGCAGAATCCTATATTGTATATGTTCCAGTTGTATGAAGTATTTTCGAGTATTACTAAATGTAGTTGTACCAAATATTGCCAAGTATTACAAAATATAAAACCCACAAAAATCAGAAATGTTAAAACCAAAAAATTTGAATACAAAAGCGAAAAACTACTTCTAAATCCATAAATAAATACAAAATCAATAACAAACCAAAAATCAAGAAGCTTGGAAATTCTTTAGAAATCGCTGCAATGGAAGAGTAGGAAGAGAAGAGGAAGAGAAAAACCTATAATTTTTTTGAATATAAAAATATAAATTACAACTGAAATAACTGAAAAAACATTATAAAAAAAACACATGTTTGCCATTAATTTAATACGTGCACCAATATGTCTCACATACATCTACACAAAACTGACACACATCAGATATATGAATAAAAATTGGTTAGTTATTCACAATTATTTTTAATATTTCAGTTTTACTTAGTTGCTAACAATTATACTTTTGGTTGAATGAGACTAGTAGTCGCCTGAAACTATGGTCTCCCAGAACTACTTAGCCAATGGGAAACACTTGGAAAAGTCGAACTCCTTAGACTCTTTACAAAATCCATAAACCTCGTAAAACTCATGAATCATAATCTCATATCTTGATCTTCCAGCAAAGAAAAGGAACACGGCATGCTCAACATGATCTGCTTCTTCTGGTTTAGGGAGGATTGGATTAGATTGGATATTTAGCAATCAACAATGGGTTCATCGAAGCACATATACCCGTCGTATCCATACAGGTTAACTTGGCTAAGCTAATCATAGATTTAAAAGCATTTGGGAATTACCCATGAAGAAGAGTAACTTTCAAGAACCTCATAAAGTCTGTGAAGGAAAAAAAGACTTAACTAAATTTTATATCATTGACGGGTTTGTGAAGTAATCTAAGTATAGGTGTACAATGTGATGCCAAATTTTTCACGGACCTTTGGAGAATCCCTTGCAGCCACAAACCCAACTCCACTACTTCTGGCATATGGCACTTTCAGAGGTCAAAAATATGTGAAAGATGGTATGCTAAGACATGTAATTTTTTAGTTGGACTTTTTATGTAGACTTCTTCGATAGACTTCTTTGATAGACTTCTGACGTAAACCTTTTTGTCATACTTCTTAAGTAAATTTCTTTGTCAGACTTCTTAAGTAGACTAATTTGTCAAACTTCTTACGTATCCTTCTTTATTAGACTCTGTTGTTAGATTTGTTGTTATTCCACACATTTGTAACTTTGTTCATTTTGATTTGTTGCAGTCCTGCATCAACAATTACGTTATCACGAAAAATTAGGAAATGTTACCAGTTTGGGATGATAATGAAGCAAATGCGGAGATTGACAACATGGTGAAAGAAATGTTTAGAGAGTTTGGTAATGGTCCCTGGAAATGGAATAAAAGTGATTGGCTAGTCTAAGATCTTAATGTCTCAAACAATGTGAAATTGGAAAATCGTTGATTACAAAAAAAACATCAACTTGGAAGAAGAAAGCTGAGAGAGTCTTTTGTTAATGAGGGTAGGTTGAGGCTTGTCAAGATATTGAAAAGATACTTAGAGCAATGCTTCACACCCTTGTCTTTGGAGACAGAGGGGTTTGGTAATTACAAAGAAGAAGTTTGTTCTTCTATCTGATAAAGAAGAAGTTATCGAGCATTCCATGACTAAGATCTCGGAGCAGGTGAAAGTGGCAAGGACTGAGGAGCAGGTCCAATCAAATGATAAACAGCCTGATGAAGTTAGTTCTGATCCCTCTCTCAAAACTACTAAAGAGAATCCTGTGAAAAAATGGTAGAAAACAGAGAAACAAGAAATACGCTATTGGTGTAGATTTTTTTCTTTTTTTTTCAATGTTGTTGTTGTTTTGGATTACAGTTTTTTTTTTTTTTTCTTTTGAAGTTGATCTCAATAAACCTAAATAATATAGCCACTTAAGTTTTTCATTTGTTTATTTGTTATACTTTTGATGTTTTACAATGACATACTATAGTACGATTATATTAGGAAAATAGTACCAACCAAAGAGGATATGGAGGCTTTGGTACATAAACAAGAAATTATATAAAGGCTGCTTTTCTTGTGGCACGTGAAAAATCCGATAGGATTAAGAGGTTAACTTCAACACAGATTCATCGTCCTGAAGGAAATAACACTGCATGTTTGATGAGAGATCCAAGATTATTCCGGTCATGTTAGAACGGCCAAGAACAAGTTCAGGTACAAAGATTCTAAGAGAAGGCTTTAACCAAGCTATAGAAACTCTCATTGTTGACCAAGAGGTTGAAGATATAACCGACCATGGTTAGCTCAATATTTCTGACGACCAAGACCAAACCAAGCAGATTGAAGATCAAACCAAACCAGCACATCAAGACCAAATAATATGGGACAGTCCACATCTTCATGCATAAGAAATATCATTGCTTAAAGTTGGTTAAAGGTTTACCATATTCAGCATTGTGCCAAATTAAAGGCAAAGTTCATCCAGCAGCCACAATTCTAGCCACATTCATCCCACCTCTTCTTCTTTCTAAAGAGACCGAGTTCGTTCAGATAGGAGGCAAACATGTCCTATTTGACCTGAATCTTTTCAAGGAGCTTCTAGACTCGTAAATCTAGCTCTTGGTTAAAGGAGAATCATTCTGGAGCTTTGGAGCCTAGGAAATCGTATTGTCAAAGCGGTAGCATTTGATCTGTCCAAAGAAAGTATTGTTCTTCGTAGTTGAGGCTAAGGTGAGGGTGACTATTCTGCAGAATTTTGTACTTTCGTTTAGAACGCATTAGATGAAATTTAGAACTAAATATGATATGTTTCTCTGATCGAGTCTAGGTAGTTTTGTTTGTAAATTGAACTTAGGAATATAGATGATTCAACTCATTGATTGTGCATGTTAAAATGATAATTGCTTGTTATACATGTATATTTATGCAGTTAGTTGAGTATGTTAGACGTTAGGGATTTCAGGGGTATAGAGACGGACTTCTGTACTTGTGTCGCTTGTTGTGTGTGAGATGGTGCTGGCAGCGTAGTCAATTTGTTTCACAGTACCTTTAGAGATCAATAAATCGCATTAGGGTGGCGTCGTTGAATAATGATTCCATATTATCCTCTTCGGGGGGGGTGTTGATGGAAACATGGAACCGGACCAGCACGGGAAAGAAGGAGACATTGACCGGACTGAGAGAATAAGGCCAGATTTGGACTTGGTAGTGGACCGAGAATCGGCTACCAGGGAACAAGGAGCTGGAAATGCAAGATGGACCGTGAACTGGATTGACCGGATGCGACCAGGAAGCAAGCTGAGGCCAGAACTATGACCGGATGGACGAATTCTCCAACCCAGGAGTGAGGTTTCCCGACCGAATTTGCATTTGGGAATGATGGGTCAAGATGGATTCAACTTGGACCGAGAAGAATCAGAACTTGGTTGAGATTTGTTCTTTCTCGACCAAGGAACACAGCCAGATCAACATGGCCATTCTTTGGCTCTACCGATGGAACCACTCACCCGAGGACAGTCCATGCAACTCCAGGCCAACATGGAGTGCTTTATACTTAACCAAGTTTGTGAGGAAACACACGCGGCCATACAAAATGTCACGGTCCTTGTGACCATGGTCCAAGGACATGACCCGAGCATAGACCACTTGACCTAGTAGTTCAAGGGTCTTTAGGTGAGGGATTCCAAGGGTCACTTTGACCAGTCTTAGATCAGCTGTTTATCTGATTTCGAAACATTTTTTTCTGCATTTTTAATTTATTCCTTTTGACTCTATGAACTATATCATGTTAGAATTTTGAATCGAATAAGAACTTTTGGCATTTTCTTAATTTCGATATAGTTTTCTCAAACTTGTTCTTAGTTGAACATTTCCGGTCGTTGGTAAGGGTCACTTCCAGCAACCAACCTCCACTAGAGTGACTTGGTGCGTCACATCCCATGCCATGTGAGTGGGAATACTAGAGGAATTCTGCAGCCTCTAACGGTCCCATTCGATTCACCCACTTGACCGTGTGTGCTACTAGTCTCCAGTTCAAGCCTATCACAATTACCTAGCCATCAAAGAGTCTTCGGATCATAGGAATCCATCAAGTTGTATCAGAGACACTCTTTGATTGGTAAATCTTTTCATCTTCTAATCTCATCATCTCAAAAAATTCTGCTAAAATACATTTCTTATCTTCCTATCTTAAAAAGGGGATTTGAGCCAAACTTTCCAGTTTTTCTTCTTAAGAAAACCTATTCAAAAAAAAAAAAAAAAAAGAGTGATCAAAAGTTTGGGGGATGAGGAGAAATCCAACTTAGTTGGTTAAGGAAAATACCTATCAAAAATCTTGCCTATCTATCTTTCCTTCTCTCTTGTTGGCTTTGGAAGTGATCGCTTTGCCTAACCGGTTGTGAGTCTAAGCAAGTTGGGAGTACTGATCTCAGAGGGGTCAAAAACCAAACACGTGTGAGAGAGAGTTGGTTGTCTAACAGTTTGTTGAGTATTTCAGGACAACTTTGATGAGCAGCGAGGAAGAGCAATAGGGTGGAGCCAGGGCAGAGTTGTCTCGGCTCCAGATGAAAGCACTAACATCTGAAATGAAACGTTTTCTTGATGCAGGACTGGAGGAATTACATGTGAGACTAGATAAGATTCAGATAGACCAACAAACTTCTAACCCAAATGCTCCAATGAGGACTCGACAAAGGGCCAGAGCTCTAAGATCCGTGGAAAAAGAGTATGATGAAGACGAGTATGAGGAGGAACGGTCAATAACCAGGCATACAAGGACTACCAGGAACAGAGAAGGAGCCAACCTGTTTGCCAGATGACCAGATGATGGTCTAGGAGGTTTGAAACTCAAAATTCATGTGTTTCATGGTAAAAACGATCATGATTCTTATCTTGAATGGGAGAAAAAGATAGAGTTGGTTTTCGATTGTCAAAACTTCTCTGATCTGAAAAAGGTTAGGTTAGCCGCCACCGAGTTTTGTGGCTATGCTATTAATTGGTATGATCAGCTTGTGACCAACAGGAGAAGGACAGGTGGAAGACCTATCTCAATCTTGGATGAGCTTACAACGCTGATGAGAAAGCGATTCGTACCTGGACATTACCACTGGGAGCTACACTAAAGGCTCAGACGTCTCACACAAGGAACTAAGAGTGTGGAGGACTATTTCCAAGAAATGGAAACCCTGATGATCAAGGCCGATGTGGATGAGTTCTTGGAGGCTACCATGGCTCGGTTCTTGGCTGGACTCAGCTGGGATATACAGGACCGAATGGAGCTTCAAGAGTACGAGAGCTTGGAGGAAATGCTTCACAAAGCAATCCTGATCGAACAACAAGTCAAGAAGAGGGGATATTCCAAACCTTCTTACACTCCTATACCCAGGCCAAGTTACCAGTAAAAGTTAAGTCTACTGTCCAGCCCATTACCGATTTTAAGACTAATGCTCATGTTCGTTTTGACAAAGGGAAAAGGGTTGAGCCAAGCAACCGAGCCAGGGACATTAGATGTTTCAAGTGTCACGGCCTAGGACACTATGTGAACAAGTGTCCGAACCAAAAGGTTATGGTTTCGCTGGACAATAGAGACGTAGAGTCAGAGGAAGAAAAGGAGGACACAGGACCAATCTTCGATAAGGAGGAAGAAGAGGTTGAGTATCCTGCTCAATGGCAGCTACTGGTGACCAGGAGATCACTAAGTGTGCAAACCAAAACCAATGAAAAGGAACAAAGGGAGAATCTATTTCATTATCGATGTCTTATCCAAGACAAGGTGTGTAGTGTTATTATTGATAGAGGGAGTTGTACTAACATTGCCAGTGAAACACTTGTCAGGAAGCTTGGATTGGAAGTCAAACCACACCCGCGATCTTTTAAACTATAGTGGTTGAACGAGGAGGGAGAACTAAAAGTCATAAAGAAAATGAGTGTTCCTCTAGCCATTAGCTGGTATGAAGACAAGATCCTCTGCGATGTATTGTCCATAGATGCAAGTCACATCCTGCTGGGACGGCCCTGGCAGTTTGAGAAGAAGGTCATACATGACGGCTACACAAACCGCCATTCCTTTGACCACAAAGGTAAGAAGATCATGTTGGTACCATTGTCTCCGATGGAAGTGCATCAAGATCAGATCCAACTCAAGAAGAACCGTGAGCAAGAAAGGCTGGAGGGAGAAACTAAGAAACCCACCAAGCAGACCAACCTTACCATCAAGGCAAGTGGGGTAAGGAAGTCTTTTAAAACTCATTCTGATATGATTTTGCTTGTGTTCAAAGAGACATTAATGGCAACTAACCAAACACCGAGGCTTCCGAGTGAACTTAAGCATCTGTTGCACAGGTTTAAGGATGTGTTTCCCGAGGAGAACCTTGGGGGATTGAACATCAGATCGATCTGGTGCCAGGTGCAGCACTTCCGAATAGACCAGCCTACAGGACCAATTCTTTTGAGACCAAAGAACTTCAAAGGCAAGTCAACGACCTGATGGACAAAGTTTACATCCGAGAGAGCCTGAGTCCATGTGCGGTTCCGGTCTTGTTGGTGCCAAAGAAGGATGAAACTTGAAGGATGTGTGTTGGCTGCCGAGCCATCAACAACATAACAGTTAAGTACCACCATCCCATCCCTAGTTTAGATGATATGCTAGATGAACTGCATGGTTCTAGGATCTTTTCTAAGATAGATCTTAAAAGTGGTTATCACCAAATTCGCATGAAAGAAGGGGATGAATGGAAAACTTCTTTTAAAACAAAACAAGAGTTATATGAATGGCTTGTGATGCCATTTGGATTGACCAATGCTCCTAGTACCTTTATGCAGTTAATGAATCATGTGCTTAGATTGTTCATAGGGGAATTTGTGATAGTGTACTTTGATGATATCTTAGTATATAACCGAAGTTTTCTTGAACATGTCCAACACTTGGAAAAGGTTTTAGCAGTCTTGAGGAAAGAGCAATTGTATGCTAACGCTTTTAAATGCATATTTGGAACGGATCACCTAGTCTTTTTGGGATTTGTTGTAGGAGCAGATGGAATCAGGGTGGACGAGAAGAAGGTCAAAGCCATTCGAGACTGGCCTAGCCCTAAGACCGTGAGTGAGGTTAGGAGCTTTCATGGTCTAGCCGGCTTCTACAGGCATTTTGTTCATAACTTCAGCATTATTGCGGCACCCCTCACGGAGGTGATCAAGAAGAATGTGGGGTTATGAGACACTTTGGACCAGCCAGGATCATGAAGGTACTACAAGATCACTTTCATTGGCCCGACCTAAGGAAAGACTTGGAAAGAATCTGTAGTCGATGTGCCACATGCAAGGAACCTAAGTCCAAGAACCAATCACAAGGTTTGTACTCTCCTCTGCTTATCCCTTCTCATCCATGGGTTGACTTATCAATGAATTTTGTGTTAGGACTTTCTAAGTCTAGAACTGGCAGAGACTCGATCTTTGTTATGGTAGATAGGTTCTCTAAAATGGCTCACTTCATCCCTTGTCTGAAAAGTAACGATGCAACTCATGTGTCAGACTTGTTCTTTAGGGAAGTAGTTAGGTTGCATGGCATGCCTAGAACCATAGTGTTTGATAGAGATGCTAAATTTCTTAGTTACTTCTGGAAGACCTTGTGGACTAGGTTAGGCACAAGATTGCTATTCTCTACTACTTGCCACCCTCAGACTGATGGTCAGACGGAAGTGGTCAATAGGACCCTCTCTACTTTGCTTAGAACCTTGGTCAAGAAGAACTTAGGAACGTGGGAAGAACACCTACCCCATGTAGAGTTTGCGTACAATCATTCCATGCATTCCGCAACCAGGTACTCTCCTTTCGAAATAGTATACGGGTTTAATCCTCTATCACCTTTGGATTTGATGCCTCTTCCCTTGAGTGATCGTTTAAGCAGTGATGGAGATAAGAAAGTTATGGCTATCATAAAACTGCATGAGACAGTACAGTTGAACGTAGAAGCTAGGACAAAGAAGTATGAGGAGTATGCGAACAAAGGCCGACGCAAGAAGGTTTTCCAGCAAGGAGACCAAGTGTGGATCCATCTAAGGAATGAAAGATTCCATGAAGAACGAAAAATCCAAGCTTATGCCTAGGAAGGATGGATCATTCACGGTGTTCCAGCGATTGCATGACAGTGCCTATCAACTTGATTTACAAGGTAAGTATGATGTTTCTTCTAGTTTTAATGTTGATGATCTCTCTCTTTTTGTTGCAGATGATCCAGATTTGTGGGAAAATCCTTTTCAGGAGGAGGGGAATGATGAAAACATGGAACCGGACCAGCACGGGACAGAAGGAGACATGGACCGGACTGAGAGAATAAGGCCAGATTTGGACTTGGAAGTGGACCGTGGATCGGTTACCAGGGAACAAGGAGCTGGAAATGCAGGACGGACCGTGTACCGAATCGACCCGATGCAACCAGGAAGCAAGCTGAGGCCAGAACTACGACCGGATGGACGAATTCTCCGACCCAGGAGTGAGGTTTCCCGATCGAATTTTTATTTGGGAACGATGGGCCAAGACGGATTCAACTTAAACCGAGAAGAATCAGAACTTGGTCGAGATTTGTTCTTTCTCAACCAAGGAACACAGCCGGATCAACATGGCCATTCTTTGGCTCTACCGATGGAACCACTCACCCGAGGACAGTCCATGCAACTCCAGGCCAACATGGAGTGCTTTCTACTTAACCAAGTTTACGAGGAAACACATGCGGCCACACCAAATATCATGGTCCTTGTTACCATGGTCCAAGGACATGACCCGGGCATAGACCACTCGACCTAGTAGTTCAAGGGTCATTAGGCGAGGGACTCCAAGGGTCACTTTGACCAGTCTTGGATCAACTGTTTATCTGATTTCGAAACATTGTTTTCTGCATTTTTAATTTATTCATTTTGACTCTACAAAATGTATTATGCTAGACTTTTGAATCGAATAAAAACTTTTAGCATTTTCTTAATTTCGAGATAGTTTTCTCAAACTTGTTCTTGGTAGAACATTTCCATTCGTTAGTAAGGGTCACTTCCAGCAACCAACCTCCACTAGGGTGACTTGGTGTGTCACATCCTTGGCCATGTGGAGTGGGAATACTAGAGGAATTCCGCAGCCTCTAACGGTCCCATTCGATCCACCCACTGGACAGTGTGTGCTAGTAGCCTCCGATTCAAGCCTATCACAATTACCTAGCCATCAAAGAGTCTTCCGATCATAGGAATCCATCAGGGGGATGCGGTCGGTCACTGGATCTGTCACTAGGACTATTGGTTGATGTTTAGGTGCTTTAGGTGTCGTGTTTGCTCATGTTTAGTTTTTTTCCCCGTATTTCGAGTGGTATGACCGGAACTGCATTTTTTGTGTTTTAGCATCACAGCCTCACTGTGTGACTCCCCTGTTAGTCACCCCTCTTTCTTCCCTTTTCAGGTGAGACGGATGAATAGATTTACGCTATGACAGTCCGGATGCTACGTTTTGAGACATTTATGATTTCCACATTTCTTTTAAACATTATTTTACGATTTATCCGAGTTATTTTATTTAATGAATTTGTTTATTTATGAAATTAAAGTGGAGATTTTATTAAATGAATTTCTTGAGATATAAGTTAAAGTTATGACATATCGTTCTTTAGTGAGGATGAGACAGATGTTACAATATGATTACTACTCAAGAACAATTTCTTTTTAATCAACAAAACCAAATAAAAACAAATTCTCTTCATATTCTCCAGCGGGAGAGAAAATGCTAGACGATAGGAAAATAGTAAAACTTCATAAATAGGCTTGGAATTATTATCTGGGATTTGGAATCCGATCCGATATCCATTCCACTCCTCTCTAAAAATCCAAATATTTAGAGGTTCCGTATCCGGATAATAAAACTATGGATCCGGCGGATTCGGATCCGGATCCGGATAATATGTTATTTGAACCCCCGATATCGGGATCCGTGTATACATAATGAATTTATCAAATTTTATTTCATTAATAAACCTATTAATTTTGATTTCATAGTTTTTTTCACTATTTTTTGGACTTATTATTTGAACTTTTTATTATTTGTTATTTTGTGGTATCAAATATATTAAAAAAAATTTATATTTAATTTGTCTATTAATTATTTTTTCGGATTCGGATATCTGCGAATATCCCAAAATTTTAGACGGATGTATGGATCTTGGATATCCAGAAGACCCGGATCTGAATCCGGATAATTATAATATATATCTGGACAGATCTGAATCCAAATACAAATACCTTAAATTATTCGGATTCATCTTAGACCTATTCACAAACTATCTTAATCGATTTTATAAACAAAAAAAATAGAAATTGTCTAGTCGCCATTAGAACAATTGGAAATCGAGAGTATGATGAATATTTTCTTCAAATGTGGTCTGAGGTATTTGTTTAAACTTCATCTAAGACGTTTTAAAATTGGCAAATCTGTTGTAATTTTTTTTTTTTTTTGGCTTTCCTTTTGAATCTAATTTAATATTAGATTTAGAAAAAGTCTCCCTTGTTACTTCGGAGAATTTTTTGGGGAGACATTAGTGCTTTACTTATTCTTGGTACATCAAATATTTTTCTATTAGAATGTAAGATTTTATTTTATTCTAGATAATTTATCGTATAGCTTATCACAATTGAGGATAAACACGTGCTCCCACACAAAAGACAGAAAAACAATATGCATGCCGAATGATATTATGCGTGTCCAGGGATTGCGAATTTCAACAATTTAATTATGGCTCTTTTTACGATAAAACGAGAGAGATACTTAACCAAAAAAATAAGAGATCGTAAAGCATGCTGAAGAGTAGGATTTCGTGCAATATTTGACATTGATTAATTCATATTCTGCTTAAGTCTGGTTATTTTTAAACGATAAAGCTTGGAAATGTACAGAAAATATATCTAACAATACTTGTATCGACGTGATATTGAGAAGGGCAGAAAAGAACGTATACATACGATAATAACAAAAGAGGTGAGAAGTCTTTAGGAAACCAGACTTTGTGTGCGAAGTGTGTGGTCTAGTGGTAGGTAAGGTCTGAAATGTGTTACAGTGTTTACCTTGAGTTGGAATTTTTATGGAAATAAAAATCACATTTGCATAAAAAATCTGAGTTTGAACTAAAATGGTCTAGATAGTTTATCTAATAGTTCGATAACAGACGATTTTGGTTATTCCTAATATTAGTTAGTAAACATTCCAAATTTGGTAAAAGATAATATAGTATCTTCGAATTTTATGGTCCGTTAAGCTGAGTACGCTCAGAGTTCATGATGTCTATCTAACTATAAAGATAAAAATCTATTCTATAATACTTCAATTTATTTCTCTCAAAACCGATTGAATTAACCGAATCAACAGATAAAATTTATAAAAAAAATTTTAAACAAACAAAAATTCTTTTTAACAAAAAAAACCATCTAAAAATTTAGATTACATATAGATATGGTTAACAATTCAGTGTAATTTATTATCTACACTAATCATTTACATGTAAAATATATCTTAACTAAATAATACATTCAATAAATAATAGTAAAAAAAAATCTAGAGATATAACTTTTTAAAAATTAGATGTTATATCAGTTTTTCAATAATAATATTAATTTTAGTAAATGTAAAATATAATATTTAATAGCAGCATTCCAACTAAGAAGAACAAAATGAATAATGCAAAGTAATACAATTCTATAAAGAAAACATGTCGGTACAAATTTCTTTTGTTTACTCCAGAAATTTTTTTTTAAATGACAAAGTAAATTTTTAAAAATGCAAAATAACTATTTATTCTGGTTTTGCCATAAATGCAAAATCAATATTAAGCTGAAAACAAGCCGAAGAAGATTTGCGCATTTAAAGATCTCCTCACGCAACAACAAATTTTGAAACCAAAATAACCCGAGAGAAATGAAGTAACTCCGTTAGGATGGACCCCACCTTTCGGAAACAGTAGATACAGAAGCGTATCAGGGGCAAATCTGTAAATAACCAAAACAAATTTCAAAAAGAAGAAGAAAGAGAAACAAAGCTCTGTCTTTCTCTTTCTCTCTCACTCATCAAAGCCACGCCAGAGGAGAAGAGAGAGAAGAAGTTACAGAGAAGGTTTTAAATTCGCAGTGCCATTGTCTCTCTTTGCATATTCCTTTTTATTATTTTTTTTATTTACATTTTTTTATTTTCCTTTTCTCACTTTATATCTCTACTTTACTTTTTTTTTTTCCTCTCTGGGTTCTTCTACTTTTTTGCTTCTTCTTCTTCTTCTTCGTCTTCTTCCTCTGGCTGCTTCATCGTAAAAAGGAGGGTTTTTTTTTTTTTTTTTCTTCTTTTTGTGGCGACGAAGCCATGGCGGAGATTAGTCATCCTCCAATGGAACAGCTTCAAGACCTTGAGTATTGCATCGACTCTAATCCTCCATGGCGTAAACCCTCTCTCTCTCTCTCTCTCTCTTTCTATATATTTATATAGTTTGTGTGCAATTGAATATTATATGTGTTTATGGACCAATGACCTTATGAAATTTAATTGCTGATTAAACTATTGTAATTAAGGAAACTCAAGTTTTGGTGGGCCTTTCATGAAGTTTTTCAAAGTTTTGTTTTTTTTCACAAACTCATTGTGTTGTTCTTCATACATTTTTCCTCTACTCTGACGTTTTTGAGATAAAAGTCTGCTGTTGTTGAGATGTAGTCTTGAACAATTTTAGTTTACTGATTGTTTCTCTGAAAGTTTCAATTTTTGAAAGATAGATGCATATGATGGAACCACTGTTTCTGTGTTTATTGCAGCTGAAACGGTGTTACTAGCATTTCAAAACTACATTCTTATGCTTGGATCAAGTGCTTTTATACCAGCATTGCTCGTGCCAGCAATGGGTGGGACTGATGTAAGCCTACAACATCTCTGTTTTGTCTTTATCTATACTTAGTTTCAACCTTCAAAGAAACCAAAAACTTGCTTACTATGTCTGTGCTAATCTAATCTATAACCTTTTTATGCAAAGGGAGACAAAGCACGGGTTATGCAGACGCTACTCTTTGTAGCTGGTATCAAGACACTTCTTCAAGCTCTTTTCGGTACGAGGTTGCCTGCTGTTGTTGGTGGTTCTTTTGCTTATGTAGTCCCCATTGCTTACATCATTAATGACTCTTCCTTGCATAGGATCTCCAATGATCATGAGGTATATAGATATGACACAAGATCATTTGTTTATTCTGCATTTTTTTCGCCGTTGTAAAAACTGTTTAGTATGTTCTTGCAGAGATTTATTCACACAATGCGAGCCATACAAGGGGCATTGATTGTAGCATCAAGCATACAGATCATTCTTGGCTATAGCCAAGTATGGGGTCTATTCTCAAGGTATAATCCTATTCATTGCTTTAATTATGTCATTCTTACCCAAATTCTCATTACATGCTTTTGTTCTTTTTCTTTTTATTTCAGGTTTTTCAGTCCTTTAGGAATGGCACCAGTTGTTGGATTGGTTGGTCTTGGGATGTTCCAGCGAGGATTTCCTCAGGTAACTCATACAAAACCCCACTCCACACCATTGTTGTTGCATTAAACATAAAAAAAAAGTATCTCTCTAAAACATTGTTTCTCTTTATTTTCAGCTCGGGAACTGCATTGAGATTGGACTACCGATGCTATTGCTTGTCATTGGACTAACTCAAGTAAAAGCTTTGTGTAGTTGCGACTTTCTTTCCTTGCTCCTCAAGTTATTTTCTCTCTTGCTTATGTTAACTTTCGTCTTGGCAGTATCTAAAACATGTCAGACCATTTAAAGATGTCCCAATATTTGAAAGATTTCCGATCTTGATCTGCGTAACTTTTGTTTGGATCTACGCCATTATCTTGACCGCTAGTGGAGCATACAGACACAAGCCATCGCTTACACAGCATAGTTGTCGCACAGATAAAGCAAATCTTATATCAACAGCTCCATGGTATTTGAACAGCTCAGTATCCTCTTATATTATGGTTTACATTGTCCATATTCTCATTGCGCTTTATAATGTCTCATCAGGTTCAAATTCCCATACCCTCTCCAATGGGGTCCTCCAACATTTTCAGTTGGCCATTCGTTTGCTATGATGTCTGCGGTTCTTGTATCCATGGTCGAGGTATAAAGAAGCAGGCTGTTTGAGTCATTGCAACTTTTGATTTTGTTAAGAGAGTGTTGAAATGAGATGGTTAGTAAATTAATGGGTTTGTGCAGTCTACTGGAGCTTACATGGCGGCTTCAAGATTAGCCATAGCCACACCGCCTCCTGCTTATGTAATGAGCAGAGGCATTGGATGGCAGGTGAATCAATTGTTGCAAAACACATGTAATCACATATCGTACTGTCTTCTTGTATCTTACATATGTTCTGCTATGTTTCTTCTTGAACAATCAGGGCATTGGTGTGCTGCTTGATGGTCTTTTCGGAACAGGCACAGGCTCTACTGTTCTAGTGTAAGTGAAGCTTAGATTAAACAGCTTACGGTTCTATGTTATTCTTACATATTTAACGACTCTCAAATGAGGTTGTTTTGCAGAGAGAATGTAGGACTTCTTGGATTAACAAGAGTAGGTAGCCGTCGTGTTGTTCAAGTATCAGCAGGCTTCATGATCTTCTTCTCTACACTGGGTATGACACCTAACTATGCTTTAACGTTTCTGTTGTATCGCCTCCTGTGATCTTGACGTTTTGTTGTTTGTTTCGAGCAGGTAAATTTGGGGCTGTTTTCGCGTCTATACCAGTCCCGATATACGCAGCATTGCACTGTGTGCTCTTCGGCCTCGTTGGTAAGACCGGGAAGATAAATTGAAAAACTTGTCATGTTTATCACCAAAACATAATATTTGTGTTTGCGTACATTCTTGCAGCTGCGGTTGGCCTCTCGTTTCTCCAGTTCACAAACATGAACTCAATGAGAAACTTGATGATCACGGGACTTTCCCTCTTTCTAGGGATCTCAATACCTCAGTTCTTCGTTCAGTACTGGGACGCTAGACATTACGGGCTAGTTCACACAAACGCGGGATGGTTCAATGCTTTCTTGAACACAGTGTTCATGTCTCCAGCGACTGTTGGTCTGATCATTGCGGTTTTTATGGACAATACAGTTGAAGTGGAGAGATCGAAGAAAGATAGAGGCATGCCTTGGTGGGTCAAGTTTAGAACTTTCCGAGGAGATAACCGTAATGAAGAGTTCTACACTTTGCCCTTTAACCTTAATAGATTCTTCCCTCCAACTTAAGTAAAATTTAAGAGGAAGCAGAGTCAAGTCAAGAAGCTTTTAGATTCTGATAATTCTTTTTTTTTGGTAGTGGTTTCTAATTGAAGGCCTCCATTGTTGAAGTAGTTTCTATTTCAAGATTCAATCTCTTCTTTCTGTAGATTTAATAAGATGATTACCAAAACATATTTCTTAGTTTTTTTTGTGTGAATGAGATCATTTTCTTGTAGAAACTCAGTTTCATATAATTGTAGTGACAACTTTTCTTTATTTATTAAGGTTAATATGCTCGAATCGGGTTCTCGTACTGCACAAAAAGGGATAAAGATTTAAACTTTACCAATTATATCTAACCTTCCAATTTAACTGTAATAGATTCACTTTAAATCGTACTTTTCTTGAACAAGAATTGCTTACACTTCAGTAAATTTCTCATGTTGGAACCACAAATAATCACACTCATACTTATAAGAAATTGGTGATTCCACTTTAAGTCAACTTAAAGTTTCAAAGTAATTGGTGAATTTTTCAAGAAAAGCCTTAAAAATAAAATAAAAAATCGATTGGGGGAAGCCTCAGTTTAGCCAGCGTTTTTTACATCAAAATTATAAATTCAGACGGTAATTCCATATTTTGGCAATAATCATCGGAATCTTCCCATTATTCACACCTATAAGTTTAAAAAACTTTTTTTATTAAATTATAAATGTAATCAAGATTAAAGATCCAGAGGTAACATCAAGGATCAAAGTCAGAAGGTATCATCGCCGTCTGTTGTAGATGGTTTTATCCTTCTTAAAAAGTCATTCCTAAATTAATATCACCCTACTCAAAACCCTAGATATCTATTAGTATATAAAAATTAAAGATTATAATCTTGTAAGAGTGTCCACCTAGGATTTTAAACAACCAATAAAAACATAATAAATCAACATTTTAATTATATATTTTTAAATTTATTAAAATTTCCAAAAACTATAATTTTCTAAATAAAATAGAAATCAATATTAGATAAGTTAAACTAATAAAGACAAAATCCATTAAAAATAAATTAAATTGATATATATATATATATATATATAATATTTTTATAAAATTAACATAAAAAAATTTAATTAGCAAAAAAGAAAAAGAAATTATCTATAGGAAATTAGATTGATGTAGCAAATATATTTTGGTAAATTAACATAAAAAAGTTTAACTCACAAAAAAGCTTAACTAACAAGAAAGAAAAAAAAATTGTTTATAGGAAATTAGATTGATGTAATGAATATATTTTTGGTAAATTAACACAAAAAGTTTAATTAACAAAAAAAAACGAAAGTATCTATTAACATATAAATATTGTGGCTATCTACATAAGATGTTGAATAACCAATAATATTATTCCACATCAACATTTTTAACTAAGAAGTTTTCTAAAATTTTAAATTATATTGTTAATAGAAAAATAAATAAGTTAAGGAAATTATTTCTAAGTTTCTATTAAAAAAAAATTAATAATAGATTAGGAAAATTTCTAAATTAAGATAATTGTCTCAGTTATATAGTTAACTATAAATAACATAGGATTAATTTCGTGACAAAAAAACCTTAGGATAAATATAACAAAAATTTACATATACAAATATTTTTAAAAATTTATAGAAGATAAATAAATTATCTATAAATTTCTATTCAAAATAATATTAAATTGAAAAAAATATTAATTTAATATAATTTTACAATGATTTAATTAAATATTTATTACTTAAAATAAATATAGAATTTAAAATAACCAATAATATCAGTCCACATCAACATTTAAAATTAAGAATTTATAAAAAAATTTAAAAACTATATCATTAATAAAAAAATACATAAGATAAAAAAAATTATCTATAAGTTTATATTAGCAAAAAATAATCAATTTAATATTAGATTAGAAATTCTTTAATTTAATAAAATTTTCACAATTATATAGTTATTAAATATATAACTTAGGATAAACTGGTTTTTAAACAAAAACTTAGAATAAAAAATGTACATAAAAGAAATATTTTTAAAAATAGATATAGAAGATAAACTACTATATATAAATTTCTATTAATAAAAAATTAACTTAATATTATATTAAAACAATTGATATGAGATTGTAATTTTGAAAAATAAAATCTATATTTGGAAAACATAAAAAGTTTCTATTCTTAAAGCTGTAATTGGTTTTGGTTTTCTGTAATTTGAATTTAAATATCAGTTATTTCTAACTTTTTTAGTATCTGAAGGTAATAGACATAGATTTCGTTAAGATATATATTTCAAATAATTTATATATATTATTTATTAATAAGATTATATAGAGGAAATTGCTGATTTTAACCCATTATTTGGTTTTGAATGTAAATCTAGACCTATTGGACATTCGACAAAAATAACCCATAGGGATAGTGAAAATATCAGTTTCTCCCTAACGATCAAACAAAAAACTGAAAACAATGACCCTTGTAACCCTTGAGAATTCTACGTTTAAACAGTAGACTTCGTGAATAGACTTCAATATGAAGTCTACTCCGTGATTTTATCTTAAATTTTAATTATAAAAATTATAAAAATTAATTTGATAAAAAAATTTGTATACATAAATATCACATACGTAATTATCACCTATATAAAATAAAATTTCATAAAAATCGGTCATTTTAAACAAATAAAATTTCCATATCATGTAAAAGTATAATAGTAGACTTCATAACTTCTATATGAAGTCTACTCCGTGATTAAATCTTAGATTTTAATTATAATTTTTTTAAAAATTAATTTGATAAAAAATTTTTATACATAAATATCACATACGTAATTATCACCTATATAAAATAAAATTTCATAAAAATTAGTCATTTTAAACAAAAAAAGTTTCTATATCATGTAAAAGTATAATAGTAGACTTCATAACTTCTATATGAAGTCTACTCCGTGATTAAATCTTAGATTTTAATTATAAAAATTTTAAAAATTAATTTGATAAAAAATTTGTATACATAAATATCAACATATGTAATTATCACCTATATCAAATAAAATTTCGTAAAAATCATATAATTTAAGCTAACGAAGATAAATGAGAGTAGAAACCAAATACATGTAAGGTTGGAGTATAGGGTTTGATATGGATAGATAGTATGATTATGGTTTTGATAAAAAGAAATCTATATAAATGAGAGTTTCATATTACATTTAAGCTTATTTGGAAAACAAAATTAAGAATATAAATATGAGTAAATTGTTTAATGTTAGATTTTATGTAACTTATCAATTTAGAGGTTAGGTGTGTACTGTTGATTCGAGGTTTAGGGTGAGGAAGACTTCGTCATGAAGTCTCCTTAACCGTCTCCTAAACCATCTCCTTAACCGAACTTTTAACTTAACCGGAAATTGACTCCCTTATATAAATCAGAGTCGCCGACACTCTAACCCTAATTTTTTAATACGCCGCGTATCTCTCTCTCACTATACAGCGATTGTCTCTTTCTCTCCCTCTCTAACAGACCTGAATATCTAGTAAACCTCGAAATCAACTAGCCTCTTAATCAACTTGTTTATAGATTTCTTTCAAGTATATTGATGATTTAGATGTCTAATACGTTTTGCAATGATTTGTTGTTTGATTTGTACCCAGAGATGGGTCGATACAGCTACAGTCAACCATCGAGTAGTTCAAGGAATCTTTGGAGTGCCGGAGAACCAGAAGTGACCTCCCCACTCCTATGCTTAGATCTTGAAAATCTGGTTTTCCCGACTGATGTTTCTGCGGTTTGGTGCCTATCATGAAATCATCCACTACAAATGAAAATCCGAGTCGTGTATTCTATGGATGCAAGAACTATAAGGTAATAAGGCTGTCGTTGTGTTGTTCTTTCTCCATTTGAGTGTTAACCATATTAATATGATGGTGGATGTCTATGTGCTTGTTTAGGATGGTGACCATCATATATTCAAGTGGTGGGATGAGGCTGTGACGCAGGAAATCCAAGATCTCAGAGTCGCCTTGGAAAAGAAAGCGGAATGTAGGGACCGAGTAGCAGAAGAGACTTCTGCTTTTATGCCTCGGATTGATGCAGAGTTATCTCAGCTTTGCTATCTAATTGACGAGTATTATCCTAGATCGTTATAAAGAAGCAGATGGTGGCTGGTGTAATCCTCACAGTCATAGGTCTGACCATCTACCTTTGTATTCCCCTTTTTAGATCTTAGTTAGGATTACAGTAAGGTCTGTAATATGTATTTCTCCTGCTTGAATAACTGAGTCATCTGGCATATATATTTCGCCTTTGTTGAAATTTCTGTCAAATTTCATAAGAACATAATAAAACAAAAGTAGACTTCTCTAGTACACTCTCTAGTAGACTTCTCAAGTACCCTATCCAGTAAACTTCTCGCGTAAGCGTACAAGTGAAGTCTACTGGGGAAGTCTAAAAGTTCAAAACCAAAAAATTTGAAAATTTGAAAATCTGAAAATCTGAAAATATGAGAATTTGAAAATCTGTAAATCTGTAAATCTGTAAATCTGAAAATCTGAAAATCTGAAAATCTGAAAATCTGAAAATCTGAAAATCTGAAAATCTGAAAATCTGAAAATCTGAAAATCTGAAAATCTGAAAATCTGAAAATCTGAAAATCTGAAAATCTGAAAATCTGAAAATCTGAAAATCTGAAAATCTGAAAAAAATCTGAAAATCTGAAAATCTGAAAATCTGAAAATCTGAAAATCTGAAAATCTGAAAATCTGAAAATCTGAAAATCTGAAAATCTGAAAATCTGAAAATCTGAAAATCTGAAAATCTGAAAATCTGAAAATCTGAAAATCTGAAAATCTGAAAATCTGAAAATCTGAAAATCTGAAAATCTGAAAATCTGAAAATCTGAAAATCTGAAAATCTGAAAATCTGAAAATCTGAAAATCTGAAAATCTGAAAATCTGAAAATCTGAAAATCTGAAAATCTGAAAATCTGAAAAATCTGAAAATCTGAAAATCTGAAAATCTGAAAATCTGAAAATCTGAAAATCTGAAAATCTGAAAATCTGAAAATCTGAAAATCTGAAAATCTGAAAATCTGAAAATCTGAAAATCTGAAAATCTGAAAATCTGAAAATCTGAAAATCTGAAAATCTGAAAATCTGAAAATCTGAAAATCTGAAAAATCTGAAAATCTGAAAATCTGAAAATCTGAAAATCTGAAAATCTGAAAATCTGAAAATCTGAAAATCTGAAAATCTGAAAATCTGAAAATCTGAAAATCTGAAAATCTGAAAATCTGAAAATCTGAAAATCTGAAAATCTGAAAATCTGAAAATCTGAAAATCTGAAAATCTGAAAAATCTGAAAAATCTTAAAATCTTAAAATCTTAAAATTTTTAAATTTGACCAATTGAAAATTTGAGTAGACTTCGCTGTGATGTCTGCTTAGGCGGGAAGTTAAAATTAATAAGCGGGAAATAAGTAATGATTGTAGCAGTTGACAAATAATAAAATATAAAAATAATGGGAAACGTCGTTGTTTGTCTCGAGAAATAAGTGATGATTTTAGTAAGTAAATTGTCTCGAGAACTGTTACCGTTCAATATATACATTGTAGTATTTATTACTGTTTATGTAAAAAAACAAAAACCCTAAGCTTCCCCCATTCTTTGTTGCCAAAACCCTAAGCTTCCGCCTTTCTCTGACGCCACTCCTCGCCTCAATCCGGTAATCTTTCTTCATCCTATTTCTCTTGATTTATCGATATGTGTACTTTATTAATATAATTGGTTTAATCATATACTCTTATCTCCTCCTTTGCGCCTCTCCTCGCCTCTGTCGCCTCTCCTCGTCTCCGTCGCCTCTCCTCGTCGCCGTCACCTCTCCTCGTCTCCGTCGTCTCTACTCGACTCTGTTGCCTCCGTCGCCTCTCCTTGTCTCCATCGCCTCTACTCGACTCCGTCGCCTCCGTCGTCTCTCCTCTCCTCCGTCGCCTCTCCTCGCCTCCGTCGCCTCTCCTCGTCTCCGTCGCCTCTCCTCGCCTCTCCTTGCCTCCGTCGCCTCTCCTCGCCTCCGTCGCCTCTCCTCGCCTCTCCTCGCCTCCGTCGCCTCTCCTCGCCTCCGTCGTCTCTCCTCGCCTTCGTCGCTTCTCCTCGCCTCCATCGCCTCTCCTCGCCTCCGTCGCCTCTCCTCGCATCCCCTCGCCTCTCCTCGCATCCCCTTGCCTCTCCTCTACGTTGTACTTAGATTATTCAGTCGCCGCCGCTTGAGATTTGTATCTGGCCCCCTCGCCGTAAAAACGGTAAAAGAGACTTCTTGAGTAGATAGTAAACATCTTGAGTAGACATTTTGAGTAGAGAGCAGACTTCTTGAGTTGACTTCTTTTCTGCCTTCCATTTCCTGATTGTGGCTTAATTTTTGCAGAATGGCAACACCAGTGTTTCCCTGAAGGCAATTCAGCAAAGGTGATGAACCACATCCACTAAAGAGCATTGCCTACTACAACAACGACTCCAAGCTATTCCCCACCTTGGAAGAAGCACTTCTTCCAGATGAGTGGAATGAGTTAAAAGAGTCGAGACTGGGTGTCTTTTTAAAGTTCTACAAATTGGATTTTGGATGGGCATCGCGGATGGTGCATTATATGCTCGGGTTCCAGCTCGTGTGCAAGAAGTACAAAATTTGGAGCCTAGTTGGAAATAACCCATTGAGGTTCTCTCTCAATGAGTTCGAGTATATCACGGGACTCAATTGCAAGCACGTTTCAAATTTGGAGCAGCCCGACGTTGACGTAACCCCCGAGATGCAAAATTTCTGGAGAAGGTTGGGTGTTCATATCGTTGTCGGTCCAAGTATTGATGATCTGACACGTGCGTGTACGTATGCCCCTACCTGGAGTAGGGAGGATCATATCCGGTTAGGGTACCTAGCCATATATGTTGGCTTTATTGAAGCAAGAAAATCAAGTTCAGACACAAGGATTCAGCTTGCCCGCCTAATAATGGACATTGATGAGTTTGAGGAATACCCTTGGGGAAGGGTAGCATACAAGAACCTCATCGAGTCGGTCAAGGAGAAAGACTTGACCAGATCATACACCATCGATGGGTTTGTGGAAGTGCTTCAGGTATGGGCGTACCAGGCCATGCTGGACTTTGGACACCAATACGGATGTCCCATTGTACACGGTGATTCAGTTGAACCGATTCTGGCCTACAATGGACAGCGGGGTCGGAAGTATATGAAAGAGAACATGCTTAAGCAGGTAACTTATGAAGTACACTTTCTTTTTAGACTTATCGATTATACTATAGTGACTGTTTAGTAACGTGGGTGATGTATTTTTACCCGTATACCCGCTTTAACCACTGCGTGATGAAGAGTCCGTCAGAAATGTTCCCATTGTGGGATGATGATGATGAAGAGGATGCTGAGATTGACAACGTCATCATGGCAGTGCTGGGTCAGTTCTCTGACGGTGTCACATGGGTGTGGACGAAAAATGATTGGCTTCTCGATGGTGTAAATGTCTCAAACAACAACTTAATCCAAGCGAAGCTCGCCGTCGTGGACAACAAACAGAAGCAAAAAAAGAGAAGTCGACTCAGATTCAGAAAGCAGAAAGATGTCTCGTGTAGAGACCTCTTCTCGGGTAGAAGACACAGGGCTGAATGTCATGGATGTATTGAAGACTTACTTGGATAAATGTGTTGCATCATTCTCTTCAGATGTTGTGGAGGCATTGAGGGAAGGCTTCGCCAAATGCGCGGGAAAGATAGAGGTCATGTCCGAGAGAGTGGAAGTTGTCGAGCATTCCATTGCAAAGATGTCAGAGCAGGTGAAAACTGCGAGGACTGATGAGCATGTCAAGTCCAATGACAAAGAGCAGCTTGGTCGGGTTAGTTCCGATCCCTCCCCCTAGAACAGAATGATGTGAGAAAACATCGCAGAAAACCGAGAAAATATGGCTTAGTTTAAAAACATGGGCATTTCAGTTATGTTGGAATGTTGCAAATCGTGTTTCTTCTTGTTCAAGTAATTCCTGTGTTCGTGTTCATTAAATTTTGTTATGGCAACAAAATAAATTTACTGAAGTTCCGTGTTTCTCTTGTTCAAGTTGTTCCTTAAGCGTTTTGATTTATGGTATACTATTCTATTAATATGCAGAAAATTCAAGCAGAAGAAAGCGTTAACGACGGCAGAGACTAAAGACCACCACCTAGTGTCGAGTTTCTTGGGAATCATGAACTCACGTAGGAGGAAATTGCTGCTAGATTAGAGAAACAAAACACTAGGAGAAAGGCCGCTCAGATTACCACAGCCGCGAAATTGGATAGGCTGACCAGAGAAAAAGCACAATAGAAAGAGGAAGAGATTCCCCTTTGTTCCAGCGGCCAAAGGAAAGAACACTCAATTGCGGTGGGTATGACCCATTTGCACCTGTTGACAAAGACAAGACAAAGACAAGACAAAGACAAGACAAAGACAAGACAAAACAAGTTATTGAGTGGCTTAAGATACAACCGTAAGTACCAAATTTGTTAAGATTGTAGTTAATAGTTCAAGATTGACATGAAATGTTATTTGTTGGTTGCAGTGATTATCCGAAAAGAAAAAAGGGTGGTACCGTTGAATGGTGGTACATTATCCGCACTCGACAACAATGGCTTAAAGACACGGTACATTGAATAGACTTCTTGAGTAAACATCTTGAGTAGACATCTTTAATAGACTTCTTGAATAGACATTTTGAGTAGACTACGTGAGTACACTTCTTGAGTTGACATCTTGAGTAGACATCTTGAGTGAACATATTTGCTACATTGCAGCACTTAGATGCTGCGATTAATCTCCTCCGGAAGCGCATGTCCGAACATCTTGAATGGTTACGGTCGGATAGAATTTGCATGTTGGATACTCTATTCGGGATGATGTGGTCGAAAAAATATCAAGCCCTCAAAGACTGTCCACCAAACCCTAATGGACTAGGGCGAATACTACCAGCGGGAGCGTATGAACTCCATTCAGGAGATAACCCACAATACTGCCAGTCAAAGAAGATGTGGGGGGTTGAGATCGACGATGTATACGTTCCAATGCACATAGGGACCGACCACTGGATAGCTCTCTGGATATCTATCCCGAAGAGACACATCACCATATGGGACAGTGCAGAGTCACTGTACAGAGACGACAAAGTAGCTGAGATGGTGGAGCCGATCGCGGTGATGCTGCCATACCTTCTTCGGGAGCTTGCCCCCAGTGACAAAGAAGATTGGCCATGAGATGCTTACACACATGAACGGGTCCTAGGAATGCCTCAGAACATCCAGAGTGGTGATTGTGGTGTGTTCTGCGTCACGTACATTGAATGCCATGCTTTGGGAATCCCTATACCTGCGACCTTGTGCGACTCCAACATCAAATGCATCCGTGAAAAGTTAGCCGGAGATATATTTTCGGAGACGACATTAAGAGGTTTGGACAACCGCGACTGAACAGGATTGGACTTGTATGAACCGGTATGAGACATCTCACAGGTTCATACTAATTTTGCACACCATTTATTTTTTGAAACAATGGGTGTGATTCGGCTGCCTTTTGCTAACCACTAATATTTATATCTTTCTGACTATGTGGTGAATGTTATTATATTTCAGTACGTCGAGTAGACTTCATTAAAAAGAGTAGACTTCGTTAAAAATTAGACGTCATTAAAAAGAGTACACATCATTAAAAAAGTAAACTTCATTACAAAGAGTAGACTTCATTACAAAGAGTAGACTTCATTACAAAGAGTAGACACCATTACAAAGAGTACACTACATTGAAAAGAGTAGACTTCATTTAAGGAGAGGTTCCATTACAAAAAGTAGACTTCATTACAAAGAGTACACGCCATTACAAAGAATAGACTACATTGAAAAGAGTATACTTCATTTAAGGGGAGGTTTCATTACAAAGAGTAGACGTCATTACAAAGAGTAGACGTCATTACAAAGAGTATACTTCATTACAAAGAGTAGACTTCATTACATCTTTAAGTGAATGATACAAACATGACACGAAATAACTTTAAAAAATTCCCAACTCCCTTGTCCAGAAACATCCGTCACACATCCCAACATCCTTCATTTCATCATCGTACCAATAAAACCATTGATTGTACGGAGTACAAGGGCAATTGTACAATTTGGGAAGAAAAAAATTATCAAACGCTTCCTCCTTTTCGGATAAGGCAGGCAGCGAAGGATGCCAACCCCATCAAATTAGTAGGACACGGGTACTTACCGCACGGATAGATTTGCGGGTAAACCGAGATAAGTAAGAGGCATCGTTATGAATTACCTCGCGTAACATTGCATAGGTATACATAGCAAACACAGATCCTCCATCAGCTGCCAGTTTAATCATTTCCACCCAATCCTCAAGCCTCTCAGAGTGGTAGTAGTCTAGAGCGCCCTTCAGGAAAATCACGTCTGAATTTCCATGTGTGTAACACGCAGCAACGAACGCTGAACCCTCCCAGTGAAACGAATTCCAACTGAATAGATTCGCGGATGTGTATACCGAGGGACGTTCTGAAACATCTTTCAGTGTTTTGCAAGTTCTCTTCAAGTTAAAGAGATCTATCAGAGAATTATTGGCGACATGTTGGGTAATAAGCTCTCAAATCTCTGCTGGGAAAGAGAGTAAAGAGGATTCGGCCATTCTGTTTATGCTTTCGGTTGTTTGATGAATCTGTAATTACAAAGGAAGAAGGCAATGAAAATGGTAAAGAAGATAATGAACTGGTAAAAAAGACAATAAAGAAAGAGAGCATTTATACTAATAGTCGAAACGACACATACGTGAGGTAAGTGGAGGCTAGTCGATATAAACAAAAGTTATTTATTACTTAAACAAAGTTATTTATTACTTACTAAATAAAACGACACATACAGAAAGGTAAGTATAAGCATCATTACAATGAGTAGACGTCTCGAATAGACTAATCGAGTATCTGACATGTAAAAAGTTACTTACTGCTGCATATTTATACTACGTCATAAATAAGGAACCGTTTAGTAGTTAATGGTCATCATTATGAAGAGTAGACTACATTGAAAAGAGTAGATTTTATTTAAAAAGGTAGATTTTATGAGATAGAGTAGATTTCATTAAAAATAGTAGACTTCATTACAAAGAGTAGACTTCATTACAAAGAGTAGACTTCATTATATAGAGTAGACTTCATTACATCTTTAAAGGAACGGTACAAACGGGACACGGAAGAACTTTTAAAAAATTCCCAACTCCCTTGTCCAGAAACATTCGTCACACATCCCAACATCCTTCATTTCATCATCATACCAATAGTACCAATGATTGCACAGGAGTACAAGTGCAAGTGTACAAATTGGGAAACACGAAATTCTGAAACTCTACCTTTTTTCGGATAAGGCAGGCAGCGAAGGAGGCCAACCCCATCCATTTAGTAGGACACGGGTACTTAGCGCACGGATAGATTTCCTGGTAAACCAAGAGAAGTAAGAGGCATCATTATAAAATACCTTGCGTAACATTGCATAGGTATACATAGCAAACACAGATATTCTCTCAGCTGCCAGTTTAATCCTTTCCACCCTATCCTCAAGCCTCTTGTAGTGGAAGTAGTCTTCAGCGCCCTTCAGGAAAATCACGTCTGGATTTTCATGTCTGTAACACGTAACCATGAACGGTGAACCACCGTACCAGTGATACGCAGTCAAACTAAATAGATTTGCGGATGCATAGACCGATGGACACTCTGAAACGTCTTTCAGTGTTTTGCAAGTTCTCTTCAAGTTAAAGAGATCTAGCAGAGAATTATTGGCGACGCGTTGGGTAATAAGCTCTTGAATTTCTGTTGGGAAAGAGAGTAAAGACGATTCGACCATTCTTTCGGTTGTTTGATGAAACTGTAACTATTAAGGAAGAAGACAATGAAAATGGTAAAAAAGATAATGAAACTGGTAAAAAAGACAATGAGGAAATAGGGCATTTATACTAAGTAAAAGGAGTAATAGTCGAAACGACACGTACATAAGGTAAGTGGAGACTAGTCGATATAAACAAAGTTATTTATTACTTAATAAACGAAATAACACGTACATAAAGGTAAGTATAGGCATAATTACATTCGAGTATCTGACATGTAAAAAGTAGACTTCATTAGAAGAGCAGACTTCATTACGAAGAGTAGACTTCATTACAAATAGTAAACTTCATTAAAAGAGTAGACATCATGACTAAAAGTAGACTTCATTACAAAGAGTATACTTCATTAAAAGAGTAGACGTCATGACTAAAAGTAGACTTCATTACAAAGAGTAGACTTCATTACAAATCCATAACAAAGAGTAGACATCATTGTCCGGCTTCTCTCATCACCTATAACAAACAGCAACCATGTGAACGAACAAAAATTGGGAACACACAAGAATACAACAGACCAATACAAACCCTGGAGGAGAGAAACTTACACAATGCGGTCGGGTATATCCAGGTTGTCTGCAATTTGAACAACTGTAATGTTTGTGCAACTTTCTAGGTTTGATCCCCTTCTTCCTTGCCATTTCTAGCCAAGTTTGCCACCTCGATTTCTTCTGCCTCCCAGGAGCACGCTTAACAATTGGAGAAATAAGAATTGGAAAAGTTCCAGGTTCTGAAGTAGATGCGGATGCTGGAAAAATATTACCCGGGTATGTCGCAAACAAATACTGAGTCGTATACGTAGGGCATACAAGCGTAGAAAAATGAACACGCACCTCAGTTGCAGCTGCAATAACATGTGAACATGATATTTTTTCCACATCGAAAACACCACACACACACTTTCTAGCTTCCATATCAACCATACAATCTCGTGTTCCAACCTTGACAAAGAAACACCAACCGTCTATGCGTTCAACCGTCATCTTATCTGCATAATGTTGACAAATGGACAATAAATACTCAACACCGCGAGTATGACGATTAATGAGACTCAAAGCATCTTCCCACCTTTTACAATGCCACCTCACTAACTTCTCTCGGATAAACTCAAGGAGAAACCATATGGGGAATCCTCGGGCTTGCTTAAATACAGAATTGATAGACTCTGCGATGTTACTTGTCCTTATGTTGTATCTATCTCCGGGAAAGTGAACTCGTGACCATAACCTTGGATCCGCATTCTCCAAGTATGTTGCAAGGCTGGGATTTACATGTTGGAGTGCATACATATATCGGTTATAGTCGGAAACCGTATGCGCATAAGCAGCACCTTTCACCAAATAAATGAGTTGCTTCCCACGAAAATGTGTGACAATGTTTTGTTGTAGATGATAATAGCATATTCCGTGTGTTGCCCATGGTAGAACAGTGCTGCATGCTTTAGCTATGGAGGAGTACCTGTCAGAGACTATGACAATCGAATATTCGTCTGAAAAACAGCTGCGCAATTTTGTGAAAAACCACTCCCAAGAAGCATCGTATTCTGAGTCAACGATTCCAAAAGCCAACGGAAATATCTGAAAGTTGTCATCCTGCCCGGCCACAACTAGCAGCACCCCTCTATACTTCCCAGTTAGATGAGTTCCATCAACCACAATAACTCGCCTCAAGTACATAAAACCAGTTATTGAAGACCCGAAAGATATAAACATATACTTGAACCGGTTCTTCTCATCATGTACAATGTCTGTGACACTTCCTGGATTTGCTTTCTCAATTTCATGCAAATAGGAAGGCGGCCTCTCATATCCATCTTCTGATGTACCCCTTACCATTTCTTGAGCATATATCAAAGCTCGGTAAGAAGTCGTATAATCCAGGTTCTCCCAAACATCGCATTCATTGCATCTGTGATATGCTTCGGCACAATACCATCAATGATTCCATCGCGTTCTATGAATAAACTTCCAATATATTTCGGTGTGCGCTGTCTACGAATAGTTTCTCGGTCCGACACAGAACAAGTATGCACCTTCACATACTTTGTCACCCAAAACGTGTTTGGTTCATTCTTCACAGCCGCTCTAAGCCTCCAAATGCATCAATCCACATGACATTTTGCCACAAACAAAATCTTCGTTGACATATACACTTTGAATGCGAATTTTAACATCACAACCGTCGAATTCAGCTCTGATACAAGCTTTTCTTTGCTAGGAAAGCTCTGCATGACAAAAATATTGTCAGACCAGGTGCCATTTGATAGTCCGCCTTGAACACGACGACCCACAACATCAGGCAAGATATGATCCTCATCCTTAACATCATCCTCATCTTTCACTTTCCCATAGTCACTGTAATCAACATCCAACACATCACTCTCATCTTTTAGATCCGCGTCTACACCATCCATCGCAGCACACTCATCATCATTCTCACCGGCAATACCATTAACACCATCCGCATTATCGTCCTCCATGTCCCATGCTTCCATATCTTCAACATCATCATAATGAAAATCCTCCCCACGTCCCTCCACATCGACATTCCCAGTATCCATGCTCCTTCTAGTTACACAAAGGCGCAAAACATGTTTTTTACCTAATTCGATAACGCTCTTAACTTGTCTATCACTTGTCACATACGTACGAGGTGTATCTGTAGGCATTTGTTGAAACATTGCATCTGGTAACGGATAAGATAACTCCACAATATCTACTTTCTTGTCCACGCGGAAATCATCTTCTACCATTTGAAGAAGCTCACTGAGTGTACAACCATCACTCAAGCTGAACATTCTCCCTCCTTTGTGTTTATCCACTTCGAAATGCCAAGATTGATTTTGCGTCATCCATACTCCGTAAACAACTGGTACGTGAACCACCATTCTTTGTAAAAAAGACAATCAAAACACATTAGAAATCTAAGTACAAAGAGTATTCTTCTCTATGAAGTCATCTGCGTAGACTCCAAATGACTTCTACTACTAGTGACCTAGTTGCAATATGAAACAAGAAAACTGATTCATCAATGCATATAAAAATGAACATGTCTAACTCACACACAAGCAAGTATGTAGGCTAAAACCAACACATGAAAAATAAAATCTTAAAAATTCGTTTTAAATATGCTATTATTACAACTTTAATAAAATCATTACGTAGTAGACTTCTCTATGAAGTCATCCGCATAGACTCCAAATGACGTCTACTACTAGTGACCTAGTTGCAATATGAAACAAGAAAACTGATTCAGCAATGCATATAACAAATAAACATGTCAAATTCACACACAAGCAAGTAGGTAGGCTAAAATCAACGCATGCACAAGAAATCTTAAAAATTCGTTATAAATATGCTATAATTACAACTTCAGTAAAATCATTACGTAGTAGACTCCAAATGAAGTCTACTCTCCCGGGTTATTTTTGCAATTGACAATTAACGAAGCAGACTTCACCCGACGTCTACTCGTCGACCAAATTTTGACTTTCCGAGTTAGACTTCTTAACAACAGTAGACTTCTCTAAGAAGTCTACTTATTTAAGTAGACTTCTCTCGGGTTAGTTTTGCAATTCAAATATCTGAGTAGACTTCTCCAAGAAGTCTACTGCCTCAGTAGACGTTTAGTGAAGTCTACTCGTTTAGTTCTGTTGTTGACCAAAATTACAATTAAATTAATAGTAGACTTTTTTCGCAGTCTACTGTCCTCAGTAGACGGCTAGTGAAGTCTACTATTAAAATGATATTATTGGTCAATGTTTTGATGTTTTTGTCAACCCCAAAGGTAACCTCAGTAGACGTCACCCGAAGTCTACTATAAAAGTCAAAATCTGGTCAAATGCAATATTAACCTCGCTTAAAAGTAGACTTCTCGAGTAGACTTCTCCGAAAATCCCTCCTCTTGGTCAAATGCAAAACTAACCTGGCCACTACGAGTATGATGTGTTCTCTATTTTTTTCTTACCAAAGCAAAATAGTAGACTGCAAATGAAGTTTACTAGCCAAATGGTCAAATGCAAAACTAACCTATGCTTTGTCTAGTAGACGTCAAATGAAGTCTACTTCCACGAAACAGATAGAAAAACCCAGAAAATCATGTTTGAATTACCTGAATCTGGTTTTTAGCTTCGTCGACTGTCAAAAACTGTGAGGCTGACCACCACCAAAGAAACTCAGACTGTATGTATGCAAGAATCACCTACTATGCACATGTAAAAGGGTCTGAAATTTGGAAAAATTGAATTAGGAGTTTTAGAGATGAAAATAAAGAGAAAGTGGCGAAAAATGAGTTGACGAACTCAAATGGTGAGTTTTAAGAGGTTAAATTGCGGTGGGTAGAGCATTAAGAGCTTCAGATCTGATTGTTAATGGTGGTTGGAAGAATTGATGTCGCTGGCATTTTCGTGAATAAATGAAGAAGATGTGTATGTCTTTGTCATTTTCGAAATAAATCAAATATATTCATAAGTAATGGCATAGTAATGACATTTTCATGAATTATCAGATCTACCAAGGTTAGAAGGGAGACAATGTGACATTTGTTGGAAAGAGAAAAATGGAGGGTTACATTTGCAATTGACATCAAATTATAGTTCATTTTTGCAAGCGCCCCGATTATATATTATATTAGGAAATATTATAACTAATTATGAAACTCATAAATAGTTTTGTTCATTCACTTCACTTGCTCATATAATTGATTTAGTTATTCTTTTTATTTGATATTGGATTAAATGTAAAAATTTGTTTGAGCTATTTAATTATTATTTCTTTGATAATATTCGGTTCAATACCACATAACTAATAACATTTGATAACATAATATAATTATTTTTTAAGACAAGCATAATGAAGAATCTAATAGCTTGAATTGAGTAAGCTAATAGTATTTTCAGCACTAAACTTTTAGATCCACTTTACAAAAAAATAATATATATATATTGAGATATTTATTAAGAGATTTGATGAATTTCTTAAAATAATAATAATAATAATGAGAGCTTATTCAGAACTTGAGAGAGAGAAAATATCGACTGATATAAAAAGGCATCAGATTATATTTTAGAGAGTTTGAGTGTGTTTTAACAATTATATAATACAATAATAATCACCAGTGATTTTTTCAAACTTAATATTTGGGAATAGTATTGAACTTATTGTGAAATTTAAAAATTTTCAATAAATTTAATTTTACATGGAAAAGTAAATTTAAAAATCACATTTTTAAAAATCAAAATTCTAAAAATATAAATAATTAGATTAGATTCTTCTATTTTTCTTAAATTTAAGTTCGCTTTAGTAAATATATTCAATTTTTTCTTAAATTATTTTTAAAACTATAGAATTAGTAAGATATTGACATTATATAGATTTTGACGTGACTGTAAAACTATATTTTAATTTAATAATTATATTTTATTTAGGCTGTTTCTTAACAAATATATAATTAAAATAATTTTCAAATATGAACAACAAAATATTTTCTTGAAACAATAATTATATAATTCTAGAAGATTCCAGAGGTTAAAATGTTTGAGTTAAATATAATATACAAGTACTTATAAAATGCAATGTATATATAGAAAAAACTTATAAATATAAGATAATGAGTTTATTCATTAAAAAGATTGACGATAAAAATATATTATTATATATTTTTTTAAACCATATAAAAATAAAAAATGCTTTATATGATGATTTTTTTAAAACCATATAAAAATAAAAAGTGCTTTATATGATGAAAAATATATGTGTAATTTATGAATATAAATATAGAACTTTAATAAATATTATTGATTATATATTTTTAATTTAAAAAAATATTAAAACAACCCCACACGAAACGTGGATGAAAAATCTAGTTCTTTTAAAAAGAATATCCCAAAAAAAAAAAGGAAAAACCTAGAAAAAAAAAAAAACCCGACTAAAAACCTATATAAATAAGAATGCATATCAAAGTAGAGATTTATTCATTAACTACTACACAAAATCAATTATTTAAAAAAACCATGATTTCTTCGTAGAAAAACTACGAATAGCTTCATCTCTTTTCAAAAGGTACACAGATAACCTTTCACAAGGTTTAGCTATAATCCATAAAAATCATTTTCATCTTCCGATTATAAAAGTTTTTCGATGACCAAATTTGTTGTTCATGCTCTTACCATCAAGATAAGTATTATTAAATATCGGTTTTTGTTAAAGCCATGTTACGTACCCTTCATAATGTTTGAATCATGTATTCTTCATAGTCTGAGACATTAATTAAAATTATACGTAGAATCATAAGTTTTAGTACTTTGGCGTTCGATGGTTTGGTTTTACTACTTTCGTATAATTTGATCAAACAAATTTTCGCATGGATTTTCTATGATTTACACGCCGCATAAAACATACGTATATTGCTTTGCTTCAATTATAACAATTGGATTCAATCTATTATCACAATTCAATCTGTTATAACAATTAAAATAATTTTTTTATCAAATTAATTTTTATAATTAAAATTTAAGATTTAATAACGAAGAAGACTTTATTTTGAAATCTACTATTATACTTTTACATTATATGAAAACTTTATTGTTTTAAATTGGTTGATTTTTATGAAATTTTATTTTATATAGGTGAGAATTACTTATGTATAATTTATTTACACAATTTCTTTATCAAATTAATTTTTATAATTAAAATCTAAGATTTAATAACAAAGTAGACTTCAATATGAAGTCTACTATTATACTTTTAGATGATATGAAAATTTTGTTGTTTTAAATGGACTGATTTTTACGAATATTTTTTTATATAGGTGATAATTACCTATGTGTAATTTATGTATACTAATTTTTTATCAAATTATTTTTTATAATTTTTATAAATAAAAATTAAGATCTAATTAAGGATTAGACTTCATATAGCACATACAAGTCTAATTAGTAGACTTCGTTAGCAGACTTTTCAGAGTTATAACAATCATTTTTTCCTTATATTTTTTTGTTTGGTCGTAAGAGATAAACTGGTAATGTCACTACCACTATGAGTTAATTTTGTATAATATTTAATAAAGAGTATAGAAATAGAGCTAAACAGAAATATAAGAGTTCGGAATTCGAAAGAGAAAAAGGAGGAGATTGGCTAGTTTTTAAATTATGGTTTTCTTTTTTTGTTATTACAACTAATTTCTCATTTTTAATACTATAAAAATATATCAATTATTTAGGTAAACATGCTTATTAAATCCAAAAAAGAAACATGCTTATTAATTTGTCTATATATTGCTCTTTTCTAAACTTATTTCTTCACTCCAAAAAATACCGTGACAAGACAGAAATAATGTCAATCTTTCTTTGGTTCCTCTGCTTCTTGTCTATTTTCATAGTTTCATCTATCATCTTCTCAAAAAAGCTACAACCCTCAAAATGGAAACTTCCTCCGAGCCCATCGAGTTTACCACTCATAGGAAACTTGCATCATCTCACTGGCTTACCACATAGGTGCATCCACAAGCTCTGCCTTAAATACGGACCAGTGATGTTTCTTCGTCTCGGGTCTATTCCAGTGGTTGTGATCTCCTCAAGCGAAGCAGCTGAAGAAGCGCTCAAAACTCATGACTTGGAATGCTCCACTTGACGAAAGATGGTCGGGACAGGAAAACTCTCATATGGTTTTAAAGACATCGCCTTTGGGCAATACGGCGAGTACCGGAGAGAGATGAGGAAAGTCGCGGTCATTGAGCTTCTTAGCGTTAAAAGGGTACAATCTTTTAGGTACATAAGAGAGGAAGAGATCGAACTGATGGTGAAGAAAGTGTCGGAATCATCGGCTTTGACACCATCTTCTCCTGTGGATATAAGCAAAACATTTTTCTCTCTTACCGCGAGCATTATTTGTAGAGTAGCCTTGGGACAGAACTTCCATGACTGTGAGTTCATTGATCAGGAGAGGATCGAAGAACTTGTTACTGAAGGAGCGGATGCTCTAGGGAGTATCACTTTCACTGACTTGTTCCCCGGTGGATTTGGAAGATGCATAGATTGGTTGTTTGGTAAACACAAAAGGTTAAACAAAGTCTTTAAGGAGCTTGATGCTTTATATCAGCATGTGATTGATGATCACTTAAAGGAATCGTCAGAGGGTAAAACTACTTCGGATTCTCCAAAAGATATTGTCGCGGTAATGCTGGATCTTATCATCAAACAAGGAAAGGATGATTACTTCAAGCTCGATATCGATAACATCAAAGCGGTGCTCATGGTAAAACTCTATAATTTTATCATTTTGGCTCTAACTTTTTCTTGTTTCTATGCATGTGTTTGTTTCTTATATTAGAATCAATGTTATAAAACGCTAGCGAACCTATAATATACATTTTAGTTTTAGGAAAGAAAACGTTAGTTTCTAATATTAAATTTAATAAACTCTTTTATAAAGAACTAAAATGTATTTTGATAATTTAAATTTTTTAATTTGATAGTATATATATATATATATATATAAAGAATCTCGAACAATAAATAAATTATAAAAATGTAAATATCGATAAATTTATATATCATCTAAACTCTTTTCTCAAATCAATAAAATATAAATTTATATAAAGAATCTTCAAACATTTTGCATATTTTGTATGGGTGTTTTTTCTTCAAGAAGTCCATGTCTTTGTGTGTTTTTTTCTTTTCGGTAACATGTCTTTGTGTGTTGTTCAGGATATATTTCTTGCGGGGATAGATACAAGCGCTGTAACGATGATCTGGACAATGACATAACTTGCTAGAAATCCGAGAGTGATGAAGAAACTACAAGAAGAGATCCGAACCACACTCGGGACCGAAAAGAAGATAATTACAGAAGAAGATCTCAACAAAGTAGATTACTTACAGCTTGTAATCAAAGAAACATTCAGATTGCACGCACCAGTTCCACTTGTGACTAGACAAACAATGTCTCATATCAAGATCCAAGGCTTCGATATTCCTCCAATGACATCAGTTCATGTCAACGTATGGACGATCAGACGTGACCCAAACCGTTGGTCCGACCCTGAAGAGTTCATCCCTGAGCGGTTTTCCAATAGTTCTGTAAATTTCAAAGGACAAAACTACAATCTATTACCGTTTGGCTCTGGTAGAAGGATGTGTCCAGCAGTTCCAATGGCGACTGCTATTGTAGAATTGGCGTTGTTGAATATGATATACTTTTTCGACTGGAGATTGCCTGATGGGACGAAAATTGAAGACATTGATATGGAAGAAACTGGTACTCTTTCGGTAGTAAAGAAGCTACCTCTCATGCTCGTACCGGTTACACGACAATGATGATGAAATGATTTCAAAGCTTTTTACTTGCGTTTCTTCGTTTTGTTTTTTTTTTTTGTTTTTTGTTTTTTTTTTCTGGAGGTTTGTAATACAATAATAATAATAATGGAATCTGGTTTCGGCAGATACTACAAATTACTATTACTTGTGGATATCGAGCTGTGATGAGATTAAATAGTAATACAATATTGTTTCAATAAATAGTTTAATTCTTAAGCAGTGTGCAAATTTATTTTTAATTACTTCAAATATCAAAGTTGCAATTGTTTTATCGTTGCTTAATATTGTTTTTCCACAATAGATAAAAATGTAAATCGTTTTACTAGCTGTAAAGTGTAGAAACATAATCCAACCATTTATTCAAAAATTTTGGATTCAAAATTTGGAGGCTCATTAGCCTAATCTTATAATAATTTAACCACTATAACAAGTAAGAGTGTTTTATTATCAAATAATAATAAGGATTTATTCCATGCTACGTATAGATAACATTTTATCAACACTTTATTAATAAATTATTTATAAAATTTAATATTGTCAAATTAATATTTAAATATAGTATTTTAAATTATAATATAATTTAAATGTGATTTATAATTCTAAAAGTATAATATTTCAGTATAGAGAAAATACTCAATGATGCAATTTAAAATTTTTAATAACTTTAAAATTAATTGTGCAATGTGAATTTACATATATAATATTATTGTTGATCATCATTCGAAAGTTTACCGAAACTATTTGGTTTTCTATATTTATTATTCGTTTTAACATCGTTTTCTTTTATAAATATAAACCGTTGTTGCTCAATGTGATATAAAAATGAGTTTTATAATGACTTTTTTATTCTTTTCAATTTTCATGTATAATACGGAAAAAATAATTATTTACCAGTTAAAATTGAAAGTTTTTATTGTTTTCTTCCAAAATTAATTGTCTAGTAACCAAATTTTAGAACTTTTTAAGTTAAATAATTGTAGAAAATTGAATAATAAAATATATACCAATACTCTAATTAACTTTGAGCTGCACCGATGGATCCACTCTTCCATGATATTTTATGGGAAATTTGGTTAAATGGGTGAGTTGAAAATAAAATTTGTCCATCTATGCTTTAAGTGAATTAAATTGTCTCTTTAATATTTTTATTATCACAAATCCAACTCTACCATCTTTAAATTCAAAATTTATAATTTTAATTAATTTTAAAATATATTTTTTAATTAACTTGGTTTCTAAAACAAAAAAAAAATAAAAAACACATCTTTTTAATTTATTTTTCTCCCCAAATCCCTAATCTATCTCCCCGACATTAATCTCTCTCCCGACACTAATCTCTCTCCCCAACACCTCCTCACTTTTCTCCCTGCGACTTCTCCTCTCCGGCGTCTCCTCTCCGGCGAAACCTCTGTTTGGTTGTTGTCTTTCATCTACTTCTGTTCTCCTCCTGTGACTGCTCCTACATCTCCGGTGACTATTCCCACATCTCCGGCGTCCTATCTCCGGCGAATCATCTTTCTGGTGAATCCTCTGTTTGGTTGTCTTCTAGCATCTGCTTCTGTTTTCCACAGCTCCTCAACGATTTCTGTCAGGTCAGTTATTCACTTCCTCTTAATCAACCATAATTTGAGTATAGGTAGACAGTCCAAAGAAGCTATTTCAATGTCTTATGAGAAGCAGCAGTCATGTCTTTGTTTTTGGTTTTTATGTTCTCAATTTTTTGTGTCCTTATTTTCGGAGTTTTTGATTTTTTTTAGTTGCTTTGTGATTTATGAATTTTTACTATGATTAGAGTTAATAGACAAGTTAGAAGACTATGAATTGTTACTCTGATTTTGGATTGATAATCTTGTCTAATTTTTGCTAAATTCTTCTTCTCATGTAAATAGATTTGATATTGGAATACAGCTGACTTCATTACTATCACAATTTTAAGGTAAATTTTTATACTCAGAACTTGCAGCTACAGAATCTGATATTGCAGTGATGTTCTATGTTGTTGTTTTCCAAAAGTTAGGAACTTTGATCTGTGTAGATTGTGCTTATTCCTTGATTATGGTAATTTTTTTATTGATGGTAAAGAGATGTAAATTTGTGTTTTTTGATTCAATTGCTAGAATGGTCATTGTTCTTGCTTTCGTTTAACTTTTATCTCTTCATTCGTAGTCTTGAATATCATTAAGGTTTATGTTACTTCACTTCCAATTATGTTGTGATCATGTCAGTGGTAAAAGTGGGGATTTTACATGAGTTGTGATCTCATTGTAGTTGATAACGTCACCATTTTGATTTGTGACTCCTAGGTTTTAAGACTTAAAACAAAAGATAAAACTGGGAAATCATCGTTATCTAAATCCAGCCAAAATCAAAAACCAAATGTTTTGGATGAATGTTTACACAAGTGTTTTTAACATATAATTTAGAAGAAAGAGTTAAAAAGTTTTGGATGAATGGTTATATTAATTTTGTTTTCTGTTTTTTCATTTGTAGATATGGATTTAGAGTTGCCAAAAGTATTATATAAACCAGTGCATGAGGTTCTAGTTCCACAGATTAATAACTCCTGCAGAATGGGAATTCTAGACAAATTAGAGACACATCTGCCAAGAGAATACAAGGAAGTGAAGAAAGATCCCCTGTTTGCTTCGATAATTGCGATTCATGACAATTTCATGGGCTATTCCGCAAGGTTAATACATAGTTTTGGGTGTAGGATGTTGGTCACTGATATAACATGAAATACATGAGCTTTGGTTTCAGTTTGTGAGGAGGCCACTACGTTTCTCTATGCAAGAGTTCTACGCAGTTACTTGCCTCAAATACAAGATTGATGATGCTTTTGATTTCGATAGTTGCAATGATGATGGTGGTTTTTGGAGTAGGTTACTTAAGAGGAAAGGGAACATTTGCATCAAGACAATTATGGATGAACACATGAAAGATGTTCGGAAGTGGAACCGTGTGGATAGAATTAGGTTGGTGTATGTGTGTACAATTTCGGGTGTGATATTGGCGAAGGATGAGAAGGCTATTATCCCACATGCATATATCAAAGTGGTGATGGGTGTTGATAAATTTTGGTCATATCCATGGGGTCTGACAGGTTATGATGTTCTACTGGAGTGAATCTTGATACTCCGATACAAGCTGCTTGACAAAAAGAAGAAGTGCAATAGCTATGTTCTAGATGGCTTGTCATACGCATTGCAGATTTGGATTATGTAAGCTATTCTAGACATTGGTTTGATATTGAGCCAAAAACTTGACAATGAATTCATAGAAGGTCCTAGATGCACCAATTGGACAGGAGCTGTGAATGTGTCATATGAAAATATCATTGTACTAGAAAAATCATTTCGATCTAAGGTTAGTAGTTCCTGCAATTTTCAAATTTTTTTTAAAATAGATGTTAAGTTGTATGTAACGATCATAACCCAATTTTTTTCACTCTCTTGTAGGATGTTATATACCTCTGTGTATCTTCAACCGACAATGTTGATGTAGTTTTAGCTGCTGAATTTTTAAGGGATGATGAAGTGTCGGACTGTAGAGTTAATCGTTTGAATGAACTAATCAGGAATGAAACTGATTAGAGTGAACATGTATGGGAATTTGAAGAAGCCGCAGAGATTAATGCGCAAGAGGTGAGAGCAGCTGTAGAAAAGGAGACTTCAGATGATGTTGATGAAATTGGAACACCACATGCTGAAGACAATTCAGTTTCACAATCTAGGAAGGGTAAAAAAAGGTTCCCCGATCATGGTGCCGAGCATCGCGGGCAGAGAGTTCTTTCTGAAAAGTCAGCAGTGAAAGACGGGTGGATTGATGACCACATGAAGGTTTTCCTTGAAAATTTGTTTCACAGTTCTTTCATTGCTTTGGAAGAAAAGCTAGAGAAAAAAATTGATGAGAGAATGAGTGAACTGGAGAATGAGTTCACTCAGCTCAAGGATTCACTCAAACAAGGTGTAACTACCACAGATAATGGCGAGTCATCGACTACTCCAAATCCGGCCACTGTGTGCAAATCACCGCCAAAACGAGTGGTAAGGAAGAAAAAAATACCTTGATATTCATATACTATTTTCTTTTGAATGTTGAATGTTGTTAAAATTGAATGTTGTTAAAATATAGTTTATAGCCCATACATTCTATTGTTTGTGGAACATAATGGTGTGTTCATTTTGTAAGATTGGTTTGTAAAATAGTATGTCTAGGCTTTAATAACTGCTACCTATGTTTAAAAATGTTAACTTGTGGAACGAAGTGTATTCCTTCTTTGCTGTCGAATTTTGTTTTTATGAATTATTTGTTTTGTTATTTGAATATACATTGATGTTTTTATCTAAACAAGATGAAAAAGTTGATGTGTCGTACAATCTTCATGATGTGCCTCTGAGTCAGACTTCGGAAGTTAATGCGAATTTAGATACAAAATAGTTCTTGCAAATAGCCATGGGTGGACTATCTCAAGAAACATTCATTCCCGGTTTTGATCCCACACAGATTTCAAATCTCCAACAACCAATTGATTGGTGGACTCCAATGACATCTACTAGATCTGGTAGAGTTGATCCACTAGGTCCGGCAAAATGAACTCCTTCTCATAAAAAAGTAAAAAAAAACACCTTGGAGGGAATTAAAATTGATGGATTCACCACTAAATGACGACTGTCCATTAACTTCTCTGACTGAAGATGAGTGGGTCACATTTGTCGATTGGGCAAACAAACCCACGTAAGTCAATAAACTCACATTTTTTCAAATATTTATTGCATTTGTAGTATATTATACTAAAATGTTCTATTTTTGGGCAATATATTTACAGAATTCTAAGGATTGGTCCAAGTGTCTATGATATTACATTAGTCACACGGATTCTAGTACCTCGAACTTGGCTTTGTAATGAGGTAATTTGTACTAGTAAATATCAAATTTTCTTAACACCAGGGAGTAAAATTCTGTTAACAACATGGTGTGTACTTTTCAGGATATATATGCGGTCATGTTCTTATTCCGAGAGAACAAATATTTGCGCCATTAGGAACCAGATTGTGTTGCATTTATGACATGTTTATTCGGCGTCCAAATTAACACTGTATACCACAAATATATTGGCGATAGAAAAGGTTTTGTGGTAGATGATTTCCTCAAAGCTTATGGAAATAGTAACTTTCCATCTCATGGGAGAACCAAAAAGATTTGGGGAGTGGATGTTGATCGCCTATACATACCCTATTTCGTCAACAAAAACCATTGGATTTCGATGTGTATCAACATTGCGGAGAGGAAAATTGAAGTATTTGATTGTGAAGGGAAGAAAATCAGACAGCATGTGAAAAAATTCACAATTTTGATCCCGAGAATTGTTAAGGCAGTGCAGCCACCTGGAAGTAAGAAACAACGACTCTTAACTTCATATTCTATTGTCGATGTGCCACTGAAGCGAAGATTAAATAAGAGTTTTTGTGATTGTTGTGTGTACGCTTTAAAATTCATGAAAGCTCACTTACTTGGACTAGACCCGTCATTGGTAGATGATGAGATGATGCTATCGTGTCGAATGAAAATCGCATTTGATCTATGGAAGGCTGCATATGATCCAGTTCTGATTGATCGAATGTCTAAATATGAGCTTTTGGTTTTTGAAACGGGTGACATTGCAGAAATTGACAACTAAAATGTTAATTTAAGTTAGAATATTTTTATTTTATTTTTTAAACTATTTACTTATTTATTTACTTTGCAAACACGGTCGCTTTTATTTATTTTATAAATTAATTACTATCCGAGAGACCAGTCCACTTTCATCTTCTAAACTCGACCACATGATGGATTATAAATCGGTCTAACATGCGATCGATCGATCGACTCCCGAACGATCGATCCGATCTATGCTAAAAAAAACCACCACTTTTTAGAATCAACCATCTTAGGTTAGATCGATCGGTCTACTATACGATCGATCAATCGCAATACACGACCGATCGATCTAAAATACGCAAAAATGCTAAACATTCCATAATCTACCATCTTAGGTTAGATCGATCGGTCTGATGACCGACCAATCGATCGGATATCAGACCGATTGATCTCGTCTACGCTAAAAAAAATCAAAACTTTCCAGAATCGATCGTCTTGGGTTAGATCGATCGGTCCATCACGCGATCGATCGATCTGTGAAAAGATCGATTGATCTCAAACCCACACAATTTCAAATACGATTTTTGGTCATTGTCGGTTTACTACGGTTTAATTCTACTTAATTTGAACCAGACAAACACCTTCAAACACCTCTCAAAAACGATTTTGAAGATCAAAACACATCCTCTTCGTTTTCTTCTCTCTTCCTTCGCGTGTTTTTGGACGAAAATCTCCCAAAAAGATACAAACCCTAACTTTCTGGATACATTGCGGTTTTTGACGATTTTTGGGTGGTTTTTCGATATGTTTTTCGTGCTCTATCTATTTCCGGTAACCTCATCTTCAATAGAAAAAGTTGTGAGCCTCTCTCTCTATATTTAGAATTCGGAAATCATGGATATAAGTTGGAATCTATAACTTTTTAGGTTGTTTAATAGATTTCATAAATTGACATAGATTTTTAGACCACATTCGTACTTATTCCATACCCAATTCCATTGATTTTTTTGTTGAATTTGAAACTTTTAAATTTGGATTTACCAAAATAAATTTTCGAAAAAATAAAAATTTAAGCGTTTTCGGTTGTTCGGATTTTACCATTCACCTAAGAATATAATTTCTGAAATTTTTGGACTTATGGTTGAATATTTTGTTGTTGTTTCGGTTTTATAGACAATGCATCGATCCAAAAAACGAAAGTCTTCGACATCAAAAAGCAAGTCAGCTGCCACTACATCCGCTCTCGTCAACATAAATCCAAGAAAGCTGCCCGGATATCTTTGGCCGCGACCCGACAACACCCCATTCGATCCCTATGAATGGGACTCACCATTGATTCTAAATTTCACCATGAAATCCTTCCACAGAAACAACAGGATATTTCAGATATATAAACACGGGGATCCATGGTCACACTATCACACCACTTTCTACAATGGGTTGTTGATGATTGAGATGACACCTATGAAATTCGTGTGTGAGCGCACACTGCATAAGATGGGTATCCGAGACGAGGTTCGGGGTATGTTGCAGTGGAGTTGGTCTGTCAGTTCCTCGCTTCTGCTGAGCTCGCATATGAGGTACCTGCCTTCCCTCTCGCCAATGAAGGGAACCTCTCTTATTTCTCAAGCGGAATTATGTTTGAGATCTATATCCCAGATTTGTGTGATCTTTACGGTTTTGACCGGATTCGACAGAGCTGCCATTTCTCCGAGGATTTTCCACAGGCTGCTGAGCTATGGCATTTGATTGGCTCCGGACCCTATGAGTCCCGTGGAGCTAAGCTGACTCTTATTCAGAACCCTGTGGTTCGAGTCGTTGCCATAATCCTTGGTAACATTTTATTTGCTAAGGACGAGTCCGGAGCTTTGAGAAGAGATGAGTTGATGTTGCTGCATTTCGGACTTCCTTCTTTCGTCTGCGATATCTACAATACTCCTCCTCCATCCGAGCTTGGCACCACCCTGGGTGTGATATTTTCTGAGAATTTGGTGTCCAAAAAGACTCGAGGCCTTAACACAGTGAACAATAAGGCAGAGAGGATTAGGAGTCTTTTGACTCCACTATTCATATTCCATGGTATTGATCCGGGTTCGACAGCGTGTGATACTAGACTGGACTATTTTGACGAGCAGTATTTTCGGAACAGCAGTGTCCTCAAGCCAGGTTTTATCAACCAGTTTCAGGATCGGGCAGGCATCTTTCAGTACTGTAAGCATCCCCTCCTAGATCACACTGCCCTTACATCTCGGGAGAACATCGAATTCTCCCTGGCACCAGAGTATCTTTGTCCTCCCTCATCCGCATTGGCACTCTGACGCAGATGCAGTTCATTCATAGCAGTCACCACATAGCCTCACCTGAAGGATGATAGAGTGTCTGACATCTTCTCACAGCCGACATCCAGCTGCGGTAGAAGATACTATTGAGAAGCTCATACCTGATTACACTGGTGAGTATGATCTCCCACCACTTCCCACATATGCTTCCGAGGCGGATCGTTTGACATGGTTGACTGAATCTCAGCGGCGGAACAACACAATGATGCAGCGGATTTGGGGTGCCTTCGCCAAGCTCAGGTGCCCGAGACCTCCTCTTGTTTCCGTCCCACCGAGACTAGACAATCAAAGACAGCCACCACCACCGCTCCCCATGTTGCTGGACACGAGAGCACAACCGGAGATAATTCTGATGAGCTATCAGATCCTGAGGCACGTCTATCGAGACGCAGACGAGGCCCGGACAGAGCCGGAGTGTCAGCCCCGACCCTTGAGTTTAATATCATGAAAGTTTACTTTTTATGTTTGTTGCTTATTATCGAATATTAGTTGGGATTTTATAACAATAGAAGCTTTTGGATTTTGATTTAGTTGTGTTTATCTATTTTCTTTTCTCGTATATAACTCAATACATGATCAAATACTAATTTATATGTTGAATATATCAGCTTTTGATGCAAGGTAAACCGTACTTACTTAGTCAGGACCGGTTCTGCATAAGAGTTGGCTCTAGCGCACCCCAAAAATGCGAACATGACGTGATTTGGGATGAGGAAAAGGTATGATTGATCTTTGTGAATTTGGACATCATGTGAGTTTAATCTCTGTTGGAATCATCATAATACATTTCAGGCCAAACTTATTTTTGGAAGAAGGATTTTACATGGTGGTTAGATGCGCAATTTTCTTCTATTTAAACATAAGGAGGTTCTTTGGCTTCTGAAACCGTAGATTTCATCTGCTATTTCTCGCTTATAAACTTAAGTCTGCCTCCTTAATCGTTTATTTCTATATCTCATGATAGGAAGTCAGTATTGGCCAGGTGAATGTAGTGGGAGTCCGATCTGCCAAAGGATTTTATTATAACCTAAAAGAGTTTTTGTTTGATGATTAAACCCGAAGGCTTCGTCAAGGTTCTTTATTCCTTCACGTCTTTACTTTATCTATTTGTGTCAGGTTGAAGCAACATGGCACTGTTTGTTTTTTTTTTTGTAGATTCTTGAAGTCACCTACTTTAATTATTGCTGGTGATGTAAATCAAAATTCATATCCTCTTTTGGGTTCCTCTTTACTATTTCTTCATGATTAACGAGTAAGTAAGTGGATTAAGATTTCAGTTTTGCTAATGAAGATAGCTCATCAATGTTTTTTCATCTCCGTATTTTATAGGCTGTCAAATACATCAATGGAGTTCTCCTGACCAAAAGACCCACATATGGGTTGTTTATTATATTCTTAGATGGATATAGTTCAGTTGATAACATGATTCACATTTTAGAATCACATTCACAGTAAGTAAATCACTTTTTCTCGTGTTATTATTATTGTTGTTACCTATGCGTTTAGACGATGAATTAAATTTGCTAAGTACATACTTAGTATTCTTTTGCAGGCTTCTACTATCTTTCTCTATTGGCTTAATAACTGTTCAGATATGCCTCACACCTGATGTATTTAATAAAAAAGGCTTGATTTCTAGATAAATCAGACACCACAGCCGGCCAGACCAAGTACAGACAATTGGCAAGCAATTAAGTTTCTATAGGCTCTATTCTACATATACGATCTTAATTTTTTTTATCACAAAATATGATTATTTTATAGAGAAATTTGACCACATAACCATAAAAATTATAATTCACTATCTAACCAAAACGTCTCCATATGACAAAATTCTAATCCTTGAATTTAGGTTTTTTGATTAGATTTTTAATTTTTTTTTTTTTTATGGCTATCTGACAAATTCTCCTTATTTTATATTGCAGTGTTATGCTAATTGATTACAAAATTATTTCGATCAAATCTATTAATGTCTACGGAAATTTCTGATCAAATTTATTTTACTCAAGAACGTAGATCTTAATGCTTCTATATTCGATCAAACTCAGTTTGTCTTTTAACAAGAAATGTTTGTTATAAACACATGTTCGATTTAGCCTTACGGTTTGGTTTGGTTTGTTTTGGGGGACTTTTAAATCAACGCCTCCAACACTTTATATATAGTAAAACGTTTGTTTCGAATCGTTGTTCGAATGCTAATTCCAAAGTGGATAATTCGAACTAAATTTAGGGGTGCGTCCTCTGAATCATTATTGAATCACAATAATCAAACTTTTCATCATCATTTTATCACAATAATCAAACTTTTCATCATCATTTATGTCATCTTAACAACGTGTCTTTTCCTTTTTGTTAATGAAGAGTATGTCACAAATATCAAATAAGAAATATGTGAATATATGTTTACGTGCAGCATATAATTAGACAATAGGATTTCTTACGTGCATTATGTTTACGTGCATTAGATATGGTTAGGTTTGTGTGTATTTTAATTTTTGGTTTATTCCGGTTTAATCCGATTTATATTGGTTAACTGATAATTGAGTAAGTCTATGTATAAAAGAACATAAATATGTGGCAGAAAAAGAACATGTAAATTTGTAACAAAAGAAAACAAATCTATAGCACTCTAGTAAATCTGTCAAAATAAATTAAATGTATGGTAAAAAAAAAAATCTGTCACATTCGTCAAAATTAATTAAATTTGTGACCAAAGAAAAATAAATATGTGACAAAGTCTGTCAAAATTAACTAAATTTGTGGACAAAGAAAAACAAATCCGTAACAAATTTATTAAGTCTGTCGAAATTAACTAAATCTGTGGTCAAAGGAAAATAAATCTGTGATAAACTTATTAAGTATGTCAAAATTAAATAAATCGGTGGCCAAAGAGAAACAAATCTGTGGAAACTAATAAGTTTGTCGAAATTATATTAATCTGTCGCTTCTAAGAAATAAATCTACCTAAAAATAAGTCTATTGTTTCATGTGATGTTAGTATATTAAATTTGTCATGTGACAAAATCGTAAATTATACAATTCTTTTTTTTCTGACAAAATTAATTTAATGGCATTTTTTTTAGTATGATTTTTACTAACAAATGATTTGAGGGTGTGTTCCCCCAATGTGGGTGACATATTTTCCATAAATTTCATTGTATTTTGCAATTGTTGTCCAAAAAAAAAAAATTGATTTGAGGGTAAAATAAATCTAAAAAACTTGTTACTAATACAATTAAAATTAGAGTTATTATAATAATAAAACAATAAATTAGTGCTACATTAATCATTTTTCTTACAAAAATTTCTAGTTTTTCAATGATTTGTTATACTGCGATCTGATTTATATTACTGACTTTATCACTTTCCCGATGTTGGCACCACAGGTTATATACCGTCCCAGTTACAACTCCATCTTCTGAGATGTGTGTTGAATCTTTGTTATTCATCTGATAGAAAAATAATTGTTTTCATCGAACACAGTTGGAGAAAGAACATTACTACCTCTCGGAATTCATTTCCATCTAGAAATTATTTTTAGCTTTGAAAACAAAGTTTTTCAATGTTAAATTACAGAGAAACACAAACATTGGCTAAACACAGAGTAAAAGAGAAGCACACCAAGCTAAACCGGAAACAATACAAAAACTAAAATTTTGGGACAAGCAATGAGTTGTCTTCTCCCCAAGCTTCTTTCTCTGCAGTCCATTTGGTTTGGTTGATTTATTATCTTTTTCAAAGATTCTTCAACTTGGGTTTAAGAAGGCTTCACAAACAAACAAATAAAGCTTAATACATAAATTTCATGTATTTATTCGTCCAAAAAATTATGTTATAATATATAAATTTTTATTTTGCCTCATTACCTCTTTAATGAGTTATGGTGCTTATGCGTTTCTTTCGTCCAAAAGGACTGGTGAACCACTATGGTTTGTAGGAAACCATTGTGTATCCAATCATCAATCCAAACGCAATACCTGGTCCAGATCCTATTGCAACAGCAATCCAACAAAACATCTTTCTTCTTCCTCTGCCTCTGTTGTTTTATATTGTTGTGATGGGGGAGTGTGGATATATCTGCAATCATCGTCAAGAGCATGGCCGAAAAGTACTGAGTTGTTTTCAAAAGAAGAGCAAGGCTGCCTCCGAAACTGAGTTCCTCCAGATACTAGACCGACAAGCTGGTTATGGGAGAAGTCCATGATCTCAAGATATGAGAGATTCCCTAGCTCTTGTGGAATTTTTCCAGAAAGCTTGTTTTGGGAAACGTCAAGTGACTCAAGAGCTGTTAGGTTCCCCATAGATGATGGGATGTGGCCAGTGAAAGCATTGTTTGACAAATTGAGCATGTGAAGCTCTTTCAATAGGCCGATGGACGTTGGAATCTCTCCTTCAATTCTGTTTCCGGAAAAGTCGAGTGTTGTGTAGATTTTAAGGATACGTACCATCTCCATTGATATTCCTTTATTCATCAAAACCACTGAGTCCTGGTAATAGCTGTCTCCCATGTAATTTAGCTTTGACCCATCTTCGTTTGTCCCAAGTGATGACATATTACTCCAGTTCACAAAATAATCTGATGGTAAAATTCCATTGAAATGATTGTGTGAGATGTCGATGATTTTCAGCGTAAAGAAGGAGGCTTGATGTACTTGTCCATGTAATGCATTGTTGCGTAAGACAAGAATTTGCAGGTTTGTTAAAGAACTTAACCAGAAGGGAAACATGTCATTGATGTTGTTTCTTCCACATTCAGAACTTCAAGAGTAGAGAAATGGATCAAGGATCTTGGAAGCTTTCTCACCAGTTGGTTGTGAACGACGTCAAGCGACCTTAGACTTTTAAAAACACTTCTCAGAAGATTTCCACTAAGATGATTCTGCCGAAGGTTTAGAACCGAAAGACTACTCTTGAGATTTTTCAAACAAAAAGGGATTGAATTATTAAGTTATTTTCTGATAAATCGAGAGTGGTTAGAGAGCGCAACTCGCATATGAGAGAAGGAATATTTCCTGTAAAAATTTTTTTGGAGCCAAACAAGTACGACAAGACAGAGATAGTCCTTGTTTTGTCAATCTTTCGAAACTGATGAAAATATTGTTGGAAAGATTCACGTACTGAACTTTTGGTAGCGTCCATAAGCAGCCAGGCACTTGACCTTTAATTTTATTGTTGGAAATGTCTAGTCTTTCCATAAGCTGTTGAGTTCTTAGAAGCTCTGGAAATTTGGTAATACTGCAGGTTGACAAGTATAAATTTCTTATGTATTGTGAAGGAGGATCTGAAACTGAACTTTTGTTTGTGGCTAAAACATGGTTGCCTGAGAGATCCAATGAATAGAGTGACTTGGACAATGATGAGATTGCATTCAAGTCAATCGTAGTGGTGGTGTTCAAATTGGATAAGGTAAGATATTGGAGCAACTTGAGGTGTGAGAAGATACTAATATCAAATGGGCCTTGGGTGTTCCAGTGGGAAAGGTCAAGGCTCTCGAGGTTGGTTAATTTGGAAATGGAGCTCGGGATTGGCCCTCTGAAATTGTTACCGCCAAGGTATAATACTAAGAGATTTATATTCCCAAACTCAAGAATGTCGTTGAGTTGGTTGTTTCGCAGACTAATAAAGGCCAAGGAAGGAATGGTGAAGAGAGAAGAAGGAAGGGTTCCAGCGAAAACTTTGTGAGATGCATAAAAAACACCAAATTGGAAAGTGAAGAGATGTTTGGAGGAAGCATTCCTGTGAATTGATTGTTGGAGAGCCACAAAATCCGCAGGTTTTCCTTTAAGTTTGAAATGTTTGGAGGAAGTTTTCCTCTGAATTGATTGGAGCAGAGCGATAAATCCAATAGCTTTGTCAAATTTAGCAGTGTAATCGGAAAGTTACCACTAAGCTTATTGAAACCTAAATATAAGGAGATTAACTGTTTCAAACTGCCAAAGGAAGATGAGATTTCACCATCAAAATTGTTTCTAGAGAAATCGAGAGAAGTGAGATGAGAAAGCTTTATAATTGTAGATGGAATCTGACCCAAAAACTGATTACCAGAAAGATCTAGAGAGGTGATATGTGAAAGATTTCCAATTGAAGATGGGATCTGACCCGAAAACTGACTATTAGAAAGATCGAAAGATGTGAGATGTGAAAGATTTCCCATTGAAGATGAGATCTGACCCGAAAACTGATTATGAGAAAAATCGAGAAAAGTGAGAGGGGAAAGGTTTCCGACTGAAGATGGAATCTGACCAGAAAACTGATTAAAAGAAAAATCGAGAAAGGTGAGATGAGAAAGGTTTTCAATTGAAGATGGAATCTGACCAGAAAACTGATTACCAGAAAAATCAAGAGTGCTGAGGAGAGAAAGCTTTCCAATTAATGATGGGATTGGATCATGTAAATCATTATATGAAAGGTCTAGAAAACCAACGTTTAGAAGCCTAAAAAGACTAGAATTCGAATGAAACCTGCCATGGAGACAGCTGCAACTGAGGTCTAACTTTACCACTTCTCCGGTCTTGGCATCACACCTTATACCCTCCCAATCACAACAGTCGCTGCTTTTTTTTCATGACTTCGTCTTCGGATAAGGGCTTACAAAGTTACCATTAATAATACACCCTAAAGAATACTTCCGAACTTCAAACTCGTTCTTGAACATGAGAAGTGCATCCCTTTATTCCAGATGACACACATGTGTAGTAGGAACCGCAAACACGTTTTGAAAATAAATTTTAAAAAAGAAAAGAAAAGAAAGAGTAACACTAATGATGCTCATTGAGTTTCCAAAAGACTTTCGTTATTCTTTTAAATTATTTTAACTTTCTGGAATATCAATAAATAAGAAGTGAAATAAAATAAAATTTGTGATAATAAGATAGTTCCATATCTATCTCTTATTAAATAGGCAGTGCTCCAATTTTCAAGTTGAGAGAGTAAATATATTGGCGTTGAATTGTCAATTTTCACACATTTTGGATTTACTTTAAAATTACAAGAAATTTTCAAAAAAAGTGATAGCAACGCCAATTTTAAGAGCTTTAGACACTTGTACTAACGAAAAGTCTTAATGACAAAGAAATCATACATTACAAAAGAGTGTAAGTAAATAAGAGAACGACACAGTTACAGAATTATAAAAATAATTCAAGAAAGGTGATTGGCTACTATAAAAGTCAAAGAGTTCACCGGCATTGATTTGTATATTTTGTGGTTGATGGATGAAGAAAGATTTGGTCTACGTTAATAAATGGTTTTGAAGAAAAATGACGAGACTGAAAGAGAACGACGGAATTGAAATTATTGGTGGGGCAATATGCAAGAAGACTTAGCGTTGACTTTTCAAGTCATCGTCTATGCTGCCCTCAAAGAGATGCGCGTAGTGACTCTCTTATGGCTTTGGCTTCAACACAAGAAGCTTGCCATGTATCACTTGTGCTCATAGAGATGAACCAGACTGTATTAAGGAATCTATATTGTCAAATTCTATGTTATACCCACGAATTAGAGAGTTTGAGCATGTTGATTGTGATAATTCTCTCTTCTGCCTCTGAGCATATTTTTATCGTACGTCCTAAGGTGTCCTTTCCTGATGTGATTTTCTTGCCTCCTACGTTTTCTGTAAACCTTATGCAGATTCTTGAACGTTCGAGCGCAAGTCTAATTTCGAAACTCCTGAACTCCTGGAGTCTCATTGAAATTCTGATCTGGAGAAACTTTTATAGTGTCGAGTAGAACCAGAAGTAGCTTTGAGAAGAGACAGCAGAGAAATGGAGACGCACAAACGTAGACCAACAGAACTTGTAAGAGGAAGGGCGTCTGACTATCCTCACCGAGTAAGATGAATTGTGCTTCATGTGGCCATGTTTTAAATTATTTGAATAAAACTTTGAGAAAATAGAAGAAAGCAACACAGAGTGGCTGTGATGATAGATGGGATTCAAGTTTGATAGAAAGTATCACTGTGAAATGTGTGAAGTAAAAAGCAAAAGTCAGTGATGAAGAAACCGAACAGCGTTACAATTGGAAGTGAAAGTTTGTGTCATGTTTTTGTATTGAATCTTTGTTATTAATCTGACAGAACAAGAATTGATTTAGTCGAACAAAGTTGGAGAAAGAACATTATTACCACTCTAAACGTAATTTACATCTATAAGAATTAGTTTGAACTTTGTGAACAGAGTTGTTCAATGTTCAATTACAGAGAAAAACATTGCCTAAACACAGAGCAAAAGAGAAACACACCAAGCTAAACCGAAAACAATACGAAACAATCAGTTTCGGATCTATTTTGTTAGTGTGTGTAGACTGGTTTGATAAATTAATGAAACAGAGCTGCTGGAACACGACGTGATACAGCTGTTGTACCACACCAGTGAGACAGATACAAAGACATAAGTGTCGCAGACTCTAAGACAGTATGAGTACGTGATTCAGAGACTGAGACAGAATAGATGGTGTGGGAGCAGCTTATGCGAATGTTGATACAGTAATATACACATGATGGAAATAGTTTTTGGCAATCAAGAGTACTGCAGTTGTGGCAATCATGGAAATACACATGACGAAATGAAATAATGTTAAAAAAAAAAAAGTACTGCAGTTGGATACATCAGAATATGTATCAAGTGTAGAGTCATAACGATGTATCAGAAGACGTAGGAGGCAAAGACTTGGCGTGGCGCAGAAGCTGACGTGACAAGTAGCTTGCTGAGCTGGACGAAGTGGAGAAGTATATGTTGGAGAAGAAACACGTATCATCAGATATGCAAGAGATTGGGTGATATAAGAAAAAGAAAAATAGAAATATTGAAGGTATTCTCTATTGGTGGAGTTTCTTTGGTTTTAGGAAACATGGATACGTGAGTTTGCAAACCTTTTAAGGTGAGGAGATTACGCCGGGGATGTATAAATACGACGAAAACCTTCAGATTATCATACGACGGAACTTTGTTAAGCAAGTACTTATAACGCCCCAACCGCTCCTACCGGTGAGTCACCCATTTCTCTATCGAGCTCGTGGGCCCCATCCCTGTTCGACGGTCGGAACGTTAACCGGGAGGCTTGAAATTCTTGATATACTGACCCTGCAATCACCACGTGACCGTTCGCCGTGTTTTGGCATCACTCACACGGTACCGCGAATGACTTCCCGGTAGGTCACCCATCCTTTGACTACTCCAGCTCAAGCACGCTTAACCCTGGAGTTCTCTCTGGATGTGCAACCGAAAAGGTAAGTGCACTTTGGTGACATAGGTAGCCAAATCAATTCTTTTAACCTCTCCACTTATACCAGAAATCGGGATGTTACAACTTATAACGCCCCAACCGCCCCTACCGGTGAGTCACCCATCCCTCTATCGGGCTCGTGGGCCCCACCCCTGTCCGACGGTCGGTGCGTTATTCCGGAAGGCTCGAAAGTCATGATATACTGACCCTGCAATCACCACGTGACCGTTCCCCGTGTTTTGGCCTCACTCACACGGTACCGCGAATGACTTCCCGGTAGGTCACCCATCCTTTGACTACTCCAGCTCAAGCATGCTTAACCCTTGAGTTTTCTCTGGATGTGCCACCGAAAAGGTAATTGCACTTTGGTGACATAGGTAGCCAAATCAATTCTTTTAACCTCTCCACTTATACCAGAAATCGGGATGTTACAATTCACCCCCACTCACAGAGCGCAACGTCCTCGTTGCGCACCACAACAGGTCCAAAGACGCCTCCCAGGTCAGAACTGGGACGGCTAACCAGCTCTGATACCACTTATAACGCCCCAACCGCCCCTACCGGTGAGTCACCCATCCCTCTATCGGGCTCGTGGGCCCCACCCCTGTCCGACGGTCGGTGCGTTATTCCGGAAGGCTCGAAAGTCATGATATACTGAACCTGCAATCACCACGTGACCGTTCCCCGTGTTTTGGCCTCACTCACACGGTACCGCGAATGACTTCCCGGTAGGTCACCCATCCTTTGACTACTCCAGCTCAAGCACGCTTAACCCTGGAGTTTTCTCTGGATGTGCCACCGAAAAGGTAAGTGCACTTTGGTGACATAGGTAGCCAAATCAATTCTTTTAACCTCTCCACTTATACCAGAAATCGGGATGTTACAGTACTCAAAATGGTGTAACCAGTCCTCGCCCAAATATTTCACAAGTCCTATGACGAGATATAAAAAAAGTCTCGTAACATTAGCTACAAAATGTGTTTTCTTTATGTTATAATCTTTCCAATATCTTTAAAATTGCATCCTATAACCTAAAAAAAAAATAAAACACAATAATTATTTGGAAAACAAGAAAATTATCATAAGAAACGATTTTTCCGAGCTTTACTAGATGCACATTCATGAATAACAGTTTCAAAATCAATGTCATCTAACATATTTTTTTCAATGCATTAAATTGCTAAACCATTTAAACGTTCTTGTGACATAGAAAATCTCATATATTTTTTTCAATAGTTTCAACTTTGAGAAGCTTCTCTCAGCTGATGCTACAGTGAAAGATATAGTTAATAGAAGTCTATAAACAACTGAAACATTAGGATAACAATGTAAATCTTCAACAAATGCAAGCACTTCAATAGGTGTCATATGCACGTCTAGTAAATTGATTAGTAGAATGATCAATTCGGAATAAAAGTAATCTAAATCAACATCAGATACATTGTTATGAGAAAATGTCATTTGAAAACTAATGCAATGTTCTCTTAATTCATTTTCATCAAGTGACTTTAATTTCAATGAATCAAACAAAAATTCAAACACACTTTTAAAAGTAGTCTTTTGCTCAAACCTAATTTTCACCGAAACAATTGTCATGTCTACAACAATAAGAAAATAATTAATTCTAAAATACTCTTCACCTGATAGTGCTTCTTCATTACAAACATTCTCACGAAATTGTCTTTTTCTAAAAACATGAGGTTTACTTGGAAATATAGGATCAACATTTATTTCATGTGCAAGACCTTGAGCTACTTTCAAATAAGAACTAAATCTTTCATCTCTAAACTTTTCAAAAAACAGCATTATACTTTCTGATATGGCCTTTTGTGTGTACTTAAAAGACCACTACAAATCAAAGTAGTATAGATAGTTCGAACCAAAGAAAACCAAGGTTACACTACATATCTGCGAGAGTAAAGTGAAGCTAAGATGAAAGTTTTGTTTATTTGTTTTTCTAAAGCTAAGCAAATATTGTAAATGTACAGGAAAGTTCTATGTATAAACAAAGCGTTAGGTCAAGGGCAAATTCAGAGGAACTCAGAGATTGTGAACCAGATAATCGAACAGGGAAATCATTAAGTGCTTTCTAGAACTCAAAACACTGTTTTATAACCAACCTACTGTCGTAGTATCAATTACTATGTCTAATAACCTAAGATTCTAAACTGTCGTTTGAATTCAGGAAACTAAACATGCATTCAGACCAGGTTTGATATGTTCACCAAACGCCTTAACATCAGCTTTCGTTGGCTAATGACGTTTTGCTCATCTATGTTCTTTCAGGCATTTAAACAATCACTTTTGGTGCATTAAACAACCTAATATCATAAACTAGGTAGCTAATCAAGTTTCAGCATTAAGATCAACAATAGATGAAGAACTAAAAGACAGATCCCTATTCTAACATATATAACTCAACGATTCATAAATACCCTTGAAACCCTTAACCTAAATATAGAACTACTCAGACATGGAGAAGAAAATCACAACAAGAGATGAATAGAAATCCATAAATGAAATAGAAAATAGACAAAAGGGGGTTCAGAATTCTTCTCGAAATATTGCAGAGATTCGTCTCCAAAATCTACAAGTCAAAACACTCTAAAACTCAATGGAGATTTGTCTAAATCCCAAAATCTCAACAAAGTGATCCCCCCCAGATGCTTTAGTTTCTCAAATCTTTGTTTGTAGCTTCCTAATGACCTGAAATGACTCAATAAAGGCTAAAAAGACTCGATAAAGACTAGAAAACAAAGGTTAGAATGAGGTAAAATCGCCTCATATCAACTCAAGCTTAAGTCGCAAAAAAGAGGTTTGAAAACGCGGGAACTCACAAAATCTCAGCAACCGTAATTCAACCACAATCTGCAGACCACCTTCTTTTGAACAAGAGTAGAAAATCCTTACCAAAACCAACCAACATCTTCTCAAACCCTATTCCATACTTATATTCACAAACACATAAAGTCTCAACATCCAGACCATAAACTCTCTACATTCAATTAAGTGTGGCGTGAGTTTCTCATTATAGGCACTACCTAGGAGAGAAAATGTTAGGGAATCAAGAGGCTAATCTAGCGGGGGAGTTTTAGTGTGTTTAGGGATTACCAGAGTTATTTAAATGATGCAGCATATTGCACAGAACGACAAGAGAGAATGGATTCATTGAGGTTCTACAACCTCTAATCACTCTTCTTCTCTTGAAAACTCCTTAAATATCGGTTCTTCTTTCCTTGTGATTGACAGGTGCCGACGGACACATCTTTGAGTTACTAACTCCCCTCTCTTTATCATTGGTTTTTGTTTTTGTTTTTTTTTAAAAGATGCTAAGGAAAGTTTTTTACCTGATGTGTGTCCCTTGAGCATGGAAAATTTCAATCTATCTATCCATATACCCCAACAGGTCATGCGATGTAATTGTCTTTTTCATTGGATAAAACAGAGCAAATGCTCTTATTTGGAGCAGGTGCTCCTGGAACTTTTTCTCAACTTCTAACGGTTCTTCAGCAAGAATGAGTTAGAGGTTGTGTCAATCCTTTTCTCTCCAACCCTTTTGCACATATCTGCACATATAAAAATGAAAAACAAGAGTGCAAGTGGTCTATAAGGAGATTAGGCTCAAGGATGGTACTAGCTAAAGATGAGCTAGCTATTCAGGATCAGTAAGAGTGGTAAAAGTATAAAAAGTCCTAAATATCATTTTGTTTCCCTAATCTAATGCCAATAACAAGAAGATTTTAAGTTCAGATTACGTCCAGATAAAATAGAGTTTAATGTCTTTCCGATGAAACCTTAATGGAATGGGACGTTCTGGAAAGAGAGAGATTCGAATGTGGTGGTCCAGCTTGTCCGTGCACTCAAAATTCTGCAGTAATGGTCACTAGAAAGATAGTCAAAATCACACAAGTGGTTTAAGATCATCATAGATTAAGGTCCTAATTCCCAAAAAGTTCTTGACTCAATAAAATGGACTGACGCAAATAAACGAACTGACTCTAGACTAACTCGAAACAAAGAAAATTAAAGAAAATAAATGGAATCAGTAGTAACAAAACCATCCCCAAAACTTCTTCTCCTTTCTCGGCTGGGGTACTCCATCATCAAAGTTACACCTAGAGCACCTCAGAGGAGCATCCTGAGGATTCGGAGCGGGTGCTCCAGCCAGTTTTTTCATCCTTTTTCACATGCACTTCTTCTCCTCATCAAGAAAACCTGTCTACTCTTTTTTTATTTTTTTTATTTATTTTATGAAACAAAGTAAACTAACACCAAAAGTTATAAGTAAAAACAAAACTAAAATCCAGAGTTTGTACACATACCGGTGGGTTGCCTCCCACAAAGCGCTTGGTTTAAGTCACTAACTTGACTACTGAGCACAAGTGCTAGTCATGAGAATCGAAAGGCTGAGCCAATGCACCTTTGGTCCTCCTCCTATTAGGGTAAGAAACAAAATGTGCAAAAAGGCACACAATTTTCCATAGGAAATAAACAATATTCTCATCAAGGAAGTTAACTACAAATGTAGCATATATCTTCAAATAATCCTTGATAGTGGGATGTTCTTGAGAATAAAATGCATTTGATGGAAAGATAAAGTCAATTTCAGGTTCAAACGAGTTTGCCACATAATAGTCAACTTCATCTCCATCAATCATGTAAAATACAACATTCTCATTCCTATCATCATTCTCAACCGTAGGATTCTCTATTCATGCAAGATCTTATTTACATCAAATTCATCCCCTAGGTCAGATTTTTCAAGAAGAGATACCTCTAGTATTGAAGAATGTAAACTCGAGATCATGATCATTTAAAGCACAAAGATAACTGATATCAAAACATACTTCATGATAATCTCAAGCAAATTTTCCTACTCGTAAGGTATCTAGTCTTTCAGTCTCACATATCAAATCATAACACTCATCAATGAGCATGGAGAAAGGCAAATCATAAACTATATCTCCAATACAAGGCATGTGAATATCCTCATAATCCTGAAATGTAAAGGTTAAGTCGCATGTACCTTGTAATTGGAATGGTGGAACCCAATATATTACCTATTTAAGTGCTTGAGCTACCATTATCTCACAAAATGTAAGCTCTCTTCCTTCCAGTGCTGCCCGATATGACATGAGGTTCAACTGAAACATTACTGCTAGGTTACTCCTTGTCAGCATTGGATTCTCCTTATAAAGCTCATCCAACTCCATTCTTTGTTCTGGTGTAAGTACACTTTCATCAAATGGTGGCTCCATATATGGCTCATCTTGAATGTATTCTTCAAATGTGTCTTTCTCTTCTTGTGGCCAATCATTGTAGTCCATGACCATCAACTACAAAAAAAGAACAAAATGCAAAGTTAGTAAAAATTAGTGTCTTAGACTAAACTCTAGTCCTAGACTCGTATGTAACGCAATTTGTCCCCGGCAAGGGTGTCAAGTTTAATATGACCTTTTGTGTGTACTTATAAGACCACTACAAATCAAAGTAGTATAGATAGTTCGAACCAAAGAAGACCAAGGTTACATTACAAATCTGCGAGAGTAAAGTAGAGTTAAGATGAAAGTTTTGTTTGTTTGTTTTTCTAAATCTAAGCAAAGATTGTAAATGTACATGAAAATTCTATGTATAAGCAAAGCGTTAGGTCAAGGGAAAATTCACAGGAATTCAGATATCGTGAACCAGAGAATCGAAAGGAAAATCATTAACCGCGTTCTAGAACTCAAAACACTGATTTATAACCAACCTACTGTCGCAGTATCAATTACTATGTCTACTAACCTAAGATTATAAACTGTCGTTTGAATTCAGGAAACTAAACATGCATTAAGACTATGTTTGATATGCTCACAAAACGCTTTAACATCAGCTTTCATTTGCTAAGGATGTTTTGCTCATTTGTTCTTTCAGGCATTTAAACAATCACTTTTGGTGCATTAAACAACCTAATATCACAAACTAGGTAGATAATCAAGTTTCAGCATTAAGATCAACAATAGATGAATAACTAAAAGACAGCTCCCTATTATAACATATATAACTCAACGATTAATAATACCCTTAAAACCCTTAACCTAACTATAGAATTACTCAGACATGGAGAAGCAAACCACAACAAGAGATGAAGAGAAATCCATAAAAAAAATAAAAAATAGACAAAAGGGGGTTCAAAATTCTTCTCAAATTATTGCAGATATTCTTCTCCCAAATCTACAAGTCAAAACTCTCTAAAACTCAATGGAGATTTTGTCTAAATCCCAAAAACTCAACAAAGTGATCCCCTCTCTTTTTGCAAGAGACAGGTGCTTTTTTATTCTCCCCCCTTGCGGCCAAAATTAGGTAAATTGACTTTTCTTATTTTTCTCCTGCGTCTGTAGCGGGTGCTCCGAATTCAGAGCGGGTGCTACGCATGAAACTTAGATACTTTTCCTTCATTTCGACTTCCTTTTGCTCCACTTTGACTTCCTTTTTCTCCAGAGGCTTCAATTCCTCAAATCTTCGTTTGTAACTTCCTAGTGACTTGAAATGACTCGATAATGACTAAAAGACTCGATAAAGACTATAAAACAAAGGTTACAATGAGAAAAAATTGCCTCATATCACATTCCAATTGTTTTAAAGCATTATTAATGCATATAGACTTAGATTGTAAATTCTTACTCACCCTGCTTATAGCAAACAGAATTTCATATCAAATAGCCATGCCAAGTAAAAACTCAAAATTCTCAAGTGAACCAACTATACCTTCCGCTTTGCTTTTTGTATGGAATCATCACATGATTCAAATAAATCACATAAAGCTATTCATACCTATGGAGCTTGAAACCTAATAACTTTAACACTTTTGATAGGAATCTCCCAACGAGTATTAGACAAACACTTAACAGTTAAGTAAGGAACATGATCACATAGAATTTTCCATCTTTTTGTAGAACCAGAAAATAGTAAATAAATATATACGCTTCAAAATTCCAAGAAAAAAAATAGCCTTGACACAAGAATGTGCCATATCACTAACCACAATATTGAGACTGTGCAAGCACTTGGAACATATAATGGCTTTTGGATTGATTTCAAGTAATCTCTTTTGAACCCCTTCATGTTTTCTTTTCATATTTGAACATTTGTCATAACCTTGACCTCTTACATTACTAGCATTAAGACTCAGAGATTTTAGTGCATCTATTATTTTAGCAAAGATACCTAATCTAGATGTGTTATCTACAATTAGAAACTCTAAAAAGTACTCTTCTACTTTAATCTTCCTTTCAAACAGCCTTACACATTGGACTATTAATGTCATTTTCTCTTGATGACTCACATCTGGTGTATAATCAAGAATGACAGAAAAATATTTGGCCTCTTTGATTATTTTAACTATAGAAACTTGAAATTTATGTGCCAAAAGAGAAATTAACTCATTCTCAATTCCATGACCAAGATAATGATGGTGTATTTCATGACTATTAATACTCTTAATATGATCTTGCATTATCAAATCAAATTCAGCCATTTATTCAATCATACCTAGAAAATTACCATTACTATCTTGGTAAAGTTTTTCATTTTCCCCACAAAAAGCTAAATTATTTTTAGCAAGACATTTCACAATAACAATAATTCTAACTAAAACTAACCTCCATCATTCTTTCTCTTTTGCAATTTCTTTTGAAATTCTTAATCAATAGTTTTTTTCTTCTCAAATCTAACTTTCAGTTCATTCCAACTTTTCATATTATCCATGTGCTCTACACTTCTCTCGTGTTGCTTAAGTCTCTCGCTAAGATATTTCCAATAACTAAATCCATCATTTGCTAACACACTTGAATAACCATGAGATTTAAACAACTTACAACAAAAACAGTAAACTCTATTCACATATTTAGAATAAACCAACCAATTTCTATCAAAAGTTTTCACATTACTCAAATTTATAGAATAATACTCATATGAGAAATGCCTAATAAACTTATCAAGAGAAAATTTTAAATTCAATTGTATTTTAGGTCCAAATTATATTAATATATCTCTCATTTTATTATCAAGATTTTCCCAATGTCAAGGATCATAAATATCAATCAAAAATGCACTTGACACATTATCATGTTCACTCATTTGATTAAGACCATGAACATTCACACTTTCAAACATAGATGCTTTTGGAACATTATCATGCTCAGTTTGATGACTAGGACCATGACCATCATTATTATTCACATTTTCAGTTGATTGAATAACATTTGCATCAAGTTTTACGGCAAATTTATCTAAAGAGCCTTTTAGAGATTGAACAAATAATTCATCTTATTTTCTTTTTCTGGCGTTTTGCACAGAAAGATGTCATGATATTAACAAAAGGAGAAATAGAACATGGATACATTATGTGGATGACAGGAACTAGTGTGAATGGATTGTGTAATCCCTTTTCACGGTTGAAATTAAAAAATCACAACACCTTAAATAAAACTTAAAAATTCATTAAAAACAAAATGGACTCAACAACAAAGAGAATAGAATATACAATCAGATTATAAAATTAGAACTAAAAGTCTTGAAATTATAACCAAAACAAAGCATCTTCTTTACATATACTTTTGTAAAACGAATCAATCAATGAACCTGTTGATATTAATATTCAATTACTAGTTTACAATTAGAAAATTCAGAATCAGACATGAAGATTGTCATTATTGGGATTCACAATTTGTCAATTATGTTAAGAAGAGTTAAGAAAATAAATCTAAATTGCTTATCGCTGTGATAGCAAATGAATGATGATGATGAACAGTGATAAACAGTGATGGTGATGATGGCAAGAAGAAAAACGAAATCAAAGCAAAAAGATGAAGAATTTTTGTGTCACAGATTTTGGAAGAAGAGAGATTCAGAGAGAACAAAGAGATTCAAGGAGGACAAAAATTTCTTTTTTCTGTAAACCCTAAAAATTAGTCGACAACTTTCTTTTATTTGTAGTATAAACATTTAAATATAAAAGAAATTTGGGCTCCTTAAATTTTGGGCCCCTGGGTGAAGTCACCTTTTCCCTACCTATTTGGGCCGGGGCTGGGTGTAACATTACACACAACTGAGCTCAGCTTCCTGTTGATTAAATATTTTGCCGTCAGAACACATTCTCCTCACAATTGCTTGAAATCTTAAGGCTCTTGCAACATTAAAAACATGTAGGTGTTTCCTCTCCACTATTCTATTTTGTTGTGGTGTTCCCATGCAAGACGTTCCATGAATCAGTCCATTCTTTTAAAAGAAATCGGTTAGACATAGGAATTCAGATCCATTATCATTTCTAACTGCTTTAACTTGTGTATAGAACTTTCTTCCTGTAAGAGCAAAGATTTTCAGATGCGCATGTCCTTTGCCTTTTTCACTCAACAAGTACAACCAAACTCCTCTTGAATAATGACAATAGTATCTTGCCCCTGAATGTGATGGTGTCCGATACGAATCCCGACATAATTAACACAAAATATTTGAAATTTTATTCATATTAATCGGAAAGCAATCTCATATTTTCTTAGCGTGGCGACAGAAATCACATGCTTTATTTAAATGTGCAGAAGAAGAAATAAAACTAAAAACATAAGGAAGCTGTACAACTTTCGCAGATGGATGGTCCATCCATTTGTGCCACAGCTCAAATGACTTATCTCCTCTCGTCGTGACTGATGCTAGAATCTTTGTACTACGAAAGTGAAATGTTCCTCCTACTCTTTTGCCCACTCCAGTCATCACCCTCGTATTGCAATCCTGAACCACAAGAAACAGATCAGCTAATTAAACCACACATCTGTTTTCTTCAATCAACTGTCCCACAAATATCAAATCAAACTTGAACACTTCAACATAATAAACCGATTTCATAATCAGATTAATACCATGGTGTACAAAACCTTCTTTACGAGAAACTTTTTCTCTTCCATCAACCATAATAATCAAAACATGTGACCATATCTCTAACATTTGACAGTGTATCAAATATCCCTGTCAAATGATGTGATGCCCCAGTGTCCTTAATCCAAGATGGAAGAGAATACATACCAGAAATTTTTTCGGTGGTGTTTTCTTTGCCAGTATTGAGTATGCTCTTCCATTGTAGCTCAGTGAATCCACTTACATCATATGGTCATGATCTGTGACAACATGATTCACTTGTTCATGAAGGTTTTCAATATTTGGAACATGTACTCGATTCACATAAGTCACTTGTCCTTGCCCTCTTCCTTCATTAGAGCTCCCACTTAACCTAGCTCCACCACGGCCTCTCCCTTATAGTGTTCTACTTTTTGGCCTTTCACCCCACCACTCTGTATAGCAAATCACAACATAGCAACTGTCAAATGTATTTCCATTATGATTGTAATGTTTGCATACGGATCCTTTTTCTTTTTCAACACTTCGCGGATGGGTTTGTACCGCGAAAGCTGTCATTTCAGGCCTTTCTTCTCCATTTGCACGGAGATCTTCTTCTTGCCTCACAATGTTATAAACTTCTTCAAGTGGCTGCAACTGGTGTACCTTGTCTTCTTCAGACAGAACTGATCATCCAGAAAAAGCACATCTTGTGCTGTACCAAGATCACACATACACATTCTACATAGTGCAAGTTATCAATAGAAGATAGCTTGCGAGACTGCCCCACATCCGAAACAGCTTTCCATAGTATGACTCGATCACAAGTCTACTCTGTTTATAGCAACCCAATCAAGCTTTGATTTGCTGAATTTGAGGATCATTCATCATGGAAAAACGTTTCTTCAAGTGTTCCCACAACCTCATGCAACATCTTTGTGAGAAATGATTGAACGCAATGTAGGATCAATGTCTTAGACGTTAATTGAGTTTCTTAATAGTGTTTTTACATTTGTTGATTTCATACATTAAGAGTCGTGTCTTGTCGAAAATTAGTTAATGTTAACAGTCATTAGTGGAGAGTTACAACTTTTCTTGTTTGTGTTGTTTCCGTCGAGTCTGTTATAAGTGAAAAGTCTATATAAGACGTGGTCTCTATATTTGTAAAACATTTAGTTCTGCAATTAATAAAAAGTGTGTTTTTGAGTAAACACGAGAATCACTTTTCATACTCAGTTTTTTTCACTAAGAAACAGAACACGTTTTGTTCTTTGTAAGGAAGAAGCTTTTGCTTCTAACATGGTATCAGAGCCCCACTGATTCAAGGGCCAATTCAAGTACAAAGGTAATGCCAAAGCAAAAAAAAACACAGCCAAGATGGAGACAACATCACATCAAATAATTCCTATATTTGATGGAGAAAATTATGATTTCTGGTGAATCAAAATAACGACAATTCTCAAAACCAGGAAATTATGGACAGTGGTGGAGAGCGGAACTTCAAACCGACCAGAGTAAGAAGATCACACTCCTGAAAGTTTGCGATTGAGAAATCAATGGGAGGAAGAATCAACAAAGGATTTGATGGCGCTGCAACTATTGCGAACGGCAGTGTCAGATTAAATATTTCCACGTATAGCACCAGCGACTACCTCTAAAGTTTCTTGGGATGCGTTGGAGTCTGAATTTCAAGGAACTCATCAAGTTTGATTGATAAAACTCCAATCGCTGAGAAGAGAGTATGAAAATTTGAAGATGAATGACAGTAATAACATCAAAATATTCACGGACAAATTGTTTGATTTTGGAAATCAATTGAGAGTCCATGGAGAAGAGAAAAAATTCTATCAAATTGTTCAAAAATAATTCATCTCGCTCCCTACAAGGTTTGATATTATCGTTGTTGTAATGGAGCAAACAAAAGATTTAACATCATTGGCCGTGTTGGACTTGATCGGTACTCTTCAAGCGCATGAGAATCATGTTTCTTCACGATATGAGAGTTCTTCTGAAGGGGCATTCAATGCTCAACCAAGAGGAGGAAAATGTGGTTTCGTAATGGAAAATAACAGATTTGGTGATCGCCAAGTAAAAAGCAAAAAGTGGTGTTGTATCTGTAAGAGAGATAATCACACACAAGCAGATGTTGGAAGAAACAGAACAAAGGTTCTCAGCAAAAAGGTTCGAATAATAAGAGAAAATGTTACAACTGAAGAATGATTGGACATTTCTCAAGGGATTGTCGTTCAAAGAAATATGAACGAGCACATATGAGTCTTGAAGATGAAGACGAAGAAGACGAAGTTTGAGTTCATATGCTCTTTAGTCAGCCCCGACCTAAATAGGTAGGGCAAAGGTGCCTTCGCCCAGGGGCCCAAAATTGAAAGGGCCAAAATTTATTTAAAATTTTTTAAATGTTTATACTGCAAATAAAAAAAAAACTGTCGACTGATTTCTTGGGTTTACATAAAAAAAAAATATTTTGTTCTCCCTGAATCTGTATTCTCCCAATCTCTCTTCTTCCAAAATCTTTGACACCAAAATTATTCATTTTTTTTTTTGCTTTTATTTCGTTTTTCGTTTTGCCATCATCACCATTCACCATTTATCACTGTCCATCATCACCATTTATTTGCTATCACTGCCGTAAGCAATTTTGATTTATTTTCTTAACTCTTCTTAACATAATTGAGAAATTGTGAATCCCAATAACGAGAATCTTCATGTCTGACTCTGAATTTTCTAATTGTAAATTAGTAATTGAATATTAATATTCAATTATTCATTCGTTTTACAAAAGTATTTGTAAAGAAGATGCTTTGTTTTGGTTCTAATTTCGAGACTTTTAGTTCTAATTTTATAATCTGATTGTATATTATATTCTCTTTGTTGTTGAGTCTTTTTCGTTTTTAATGAATTTTAAAGTTTTATTTCAGATGTTGTGATTTTATAATTTCAACCGTGAAAAGGGATTACACAACACATTCACACTAGTTCCTGTCGTCCACATAATATATCTAGGTTATATTTCTCCTTTTGTCAATATCATGACATCTGGTTGTGCAAAACGGCAGAAAAAAAAATTAGATGGATTATTTGTTCAATCTCTAAAAGGTTCTTTAGATAAATTTGTTTTAAAACTTGATGCAAATGTTTCTCAATCAACTGAAAACATGAATAATAACCATGCATTTGATTATGGTCATGGTCCTACTCATCAAACTGAGCATGATAATGTTCCAAATGCATCTATGTTTGAAAGTGTGAATGTTCATGATCTTAATCAAATGAGTGAACATGATAATGTGTCAAGTGCATTTTTGATTGATATTTATGATCATAGATATTGGAAAAATCTTGATAATAAAATGAGAGATACATTAATAGAATTTGGACCTAAAAGAGAATTGAATTTAAAATTTCTTCTTGATAAGAACAATAGGTATTTCTCATATGAGTATTATTCTAGAAAATTGAATAATAGAGAAACTTTTGATAGAAATTGGTTGGTTGATTCTAAACATGTGAATAGAGTTTACTGTTTTTGTTGCAAGTTGTTTAAATCTCGTGGTTATTCAAGTGTGTTAGCAAATGATGGATTTAGTGATTGGAAACATCTTATCGAGATACTTAAGCAACATGAGAGAAGTGTAGAATACATGGCTAATATGAAAACTTGGAATGAACTGAAAGTTAGACTTGATAAGAATTTAACTATTGATAAAGAATTGCAAAAAGAAATTGCAAAAGAGAAAGAACGATGGAAGCTAGTTTTAGTTAGAATTATTGTTATTGTGTAATGTCTTGCTAAAAATAATTTAGTTTTTCGTGGGTCAAATGAAAAACTTTACCAATATAGTAATGGTAATTTTCTAGGGATGATTGAATCAATTTCTGAATTTGATTTGATAATGCAAGATCATATTAGGCGTATAAATAGTCATGAAATACACCATCATTATCTTGGTCATAGAATTGAGAATGAGTTAATTTCACTTTTGGCACATAAAGTTCAAGTTTCTATAGTTAACATTATCAAAGAGGTCAAATATATTTTTGTCATTCTTGATTATAAACCAGATGTGAGTCATCAAGAGCAAATGACATTAATAGTTCGATGTGTAAGGCTGTTTAAAAGAAAGACTAAAGTAGAAGAGTACTTTTTAGAGTTTCTAATTGTAGATGACACATCTGGATTAGGTATATTTGCTAAAATAATAGATGCACTAAAATCTCTCAGTCTTGATGTTAGTAATGTGAGAGGTCAAGGTTATGAAAATATGAAAGGAAAACATCAAGGGGTTCAAAAGAGATTACTTGAAATTAATTCAAAAGCATTATATATGTCATGTGCTTGTCACAGTTTCAATCTTGTGGTTAGTGATATGACACATTCTTGTGTAAATGCTATTTTTTTTTTTGGAATTTCGCAGCGTATATATGTATTATTTTCTGGTTCTACAAAAAGATGGAAAATTCTATGTGATCATGTTCCTTACTTGACTGTTAAGTGTTTGTCTAATACTCGTTGAGAGAGTCATATCAAAAGTGTGAAAGCTATTAGGTTTCAAGCTCCTCAGGTACGATTAGCTTTATGTGATTTATTTGAATCTTGTGATGATTCCATATCAAAAAGTGAAGCAGAAAGTTTAGTTGGTTCACTGGAGAATTTTGAGTTTTTATGTTGCATGACTATTTAGTATGAAATTCTGTTTGTTATAAACACGGTGAGCAAGAATTTACAATCTAAGTCTATATGCATTGATAATGCTTTAAAACAATTGGAAGGTATAATGTTGTTTCTTGAAAAGTTTAGAGATGAAGGGTTTAGTTCTTGTTTGAAAATAGCTTAAGGTCTTGCACATGAAATGAATGTTGATCCTATATTTCCATAAACATCATGTTTTTAGAAAAAGACAATTTGATGAGAATGTTTGTCATGAAGAAGCACTATCACGTGAAGAGTCTTTTAGAGTTAATTATTTTTTTTATGTTGTAGACATGGCAATTGTTTCAGTGAAAAATAGGTTTGAGCAAATGACTACTTTTAAAAGTGTGTTTGGATTTTTGTTTGGTTCATTGAAATCAAAGTCACTTGATGAAAATGAATTAAGAGAACATTGCATTAGTTTTCACAAGACATTTTCTCATAACAATGTATCCGATGTTGATTTAGATGATTTTTATTCTGAATTGAAAATCTTGCAAATCAATTTACTAGACGTGCCTATGACACCTATTGAAATGCTTGAGTTTGTTGAAGATTTACATTGTTATTCAAATGTTTCAGTTGCTTATAGACTTCTATTAACTACACCTGTCATTGTAGCATCAGCCGAGAGAAGCTTCTCAAAGTTGAAACTATTAAAAAGTTATATGAGATCTTCTATGTCTCAAGAACGTTTAAATGGTTTAGCAATTTTATATATTGAAAAAGATAGGTTAGATGACATTGATTTTGAAACTGTTATTCATGAGTTTGCATCAAGTAAAGTTCGGAATAACTGTTTCTTATGATAATTTTCTTCTTTTCCAAATAATTATTGGGTTTTATTTTGCTTCAGGTTATAAGATGCAATTTTAAAGATATTGGGAAGATTATAACATGAAGAAAATATGTTTTGTAACTAGTGTTATGGGACTTTTTTATATCTCGCCCTAGGGCTTGTGAAATGTTTGTACCAGCGCTGTCTTTAGTGCAAGTGAAGAATCACCAGAGATCATAAAAGATGTATGGTTGGTGGATAGTTGGTGCACATATGACGAAAGAAGTGAAATATTTCACTAGACTTGATAGAAGTGTGAATGTTCCCATAAAAGTCGGAAATGGAGACGTCGTAATGACAGCCAGGAAAAGAGGATATCTCTAACATGACAAACAAATGAAGAAGTGTGATCAAATATGTATTTATGGTGCCTGGGTTGGCAGAGAATTTACTGAGTGTTCCAAAAATCATATCTCGTGTAACCGCGTCTTGTTCGAGAAGAAACAGTGTATAATCTTAATCCCATGGGGAAGAAGATTACAAAGAGTCAAATGATGGAAAAAAACATTTCAACCAAATGGAACTCTCAAGAAAGTGCCATGGTTAGCCGTGAAGAAGAGGAAATAGGAATGGAGTTATGGAATCAAAGGTTTGATCACGTGAGAAATTCAAGGCTGCAACAAATGCGGAACAAAAAGATGGTAACTGGATTACCTAAGTTTCAAGTAAACAAAGAAGTGTGTGGAGCATTTAATCTTGTAATTGAACAAAAACAAAGGAGAAACTTGAGATTGATCACACTGATGTTTACGGACCGATGCAAACCGTTTCAATTGATGGAAGTCAATACTTCTTGCTGTTCATTGATGATTATACTCGGATGTGCTAGGTATATTTTCTGATGAACATGTCTGAAGTCTTCTCAATGTTTAAGAAATTCAAAGCTTTGGTGGAAAGTCAATCGGGATGTCGGATAAAAACTTTATGTTCTGACGGCCGTGGTGAATTTGCCTCAAACGAATTCAATCAATTCTGTCAAGGATGTGGAATCAAGAGGCAGGTGACGGTGCCGTATTCGCCTCAACAAAATGGCGTTGCAGAACGTAAAAATCGATCGCTTGTGGAGATGGCACGAATTATGATTACGGATCAGGGACTTCCATATAGATTATGGGCAGAAGCGGTGTATTGATATGAGGCGATTTTGTCTCATGCTAACCTTTGTTTTGCAGGTTTTATCGAGTCTTTTTAGTCTTTATCGAGTCGTTTCAGGTCACTAAATAGCTATAAACGAAGACATGAGGGATTGGAGCCCGATGGAGCACCTGCTCCCTTTTAGAGCACCTGCTCCCTTTTAGAGCATATGCTTCACTATGGAGCACGTGCTCCATCCGTCCGGAGCAGATATGAAAACTCCACTTACCTAGTTTTGGGACGCGAAGGAAGGAAGAAAAAGGGGGAACCGTCGCGACCATCATCTTATCTTGTACTTTTCGATTTTCTAGCTAGAGAGAGACTTTTGATAAGAATCTTTGAGAGTCCTTCTACTTGTAAGACTTGGAGAAGAATCTCTGCCACACTTAAGAAGAATTCTGAACCTTAATCATTTCTATTTTATATTCTATGAATTTTCTTTCGTTTGTTGCTGTGTTTCCCGATTTCATGTCTGAGTAGATCCTCTTGTTAGATCAAGGAGTTCAATGGTATTCACGAGTTGATGGGTTGAACACAAATAGAGATTTGAATAGATTGTCTTCACCACTTGTTAGTCTTAATGCCTGAATTGAACTGATCACTTAATTCATGATTTTAGGTTAATCTATTCATCAAAAGTGTAATAGGTTGCTAGAAGAGACTTTGGTGAGCAATTTGTCCTTAGCCAACGACAGTTGATGTTAAGGCAATTGTGAGCATATCGAACCTATGCATTAATGCTTATCCGCGATTCTAGGACCAAACGACAGTTTAAGATTTTAGGTTGTTAGATAAAGTTGTTGATGCCACGACAGTGGATTAATATTACTTCTATGTTTGAGCTCTAGGCTGGCGTTTAGTTGGGGAAATCGGCTTATTCGTGCCCAAACTATTGTAATAGGTGTTAATAAATCACTGCATAATTTTAGTGTGCTAATGAATACCTACACTCTAACTAATTGGGATATCAATACACAAACACTGCTTTCGGTTGCCGAAAACAGCATTGACTACGAACCCGTTAGTCAACCGTGTGCTTCCGTTAACGAAAATGAATCGTCTCCTTAGTCAAAGTCCACACTGGAACAATAATTAAAACGACACCGTTTTATTTAGGTTAATTCCCAAAATTAGGCTAATTCGAACCAGAATTTGGGCGTCGAGTGTGAAAGTGTGTAAGAGATATTCTTCGCCATAACCAAAAATTGGATTTCAGACTTGTTGTTTGTGAATATAGTTGGCTGTCTGAGTAATCAATCGAAGGAAATTTCAAGTTTAATCAACTTCTGGGGTCTCAATCTCTAAAAAAAATGAGGTACGTTTGAGTTTTTATTATGAAATCGATTTTGAATTGTTTAATCGATACTTGATTCTTTTGAGTTGTTTAATCGATGGAAATATAAAATTCATTGTCCTCCAATATGCTTTTTATAGAATTCAGACCTTAGTATAAGAGTTTTTTTTGTTTGAAAGCACCATGTCATGCATACACTCTTCTTCTTCACATCATTCTTTGTTTTTTTTCTACAGTGACGATTCGGACACCACCTTCATCATCAATCATGGTGGCATGTTTGAACGAGAAGCGGATGATACCATATTTTACATCGGTGGCTCTGTGACTGAGGTTATTGCACCTGCGACTGCATTGTATCAAAGGATGCCTGTGAGTTTGTATAGTCAGAGAGTATGGTACAAAATGCCATATGAAGATTTGAGTGAGCTGAAGATTTTGTGCCATGGAGTCGACAATTTTTCGAAGATGTGTGAGGCAAGTAGATGGTGCAAATCAGTGGAAATATATATGGAGCATGATGAAGAATTTAACATGCTCAGTGAAGGCATAGATGAAAATGAAGGAGAAGGTGAAAATTATGAACATGAAGGAAGAAATCAATGTAGAGAGCAAGGAGAAGAGGAGAGAGGAGATGAAGAAAGAGAAGAAGGAAGAGAGAAAGGAGGGGCAGAAGATGAGATGTGTGATGAGCAAGCTCGTGTGGAAGAAATAGTGTCCACATTTGTTGATGAGGAAGAGAATGATGACTATCGACGAACTCCTCGTACTTCACATTTTGAAGGAGAAGATAATGAGAGGGTTTATTATGATAGGTGGGTTAGAGGAAGTGGAAAACTCGAGATTAGGCAAGTGTTTGTAAGTGTGGGTGAATTTAGAGAGGCTGTGTTCGAGTATGCTTTAAAAGGAGGTTGGAATATCCAGTTCACGAGGTGGGGAGCTAAAAAATCTGAGGCTAAGTGTTGTATCAATAACTGCAAATGGAGAATTTACTGCTCATACGAGGAAGCTGTTTCACAATGGATGGTTAAATCCTTTCAAGAGGAGCATACATGTCACAAAGATGGGTGTTGTAAGATATTGTCGGAGAGTGTGATTTGTGGCATGTTCATCAATGAGCTGAGAAACAATCCTCTACTGAAGCTTATAGTTATGCAAGAACGTATCCATGAACGGTACAATGTGGCATCTTCATTTGATCAATGTCGGAAGGCAAAGAAGAGAGCATTGGATCTCATTGAAGAAGAATTCAATGAACAATATAGGAGGATGAAAGACTACCGATATGAACTTCTAGGGTAAGTAGATTATGTTGTGTTTGATAAAACTTTTAAGAATTTGTCCTTATGTTTTGTGTTTTGTCTATTGTTGACTCAGGACAAATCCCGGCTCCACAGTAGAGCATCTGACAACGATAGCAGATAATGGTAAAGAAGTGTTTGATAGTTTTTACATGTGTTTTGCTGGACTGCGTAACACATGGAGAGACCATTGTCGACCAATCTTCGGGATCGATGGATTTTTTTTGAAGTCCAATGAGAAAGGACAAATCTTGGCAGCTGTTGGAAGGGATGCAAACAATCAAATATACCCTTTCGCTTGGGCAGTGGTTCAAGTGGAAAACACCTAGAGCTGGATTTGGTTCATTAAGCATCTGAAAAAAGACCTGGAATTTAAAAATGGTGATGGATTCACTCTCATATCCGACAGGCAGAAGGTAAGAATAATTCGAAATTATGGTTCAGTCAATCTCTATTTATGAGTTAACAATAATATTTTGTATACACTTTAGGGATTACTTAAAGCTGTGGACCAAGAACTACCACAGATTGAACACTGAATGTGTGCAAGACACATTTATGGAAATTTGAAGAAGGTGTATCCGAAAAGGCCTCGGATGAAAGGGTTGTTTTGGGAGGTTGTAGAGAGTTTCAATGTACCTGATTATGAAGCAAGTTTGGAGAAGATGAAGGATTACGATATCGGTGTATATGACACCTTCATGAGTAGGAATCCGAGAAATTGTAGTCGGGCATACTTCAAGACAACTTCCTCTTGTGAAGATGCACTGAATAATTTTTCAGAATCATACAACAATTCCATTAATAATGCACGTTCAGTGCCATTGATTCAAAGCTTGGAGACAATGAGGAGACAAGCGATGGTGAGGATTGAGCTAAGGAGGAATAAAACTGAAAAGCACAAGAGCAAACACAGTCTGAAAGTTGGCATTGTGATCACTGAAGAAGAGAAAGAGGTGAAAAATCTCAGGTCAATCTCTGGACGTCCAGACATCTTTGAAGTTAAGGAGAAAGGCCAAAGTTATAGAGTTAATATGAAGGAGAGGACATGTAAGTGTCGGAGATGGGATTTGATAGGGATACCATGTCGTCATGTGTTGTGTGTTGTCTTTGACAACAAGAAGACATACAAGACAGAAGACTTGGTTTCAGATTAGTATTTGACGAGTACATGGCGGGCGCAATACATTGACTCCATTGAACCTGTCAATGGGATGAAGTTCTGGAAGAAAAGTGAAGAAACAAGAATTAAGGCACCGGAAAGAGAGGTCTTTAAGGGGCGGAAAAGAAAGCCAGAGAAGAGGATGAAGGGTATTCACGAGTCACCAACGAAAGGAAAGAAGGTGACCAAACATGGCCGCACAATGCATTGTAACAGATGTAGTATGGCTGGACATAACGCATCTACATGCACCAATATCGGAGTCTCTGGTAAGCCTATACCATCTAAAAAGCCAAAAAAGAGTAAGACATCAAACACAGAGGCTGAATTTATGACACTTGATGATGGGCCAGGTCCTAGTCAACCAACACAAACATGACGAGGTGATTAGGTTTTTAATGTTTATAATTTGATGTTTGTTTGAGATGGTTTGATAATTGTTGATGGTTTTTATGGTTTTTATGGTTTTCTTGTTTATTTTGCAGGTGCAGCTTAGATATGCAGGAGAGGAGAGTAGTTTTTTGGCGTTTTTATCTCCTTATCTTAGTTTATTATCGGGGTTTATGTGGTTTTAGGTAAGCAAACATTAGTGTGTTTTTTGCGTTTTGGTTGTATGAAACTCACTTGCTTATCTCATTTCTGGTCTTTTGTATGAATCATATTTTCTGAAATATTTAGAGCATAAGAAGAATATTTAGAAACATTGATCATCAAATCATCAAAATAGCAACATAGATTAAACAAACCAAACAAAGTTTACAGGAAGTTTAGACTACACCAAAAGGTAACAACAGCTCAAAGTTTAGACTACACCAAAAGCCAGTAATAACACCCAATAACAACAACTCTAATAACCAACATGTTCTTCAAGTTACACATATCTCCTACACTTACTTTAACTTCTTTCTCACATCCTCCTATCTCGATTTTCATTGCTTCTATCTTCTTCTCAAATCCACGAACCGTTTCCTTCTTTTCTTCTATCTCTTTCTCAAATGCATTGACCACTTCTTCACAAATTCTTCTTTCACCTACTAAATTCTTAATTGTTTCCTTCATGTATTCAATCTTCTCTACCATTGACTCATCAGTCCATTTGAACAAATGGAACTTATCCTTCACATAATAAAACTGTTTCAATTCATCTTTTAACTATAGTCAAATCGTACAAAATTTCCAAAAATGATTATCGGTTTCATATTATTAACACCTGAAAATCGCACAAAAGCCATATATATACCTTCTCGGAACCAACTGGGCAACAATGAAATAATCTTCCTGGATTTTTCGCTGTGTTTGAAGTTCTTATGACTGAATATTCTCCACACTTACAAGCATTGGAAAAACCTCTTACACGAACACCACGACCTAAATTTACACTCAATCCTTTGAATATCCCACCGAAATTCAAGTTAAGAAATTTAAACTGAAACTAAAATTTATCAGCTAAATACATTTACAAGGAGATACAGAACGATTAACATACCCGAATTTGCAGAAGATGCTGTCTGATTAGAGGATGTAGTCATTCTCTTTTGTTCTCCTCCCCAAATTATAAACCCTAGGCAATGAAGGTTTTCCCCCAATTATATAAGCTTGACGAAGGGGATAAACAACCCTGTGAATGTGTTCCTTTTTTTTTCTTTTGAAGAAAACGGCGTCGTGTTCATTTTCGTTAACAGAAGCACACGGTTGACTAACGGGTTCGTAGTCAATTCTGTTTTCGGCAACCGAAAGCAGTGTTTGTGTATTGATATCCCAATTAGTTAGAGTGTAGGTATTCATTAGCACACTAAAATTATGCAGTGATTTATTAACACCTATTACAATAGTTGGGCACGAATAAGCCGATTTCCCCGTTTAGTTGCCCCTGAATAGTTGTTCGATCCCTTACTCTGAATTTCCTGCGAGAATACCTTGGTCTAACGCTTGTTTTATCTGAAGTTTAATTACTGTTTGAATCCGTTACTTGTTTTACAACCAACAAAACCAACTTGCTTGCTTAGCTTTCTTTCAATACCTCATAGATACAAAGTGTAACACTGGTCCTCTGGAAATCGAACATATTTGTATCACAATCATAAGCTGTGCACTTGCAGTAGAAAATAGAACTCTAAATCCAGTCTATCAAGTTTTTTGCGCCGTTGCAACGGAGACCAATTCGTTACCTCTGTTTCTTGGTTTGAATTTTAGTCTAAGATCTTTCTAATCTGTTTATATTCTTCTCTCTTGTGTGTGTTTCACGTGCATGACCACAAGAACCACAAGGAGCAAGAACTCTGAGAATCTCGTCATCCTAACCAACGAAGAGTTATCTAGAAGAGAGTGAGAAAACAGGCAAACCGACCTGCACAAGTGTTTGCTCCTGTTCCTGTTCCTACTACAGACACTACTCCTGTCTCTGCACCTGTCCACGTTCCTGATATTGTGGATATGGCCGACAGAGGCAATGCTGAAATATCAGCTGAGCTGCAAAGACTTCGTCAAGAGATGGAGCAACTGAGACAACCGCGGCAGCAACAGCCGGCGATTGGAGATAAGGACAATCCGCATGCCTATATCAAAATAGAGCTGTGATTGTCCCACCCACGATTCAGAGGCAAGATTTTGAGATCAAGCCTCAAATGATCACTTTGGTGAAGCAGCATTTATTCCATGGTTTGCCTGCAGAAATTTCGATGGACCACATCGAAAATTTTGAAGAAATCTGCAGCACTACTGGTTCAAATGGAGTGCCTCACGACTTTCTGAAGTGTAAGCTGTTCCCATTCTCTTTGGCGGACAAAGCTTCACGCTGGCTTAAGTCATTACCACCTGGGTCTTTGAAAACATGGGCTGAGTGTAGATCAACATTATTGGATCACTTTTACACCAAGTCCAAGACCGCAGCTTTGAGGAACAAGATATCCTCATTCCAGCAAAATTCCGGAGAAGCCTTTTGCGAAGCTTGGGAAAGGTTCAAGGAGTACAGAAGAGAGTGTTCTCATCATGGGTTTACTGATGAACAAATTCTGGGCACCTTCTATGATGGTGTTGATTGGGATTACAGGAATGCTCTGAATGCAGCTAGTAATGAAGATTTTATGACAAAGTCCAAGGAGGGTACTTTTGAACTGATTGAGAACTTGGCTGCAAGTTCCAGCAGCAAGTCCCCTGAATACGACAGAACAAGGAAAGTCAGTAGCGTGGAAGCTCAAAAGATTGATAAGCTCACAGCTAAGGTGAACCTTTTGCTAAAAGGAAACCAAAAGACAGTCCATTTTGTTGATGAGAATGGAGAAGCACCTCTATCTAAAGAGTTTGGATAAGACCAGGATGATAATCAGCTGGAGGTCAACTATGTGAATGGACAAGGGTTTGTGCAGAATCGTGGGTTCAATCAAGCTTACAGGAGCCGTCCCAACTTATCCTACCGGAGCACCAATGTGGAGAACCCACAAGATCAAGTATATCCACAACAGCAAGGGGGCCAGAACCAGCTGTCTCAGAATGTGGGGTATCAGAAAAGCTACTCTAACAATTCACAAGGGAAGCAGTTCATCACAAATCAGGGGCAGAGTCGATTCCAAGGGGGACAACAAAAGTCGCAATATACTAACATGCAGCCTTCATCAAGTTCTGCAAACACTTCTCAAGATGATTTGAAGAACCTTATGCAGCAGCTGTTGCTTAACCAGAAAAATTCATCTTCAGAAATCAATGCTAAGGTTGATCACATGTACAATGACATGAATGGAAAGTATGATGCTGTGTGGACTCACATGAAGAAATTGGATGTTCAAGTTGCACAAACTGCAGAAGCAGTCAAGAGAACACCTAGGACTCTCCCTGGGAAACCTGAAAATTCAAGAGCTGAATACATCAATGCCATCGAACTGAGAAGTGGGAAGACACTTCAGGTTCCTACAACACCAACTCAGAAATCGGATAAGGGGAAAGAGATCGCCGGGGAGCACCTGCTCCAGGAAGGACAACATGCTTCAGGCGAAGAAAACTCGAAGGAGCATCCCTCGACGTCCGGAGCACCTACTCCGACTTCATCTCAGGATGCTCCAAGCGGAGATTTTACGATGGAGCATCCCAGCCCATCGACGGAGCACCTGCTCCATCAGGGTGCTCCACCCACACCTGCAGAAAAACCTGCAGCAGTCCCCGAAAGGATTTACAAGCCTAAGGTACCCTACCCAGTCCCACCTAAGATATCACGTAAGGACCTAGAAGAGGCTAAATGTTAGGAGCTGCTTCGAGACATAACCATTAAAATTCCATTGGTTGATGCTGCCCAAATGATGCCATCTTTGAAGAGGTACATAAAAGGATTTCTGGTCGGAAGAGTGGCTGACGAGGAGGATGTGATGCTGGTTTCAAAGGACTGTAGTGATGTATTGCAAAATGAAGTACTCAGGAAGATGGGTGATCCAGGGAGGTTTGTCTTATATGTGCAAATTGGACCCAACATCTTTGCTTGCTCACTTTGCAATTTGGGTTCAAGCGTAAACCTTATGCCATACTCTGTGGCTAAAAGATTGGGCTTCACCAAGTTAAAGCCGACAAGGATCTCTCTGCCCGTAGGAGTCCTTGAGGATTTACATGTGACGATAGGGAACATACTGATACCTACTGAATTTGTGGTTCTGGAACTTGATGAAGAGCCCAGAGACCCTCTTATTTTGGGTAGACCGTTCCTTTGTACAGCTGGTGCATTAATTGATGTGAGGAACGGAGTGATTGATCTCCAACTGGGAGATATTATGGTGAAGTTCGAGATGGATAAAATCCTTAAAAGACTCATGCTGGATGGGCAGACATTCACCACTGAAGGTGATGATGCAATCTCAGACCCAATGGTTGAAGAGGTTTTATCCAATGATCATTGTAGGTTGCATTGACTATGGCTGAAGGAAAACATGGTTTTCTGAGTGAGGATGCTGATGGTTTTGCAAAGATGCTGGACTCAAGCCTCGGTTTGGAAAGGATGGTAGCCTACATGAGCCTGGAAGAGAGGCAAAACTCGACTGCAGAAGTCAATGATGGAGCACTTGCTCTGAATATAGGAGCACCCGCTCCGAATTCAAGTCTTGTCGATGGCCCTTGGAGCGAGCTGAAAGCTCCCAAGCTTGAGCTGAAAACACTTCCTGCCGGGCTAAGGTACACATTCCTTGGAACGAACTCTACTTACGCTGTGATAGTAAACTCTGAGCTGAACAATGTTGAAGTTGCTTTGCTTTTGTGCGAGCTTAGGAAGTATAGAAATGCATTGGGATACTCACTTGATGATATCACTGGAATCTCTCCTGATCTTTGCATGCATAGAATATATCTAGAAGATGAATCGATGAGCTCTATAGAACATCAAAGAAGGTTAAACCCGAATTTAAAGGATGTTGTTAAGAAGGAGATAATGAAACTTCTAGAAGCTGGTGTAATCTATGCTATTTCCGATAGTACATGGGTTAGTCCTGTTCGTGTAGTTCCTAAGAAGGGTGGTATCACTGTGATTAAAAATGATATGAACGAACTGATACCAACTAGGACTGTAACTACGCATAGAATGTGCATAGATTATCGGAAATTGAATGCTGCAACCCGTAAGAACCATTTTCCTTTGCCCTTTATCGATCAAATGCGTGAAAGATTGGCTAACCACCCATACTACTGCTTTCTAGATGGTTACTCTGGTTTCTTTCAGATCCCCATCCATCTGGATGACCAGGAAAAGACGACGTTCACATGTTCTTATGGCACCTTCGCCTATAGGCGAATGCCGTTCGGCTTGTGCAACGCTCCAGCTACATTCCAGAGGTGCATGATGTCCATTTTTATTGACCTCATCGAAGACATTATGGAGGTTTTCATGGACGATTTTTTCGTCTATAGAAGCTCTTTTTCTGTCTGTTTGTCGAATTTGTGCAGGGTACTTCAACGATGTGAAGAGAAACATCTGGTTCTGAACTGGGAAAAGTGTCACTTCATGGTGAGGAATGGGATCGTGCTGGGTCATCGAATCTTAGAGCAAGGTATCGAGGTGGATAAGGCAAAGATAGAGGTCATGATGAGCTTGTAACCGCCTACATCCGTCAAGGGAATCCGCAGTTTTCTGGGTCACGCTGGTTTTTACCGGAGGTTTATCAAGGACTTTTCCAAGATAGCGAGGCCTCTTACTCAGCTGTTGTGCAAAGAGGCAAAGTTTGAATTCGATAGCGCCTGCCTTGAAGCTTTCCACACGATCAAAGGAGCGCTGGTCAGTGCTCCTATTGTGCAACCACCAGATTGGGAGTCGCCATTCAAAATCATGACAGACGCAAGTGATTATGCAGTCGGCACAGTTCTGGGTCGGAGGAAAGACAAGAAGCTGCATGTCATCTATTATGCGAGCCGAACTCTGGATGAGGCTCAATGCAGGTACGCCACCACAGAGAAGGAACTTCTAGCGATTGTTTTTGCCTTTGAAAATTTTCGATCTTACCTTGTTGGGTCAAAAGTAATCGTGCACACGGACCATGCTGCACTGAAGTACCTGTTGACTAAGAAAGATGCCAAACCAAGGCTACTACGATGGATTCTTTTGCTACAGGAATTCAACCTTCAAATCGTAGACAAGAAGGGAGTTGAGAACGGAGTTGCAGATCATCTATCTAGGATGAGGATAGACACTGAGATACCCCTAGATGACAGTTTACCTGAGGAGCAAGTTTATGCTATATGTGTATGCCAAGTCGTGGAGCACCCACTCCGTTTCGGAGCACCTGCTCCATCCTATTTTTGCAGCCAAATCGATAGGGCACTGCACACTAAGATACCTTGGTTTGGAGAGATTGCTAACTACCTAACTGCTGAGCAAGAGCCTGAGGGATTTGTGGGTAACAAGAAAAAGAAGTTTTTGAAGGATATAAGGCAATACTTTTGGGATGAGCCCTACCTCTACAAGCATTGCAAAGATGGAGTTTTCAGAAGATGTGTAGCTGACGTGGAGATTCCAGAAATTTTATACCACTGCCATGGCTCTCCATATGTTGGACACTTTGCCACTTTTAAGACAGTCTCTAAGGTGCTGCAGGCAGGATATTGGTGGCCAACTATGTTCAGAGATGCCCATCGATTTGTGTCAAGGTGTGGCTCATGCCAAAGACAAGGCAATATTAGCAAGAGAAACGAAATGCCACAGAACTTCATCCTGGAGGTTGAAGTGTTTGATGTGTGGGGGATTGACTTTATGGGGTCATTCCCATTATCTTTCGGAAATGAGTATATCCTAGTGGCTGTGGACTATGTGTCCAAGTGGGTAGAAGCTTTGGCAAGTCCCATAAATGATGCCGGAGTAGTGATCAAAATGTTCAAGTCAATCATTTTCCCAAGGTTTGGTGTGCCTAGAGTGGTCATTGGAGGATCCCACTTCATCAATAAGATATTTGACACCTTGCTGAAAAAGAATGGTGTAAAACACAAGGTTGCATCTCCATACCATCCTCAAACCAGTGGGCAAATTGAAATTTCCAACAGGGAAATCAAGAGTATCCTGCAGAAAACCGTTGGAACAACAAGGAAAGATTGGGCTTCCAAGCTTGACGATGCTCTTTGGGCATATAGAACAGCCTATAAGACACATTTGGGGACAACACCATTTCACTTGGTGTATGGAAAAGTTTGTCACCTTCCTGTAGAGCTTGAATTTAAAGCAGCATAGGCAGTGAAGATGCTCAACTTCGATGTTAAATCTGCCTCGAAAAGGAGGATGATGCAGTTGCATGAGTTGGAAGAAATAAGGCATCTTGCCTATGATAACTCCAAGATCTAGAAGGAGAGAACTAAGGCCTACCACGACAAGAGGATTCTGACCCGGAATTTTGCTCTAAATGATCAAGTGTTGCTGTTTAATTCCCGGTTGAAGCTGTTTCCTGGAAAGCTAAGATCACGATGGTCTGGGCCTTTCACAATCAAAGAAGTCAAACCATATGGAGCTGTGGTGTTGCTGGACACCAAGGGAGGAGAGTTTGTTGTCAACGGTCAGCGGATCAAGCCGTATCTTGCTGAATCTTACGTCGCAGAAGGAGAAACAATTCCCTTAGGCGACCCTCCTCAAGCCTAGATGGTTAGTCAAGTCAAGCTAGTGACTTAAACCAAGTGCTTGGTGGGAGGCAGGTGGGTAAGAGTCCCTAACTTTGGATTTCTTGTTTTCTCTTTATACTAACTTTTAGTTTCAGTTTTCATCTCGTAAAAAAACCAGGGTATGTGTGTTCTCGGCGATCAGATGAAGAAGGAAGAACGGAGCACCTGCTCCATTCTCTCCCAGGGTGCTCCAGGCGTAACTTACTCGATAGAGCACCCCAACTTCAAACGGAGCACGTGCTCCTTTACGGTGCTACAATTTTCGCGAACAGAAAAATGCAGCCCAAGAACTTCCGTTACACGAACCGGAAAGCAAAAGGTGCAAGTACCTCGGCAGAAGCAGACCCCCGAACCGCACCATGGTCACGCCCTGAAGGCGAACGTTTTGAGCTCCCGGATGACAACATCCCCGTGCACTCTGATGAGAAGTGGGACCAAACCGATTGCTCCTACTACAACGCACTGTTGGGCGTGAAGATAGAGCCCACACGGTTCATGTGCTCGGATACATTGAAGCGGCTAGGCATTGAGAAGGAGGTGTCTGAAATCTTCCTCAGCGCCAAGTTCATGGGTTTCGCCTTGGAAACCGAGGTCCTCTACCCCGAACTCACTCGCCAGTGCCTCGCCTCAGCGAGGATCCACTATGCAGACCCTCAGAACCCGACTGTGGATGAGGCATCTCTCTTTTTTTTCGCTGACGGGAGGAAGTACTCCATCACCATCGGCGAGCTCAACGATGTCTTCGGCTTCCACGCAGAAGACAAGGACCTCTCCTTTCCGAAGCGGTTTCCCATCTCCGGCCAGTTCTGGCAGACGATAGCCTCCAGCCCTTACGCCTCTCGCTCCGCGAGCCAGTCCTTGATCCGCCGCCCTGCTGTGCGCATCTGCGCAAGACTATACAACCAGCTGCTCTTTGATCGCGACGTCGGCAACAAGGTACACCTCGATGAGCTCCTCATGCTCTACTATGGCTGCGGGGACTTGGTGGCTGAGTCGTATGGAGCACCACACCTTACAGTTCACCAGGTCAACCTTGGCCTTCATTTTGCCGAGACGATAGTGGCGGCGAAAGACAGGGCACGCACCGGCGCAACAGGGAAGACTGAGCGCATTGGGAGCCTTCTCACCACACTTTTCCAGACCTGTCGGGTACCCCTCGGACATGCTACCTGCGTTTCTCAGATCGAGCGGATGGACACAGCCCACCTCATCAGCTCAAAGATCCTCCGAGACCAGGGCACTTACCAGTTCAAGAGTGTGAGTGGTGAGACGCTTTTCTGCAAGCTCCCCCAGCCGGTGATCACGCGCCTCGACTCTGAGGCCGACCTACGCTTCATGCCGCACCCGGATTTCCTCTGCTCAGACCCTCTCAGGCGTGCTCCTTCTCCTACTCACGCTAGCTCTTCCAGAGCAGCACCGCCTCACCTGGAGGACGAGGAGACGCCACGCACCGCCCCGCACATACTGACGCTCCCCTACCACACTACCACTGCTCAGGGTGAGTTCGACCTCCCCCCTATCTCTGATGAGCCAGATACGGCTGAGTACAGGCAGTGGATGATCGCTTCCCAGCGGAAGAACAACAGTCTCCTACAGCGCATCATGCAGAACTTATCCCGTGGTTGCTGTCACACCACGGCGGCGAGAGACGTCCATACAGAGCAGACGCCGGGACCTTCCCGTGGTAGGAAGCGCCAGGGCCGAGACAGGAGCGAGAGTCCCGATGACACCACCCGCTGATCGCCAGTAACACCCCTTTATCACCATTTTAGTATTCCATTTGCATTTGTATTTTATTTTTACCCCGACTTCGTATTTACTTTCACACCAGGGACGGTGTGAAGTAAGTGTGAGGGAAGGAGTCTTATTGCTACTGATTTTTGCTTTTGGTTTTTGTTTGGATTTTGAGTTAGTTTTTGTTTTTGAGTCAGTCTGTTTTATCGAGTCAATAACTTGTCTGGGAATTATGACATTAATCTATGATGAAATTGCACCATTCATGTGATTTTAACCATCTCTATAGTGACCATTGTTGCAGAATTTTGAGTACTCGGACAAGCTGGACCACCATACTCGGAATCACTCTCTTTCCAGAACATCCCACTACACTGAAGTTTCATCGGAACGACTTTAAACTCTACTTTATCTGGACATAATTTGAACTTAAAATCTTCTTGTTGTGGGCATTAATCTAGGGGAACAAGTTTATGTTCAGGACTTCTTTCACCTTTCACCATTCTTGCTGATCCTGAATAGCTAGCTCATCTTTAGCTAGTACCCACCTCTAACCTAACCTCCTTTTAGACCACTTGCACTCTTGTATCTCATTTCCCATATGTGCAGATATGTGCAAAAAGATCGGAGAGAAAAGGATTGACACAACCTCTAACTCACTCTTGCTGAAGAAATCGCCAGAAGATGAGAGGGATTGCCAGGAGCACCTGCTCCATATAAGAGCGCACACCCCAACCAGCAGTGTCTGATCCGGTGTATATGCGCTAAGCCATTAGAAGTTAAAAAACAGTTTCGGAGCACCCGCTCTATTCCGCCCAATGAAGAAGACAAGTGAAACATACGACCTGCTGGGGTATATGGGCCGATGGACCAACATTTTTATGCTCAAGGGATACACATCATGTAAGAGCCCTCCTAGAAAAAAAGAAAAAAAAAATGTGCAAAATGATAAGGAGAGGAGAGTTAGTAACTCAAAGATGTGTCCCTGGGCACCTGTCAACCACAAGGAAGGAAGAACCGAGATTTGAGGAGTTAGAGTTTTCAAGAGAAGAAGAGTGATTAGAGGTTGTGGAACCTCAATTGGTCCATTCTCTCTTGCTATTTTGTGCAATATGCTGCAGTCTCTGTACGCTCCGGTAACCCTTTAAACACACTGAAACTCCACCACTAAATTAGCTTCTTTAATCCCTAGCATTGTCTCTCCTAGGTAGTGTCCATAATGAGAAGTTCACACCACCCCTTTAAGTGAATGTAAAGAGTTTATTGTTTGGATGGTGAACTTTGTGTGTTTGTGAGTACAAGTATGAAATAGGGTTTGAGAAGATGTTGGTTGGTTTTGGTGAGAATGTGTTACACTTGTTCTAAAGTATGTGGTCTGCAGATTTTGATTGAATCTTGGTCGCTGAGATTTTGAGAGTTCCCGCGTTTTCAAACCTCTCTTCCGCAGCTTAAACTTGAGTTTGTTTGAGGACAAACAAAGGTCTAAGTCCGGGGGAGTTGATATGAGGCGATTTTGTCTCATTATAACATTTGTTTTGCAGGTTTTTCGAGTCTTTTTAGTCTTTATCGAGTCGTTTCAGGTCACTTGGGAGCTATAAATGAAGACATGAGGGATTGGAACCTCTGGAGCAAAAAGGAGTCGGAATGAAGGAAAAAGGCCCGAATTTGAAGATCATCACCCGATGGAGCAGATATGGAAACTCCATTACCTAGTTTTGAGACGCGAAGGAAGGAAGAAAAAGGGGGAGCCGTCGCGACCATCATCTTATCTTGTACTTTTCGATTTTCTAGCTAGAGAGAGACTTTTGATAAGAATCTTTGAGAGTCCTTCTACTTGTAAGACTTGGAAAAGAATCTCTGCCACACTTGAGAAGAATTCTGAACCTTTGTCATTTCTATTTTATATTCTATGAATTCTCTTTCTTTTGTTGTTGTGTTTCCCGATTTCATGTCGGAGTAGATCCTCTTGTTAGATCAAGGATTTCAATGGTATTCATGAGTTGATGGGTTGAACACAAATAGGGATTTGAATAGATTGTCTTCACCACTTGTTAGTCTTAATGCCTGAATTGAACTGATCACTTAATTCATGATTTTAGGTTAATCTATTCATCGGTAATAGGTTGCTAGAAGAGACTTTGGTGAGCAATTTGTCCTTAGCCAACGAGAGTTGATGTTAAGGCAATTGTGAGCATATCGAACCTGTGCATTGATGTTTATCCGCGATTCTAGGATCAAACGACAGTTTAGGATTTTAGGTTGTTAGATAAAGTTGTTGATGCCACGACAGTGGATTAATATTACTTCTTTGTTTGAGCTCTAGGCTGGCGTTTAGTTGCCCCTGAATAGTTGTTCGATCCCTTACTCTGAATTTCCTACGAGAATACTTTGGTCTAACGCTTGTTTTATCTGAAGTTTAATTACTGTTTGAATCCGTTACTTGTTTTACAACCAACAAAACCAACTTGCTTGATTAGTTTTCTTTCAATACCTCATAAATACAAAGTGTAACACTGGTCATCTGGAAATCGAACCTATTTGTATTACAATCATAAGCTGTGCACTTGCAGTAAAAAATAGAACTCTAAATCCAATCTATCATGTATATTGCGGTTACCTACAAAGGCTATTAAAGATGACATCACTCCAATTGAAAAGTGGAGTGGACATAAACCGACAGTTGGACATATGAAGATATTTGGAAGCTTGTGTTTTTTACACGTACCTGATGAGAAAAGAAGAAAATTAGAAGATAAAGCAAAGCATGGAATTTTCATTGGTTATAGTAGCCAATCAAAAGGCTATAGAGTTCTCATTTTAAATAATGAGAAAGTGGAGATATCAAGAGACGTGGCATTTGAAGAAGAAAGAAAGTGGGATTGGGAAAGACAAGTTAAAATTAAAAATCAATTTGTCTTACCCATTGATAATCAGGTGCGACAAACAGAGGAGAATCAAATAATCTCCAGCCCAGTTCTCTCTCAAATTGGTGATGGTTATGAAAATGAAGAAGAATAAAGAGAAACTTCACAAACATCAAAGAGGTACAAGTCTATGAGTGAGATTTTACAAACTGCACCAAGGGTGGAACTTGAAGAAACCATTCAAACACATGAAGCATGCTTTTACGTGTCAGAGGAACCAAAATCTTATGATGAAGGTTATGAATTTAGCGAATGGAGAGATGCCATGAAAAAAGAAATCGAAATGATAGAGAAGAACAAGACATGGCTACTTGTGGATAAACTAGAGAAGAAGAACATCATTGGCGTGAAGTGGATATATCGTATCAAAACTGATGTGAATGGAAATCCAACCAAGTACAAAGCGAGGTTAGTCGCACGAGGTTTCTCTCAAGAATATGGTGTTGATTATTTTGAAACATTTGCACCAGTTTCAAGACATGATACGAATTGAGCCATTTTTGCTTTTGCCGCACAAATGAAATGGAGACTCTTTCAAATGGACGTTAAGTCTGTGTTCCTCAATGGAGACCTTGAAGAGGAGATTTATGTTGTGCAACCACCCGGATTCATAGTCGAAGGTGAAGAAGAAATAGTTCTATGGTTGCGAAAAGCCTTATACGGCAATTAACAAGCCTCTTGGGCATGGTATGGGAAAATTAATTCGTGCTTTCTCCAACATGTATTTCAAAGGAGCGTGAATGATGCGGCCATGTATGTGATGAAGAAGGACAGAGATCTTGTGATTATAAGTCTATACGTAGATGACATAATAATCACCGGAAAGAATTCTCAACTCATCAACAAACTCAAGAAAAACATGAAGAAGGAATTTGAGATGACAGATTTGGGGTTTTTGAATTATTTTCTTAGTATAGAAATAACTCAAGATAATCATGGAATTTTTCTTTCAGAAGAAGAATATGTTTGCAGACTTGTTGAGAAGTTTGGTCTGAAAGATTGCAAGAATGTGAATAGGCCACTTACACCACATGATAAAGGCGTTGAGGATGATGAAGAATATGGTGAACTGACAAAGTATCAGAGTATTGTTGGTGGCTTGTTGTATCTGTGTGCATCAAGACAAGACTTGATGTTTGCAAGTTCTTATCTTTCACAGTACATGTCTGCACCACTCATGAAGCACTACCAAGAAGCCAAGAGAGTTTTAAGATACGTTAAAGGTACATCTACCTTTGGGGTTCAATTCACAAGTGTTGAAAATCCATAATTATTTGGTTATTTAGACAGTGATTGGGGTGGCTCAAATGAAGATAAAAAGCATGTTTGGGTATGCTTTTACTCTTGGATCTGCAGTATTTTGTTGGCAATCAAGCAAGCAACAGACGGTGGCACAATCAGCAGCGGAAGCGGAATAATATGGCAGTGTGTGCAGCCACAAATCAAGCAATTTGGCTACAAAGACTTCTAGAAGAAATTGGGTTCAAGTCTCAAGATGGTGTTCCAATTTATTGTGATAATAAATCTGGAATTGCAATTGGAAAGAATTCTGTCCAACATCGAAGAACAAAGCACATTGAGATCAAATATCATTTCGTTTGAGAGGCAGAACACAAGGGACTTATTCAACTCAAGTACTGCCAAGGAGAAGTTAAACTTGCAGATCTTCTCACAAAAGCACTCAACGTATCAAAGTTTGAAGAACTAAGGAAGAAGCCTGGAGTAAACCAAAACTTAATTAAAAGGGAGTGTTGGACGTTAATTGAGTTTCTTAATAGTGTGTTTACGTTTGTTGATTTTATACATTAAGAATCGTGTCTTGTCGAAAAGTAGTTTATGTTAATAGTTGTTAGTGAAGAGTTACAACTCTTACTTGTTTGTGTTGTTTCGGTCGAGTCTGTTATAAGTGACAAGTCTATATAAGACGTTGTCTCTGTATTTGTAAAACATTCAGTTCTGCAATTAATAAAAAATGTGTTTTTGAGTAAACACGAGAATTGTTTTTCATATTTTGTTTTTTTTTTTCTCTAAGAAACAGAACACGTTATGTTTTTTGTAAGGAAGAAGATTTTGCTTCTAACACAATGGTCATATTGATCCAAGACAGAAGAGAGCTTGTATTGTCCATCAATCCTCCAAGTCTGGTGATCCTTCATTAGGTTTGACAATTGTTCCGTCGAAGAAACCAAATTTCTTGCGTGATGTCAATGCTGTTTTCATTCCCCAAGCCCACTCGTCATAGTTGATTTCCTTCAACAGTGGGTGAGAGATCACCGCTCCTAGATTGTCAGCCGAAGTCAGGTCGTCAGGTGAGATAATTCTCCTCACCTCCACAGTTGTTTCGTTGATGTACCCGCATCAGTCGGACTCGTGTTCTACATTTGATTTTCTCAAGCGAACTTTAAAGAGTTTTCGAAATTCAAAAGCTGAGGCTCTGATACATTAAAAATAAAACATATGCTCAAAAAATTTGTATGACTAGGAGAATCTACAACTTATTACAACAATCCTGACCTCTGTGACGAAGTCGTCTCTTACGAAGCTAAAAAGTATTATCCTAACATATATATACGTCTTGTTTGGAATATACTGCACATATTAAGTCCGTTGTAACCTAATCAATCAAACTACCAAACTCCAATAATATGCACAGATCCTTACTATAAAATCTCTCGGTTAAGCATTGCTTCTGATTTGTTCAGAGCCTCAAGCATTGTTTATCATCATGCGACTCCGTGCTTCTCAAATTAGAGTGATGCATCTACGTGAGAATAAATATAGATTCAATACATGGGTTAGACCCAGATCTTAAATTAAGAAAATGAGATATATTACCAATGATCAGCTTGGTATCTTCAGCGTAGTTGATTTTGGAAGTTAAATCGTATTTAAGTTGATTTGGGTTTATATTCAGTTTAGTATAAGGTTTGATAGTTTAGTATTGGGTTTAGATCATAAAATTTTAAAATTAAGATCTATGGATTCTAAAGTTTCAAATTTTTAGTTCGATAAGATATAGAATCTATACTATTAAAATATGAAACAATATAGTAAAAGTTTTATCTACCGTGTTATATTACAATTTATGTCATTACAATTTAATAAAAGTTTAAAATTTCAATAAGGATAATTATAACGCCCTAACCGCCCATACCAGTAGGCCCTCATTTCCTCTCACAAGACCCATGGGTCGGCCCACCCCTGTCCGACAGTCGGAACGTTAACCGGGAGATTTGAAAGTCATGATATACTGATCCTGCAATCACCACGTGACCGTTTCCCGTATTTTAGCCTCACTTACACAGTAGCACAAATGACATACCGGTAGGTCATCCATCATTTGACTACTCCAGCTCAAGCACGCTTAACCCTGGAGTTCTCTCTCGATGTGCAACCAAAAAGTTAAGTGCATTTTTGCGACATAGATAGCCAAATCAATTCTTTTAACCTCTCCACATAAGTTTCCATATATATACCAGAAATCGGGAAGTTACAATTCACCCCAACTCACAAAATGCAACGTCCACGTTGCACACCAAGACCAGTCCCTAAGATGCAGCCCAGGTCAGCACTGGGACTGCTAACCTGGCTTTGATACCACTTATAACACCCCAACGGCCAATACCTGTGGGTCCCCATGTCCTCTCACTAGGCCCATGGGCCGACCCACCACTGTCTGACGGTTCAGAACGTTGACCGGGAGGTTAAAAAGTCATGATATACTGACCCTGCTGATAGAATCCTGTCTGAGGATGATCACTCTGATGTTAGTAGTTTCGGATATGCCTTCGATCTAAGGGCTACTAGCACCAAAGAACAAGGTTATGTGGATCGACGGGAGCGACAAAGGCTGCAGAAGATCTTTGGTATACCCAACTCCAATGGTCGAGGTTATGACTCACCACGACACCAATGGAGGATGTTGCTGGAAGTAACCCTTAACCAAGCAACGAAAAATGTTCACAAGGAACATAAGAAAATCACTCTCTAAAGACACAAAGTTTTTATCAAATAAAAAGGTTGTTTTATTAAAAATGAATTTGATTATATTTTATAAGGGAGTAAGTCAAAATACTTAAGTAGAAATGCAGAAAACAATGTATGGAAAATGTAAAAGTAGACTGAAATAAAGTCTAGTCAAAAACTCTTCAGGTCAATGCAGATTGTAAGATGTCCCTTGGGCTACCATCCGCGTGGTCCATAGCCATGGCCGGTGAGTCAGGTCGGTATGGCCGAGAATAGAGTAGGCTTGGTCATCTTTGGTTTCTCCTCGAGCAAAACTGATTATGTCTCGATCAATCTCTTTATCTCGCCAAATTAGTCGGGAAATATACTATTTGGGTCGAGTGACGTGATCGTTCGATCGTGACTCCAGCAGCTGCTCCATTCCGGGTTGTACCGGGTTATGGCCTCCTTGGTCAAGAACTGGACTCTCTTGACCCTCTCCAATTCCAACAAGTTTCATGGGCATTCTGGCATGATTCAAATGCTTCTTAAGTGTGCTTGGTCAGATGAAACCTCCTCCAAATGTTTATTTGAAGCCAGGTTCTTCATGGTCCTTCATATGCTCCATAGTTGGCCTGGTCCGGGTGCTTGGTCTATGGTCTGTGCTGGTCAAATTTCCATCATTCGCCCCCCCCCCCACCCCCCCTGTTGAAAAGGATTTGTCCTTAAATCCATTTAACCTGTATCAAAAGGAAACGAATCAGACATAAACAAACTAAAGATCAAGTGAACAAACTTGTAAACTTTAGAGAAGTGAAATTTTGAAAAGAAACTTCCTTGGAGTTTTGAAAATGTTTTCCTTATGAGCTTCCAGGTCTGATTTCCAGTTTGATGGGACTGTTGTGGACGTCCTATACTTGCTCTCTTTTCAGTCCACTCATTGCTGAAGTGTCCCTTTGGTTCATAGTCAACTTGCTTGTCAAAACCCTGAATCATCCCTGCTCTTGGATCAGATTCCTTATCCTGTTTATCATGGCATTTCACAAACACTAGCAAAACCACATCGTATGTGCAAAATGCATAGACAAAATCCTTTATGCTTTCAAGCCCAAAACGTTTTTCAACAGATGTTTTAAACTTAGGAAAAGTTTTAACAAGTGCAAAGTCGGTGTTAGCTATAAACAACTCAGATGTGTTCTCACTCAAAGAAACTCCTAAATAACATTCAAGGTCACGAAATTCATCAAACAAAACACATTTTGGCACAAAATATTCTCATGATCAAGTGTTTCAAAAGGTTGGATCATTTTATCTAAAACAAATCCAGAAACACAAAATTCTTTCACATTTTCTACGCCAAATCGTTTTTCCTCTTGAGCAGATACCAACACAAACAAATTATGATTTCTCCAACCCAAATCAAGTTCCTTACAGTGATCTTGGTAGTCATAAGGAAATGACTTCAGAATGGATGCTGGTTGCTAGTTGGCTGCTCCAATTCAATTCAATGGCAATCTCCTTTGTGCTTTTTCTGGTGAGTTTTCTTCTTGGATGTGTGAGATAGAAACAATACAACTCGGCTGCTCCGGTTTTAAACTGGTTAGTTCATCACAGGCTTGTTCACTTTCAAGCACAAAATCAAATTCAGAAGAAGGAATAAGACTCTTATCCTCACAAGACATCGTACACTCCAACTGCTCATCTTCATATTCATCAAAGATTGGTAAAGCATCTGAGAATTCTTCCTCCACTTCAAGGATGCTATCAGCTTCTTCATCAAACACCATAGGCATGTCCATGTCCACTAGCTCATTGATGTCCTGGCTGTGGCATCCTCTTGAGCTTGATACCCTGTCTTGACACAAACAAGATAGATCAACAATATTCTCCAAAACAGAGAATTCAGAGATACCTTTAGGTTTTGCACTGATGAAGAAAGGTTGGTCAGCTCCAGTATTGATTGATTGGTGTGGGTTTGCACTCTCCTTCTGGCTATTTATCCACGGCCATGAGTTTTTCCAGAAACTAGTTTTGCAATTTTTCAAATTGCTCTTGTCTCCTAAGCATGTCCTGAAGCTGTTTAGCTTTAAGGGAACTCTTTTGATCATCAAGGCTGAAAATGTGTTCTGCTTCTTCTCTGGCCGGTTGTGATTCCTCTCTGCCTCTCCAATTGGGCTCCTCATGTGCTCTCCTTAGGCGTGGCCTTTCCTGCACATACTTAAACTTGTTAAGACCAAACTTATTCTCATTTCTTGAAATCGGTTTCTTACTGTCCAACAAGGTTTTATGTTGGGATTTAAAAACGCCTTGTTGTGGGGTTTTCTGCTGGCTAGATTTCCTTTGAAGACCAAACATCTTAACCCTGAAAAACACTTAACACACAGATTAGATAAAAACTCACACTCTCAAGTGTTTGATCCTCACCCTTACAAGTATTTAACTCAATGATTTTTTTCTCACTCAAAGATTTTTTTCAGTGTTTCAAGCAAACCAAATCAAAACTCAGCAAGGAATTCCAAACAACAGTGGTAGAAGAAGATAAGATAGACAGATTGCAAGATTTATCTTGGCTAGTTGATTGACCAAGCCCTCCTCTATTAGATCTTTCTCTTTCTTTTTTTCTAAATTCGATTTTGCTTATTTTTTTTTCTTTTTTTATCTAGGATTGAGGCTGCCTCTAACCAGCAAACAAATAGAACGAAAAGAATTTTTTTTGTGGAAGATGAGAAGATGAAATAGAAATAGAGATACCAAACTTCAGAATGGCTCTGATACCTCTTGATATAATCCTGTCCAAAGATGATCACTCTGATGTTGGTAGTTTCGGATATGCCTTCGATCTAAGGGCTACTAGCACCAAAGAACAAGGTGATGTGGATCGATGGAAGCATCAAAGGCTGCAGAAGACCTTTGGTTTACCCAACTTCAATGGCCGAGGTTATGACTAACCACGACACCAATGGAGGACGTTGCTGGAAGTAACTCTTAACCAAACAACAAAAAATGTTCACAGGGAACATAAGAGAATCACTCTCTAAAGACACAAAGGTTTAACCAAAGAAAAAAGGTTTTTTATTATTAAAAATGAATTCGATTACATTTTATAAGGGAGTAAGTCAAAAGACATAAGTAGAAATGCAGAAAACAATGCATGGAAAATATAAAAGTAGACTGAAATAAAGTCTGGTAAAAAACCCTTCAGATCCATGCAGATTCCAAGATGTCCCCTGTGCTACCATCCGCGTGGTCCATGACCATGGTCGGTGAGTCAGGTCGGTATGGCCGAGAATAGAGTAGGTTTGGTCATCTTTGGTTTCTCCTCGAGCCAAACTAATTCTGTCTCGATCAATCTCTTTATCTCGCTAAATTGGTCGTGAAAAATACTCTTTGGATCGAGTAATGTGATCATTCGGTCATGACTCCAGCAGCTGCTCCATTATGGGTTATATCGGGTTATGCCCGCCTTGGTCAAGAATTGGGCTCTCTTGACCATCTCCAATTTTAACACGGTTCATGGGCATTTTGGCATGATCCAAATGCTCCTTAAGTGTGCTTGGTCGGATGGAACCTCCTCCAAATGTTGATTTGAAGCCGGGTTCTTCATGGTCCATCATGTGCTCCATGGTTGGCCTGATTCAGGTGCTTGGTCTATGGTCCGTGCTGGTCAAATTTCCATCACCTGCTATCACCACGTGACCGTTTCCGGTGTTTTGTCCTCAGTCACACGGTACCGCGAATGACTTTCTGGTAGGTCACCCATCCTTTGACTACTGCAGCTCAAGCATGCTTAACCCTGGAGTTCTCTCTGGATGTGCAACCTAAGAGGTAAGTGCATTTTTGTGACATAGGTAGCCAAATCAATTCTTTTAGCATTTCCACATAATTTTCCATATATACAAAAAAATTGGGATGTTACAATTCACCCTTACTCACAGAGTGCAAAGTCCTCGTTGCACACCAAGACCAGTCCCTAAGACGCCTCCCAGGTCAGCACTGGGACTGCTAACATGGCTCTGATACCACTTATAACACCCCAACCGCCCTACCAGTGGGCCCCCATGTCCTCTCACTAGGCCCATGGGCCGGCCACCTCTGTCCGACGGTCGGAACGTTAACCGGGCGGTTTGAAAGTTATGAAATACTGACCCTGCAATCACCACATGACCGTTTCCCATGTTTTAGCTTCACTCACACGGTACCGCGAATGACTTCACGGTAGGTCACTCATCTTTTGATTAGGTCAGCTTAAGTACGATTAACCCTGAAGTTCTCTTTGAATGTGCAACCGAAAAGTTAAGTGCACTTTTGTGACATATGTAGCCAAATCAATTATTTTAACCTCTCCACATAAGTTTTCATATATATTAGAAATCGGGATGTTACAGTAATATTATCAAATCAATTTTTAACTAATTAATTCATAATATCTTTTAATATCTCCTTTATTTTAACAATTAATAATTTCTTATTTATTATTAAAAATTAATTTAAATTAAATTTTGATCTATACAACAAAATAAAAAAATAAAAATATAATATATACTGGGGTGAACCCTCGTGCAAGAAGTTGGGGCACGTGCCCCATACAGATTTTAAAATATTTGTAATTAGTCATTGTACCAATTAGATTAGATAGTTCATTTAGTTAGAAGTGTTCCACATTAATGGTAAAAGTGACATGTTCGAAGATGTTTCTTCACATTCGTATATGGCCACGTTCGAATTTTTCTCCATCTCTACAATTTTCATCTTTTTTTTTTCATTGATTTGCATGTTATATGTCTTTCCTTTCTTTTATATTTTTATTAATATATGTTACTTTTATCTTATATTTTTTAAATATAACTATTTAGACCACTTCCAATGGAGGTTCTTAAGGGGTTCTAAAGTGGGGTTTTTATCATTTTTTGGAATTAAAATAAATCAAAAGTACATAATAAGTTAAGAACCGGTTCTTCATTAAAAACTTTAAGAACCGGATTTTAAGATTGGGTTCTTAGCCACGTGTCACTATATAATTCGCCGGATTTTTGTTTTTTACTTTTTCTTAACTCTAATTAAAAAAAGAAGTCTTAACTTTAACTTAAAAAAAAAATTAAATGCAATATATTTTTATATTTTATTCAAGAAAATAATTTTTTAAAAAAATAATAATTGTTCATATGACTGATGCACTATATAATTTCGTTTTCATATATTCGATAAACTCATTTTAAAATTTTAATATTTTTTGTATTTGTAACTGAAAGATACTTTCATTAAATTCTTTGTAAGATAATTTGATTTATCATACTAAATTATTAACAATTAAAAAATAAACTTTATTTGCAATTAAATAAAATTATTTTTAAAAAAAATTAAGAACCCCATTGGAAGTTCTACTATTGGAACAAAAAAAACATAATTATCTTAACAAAGGTTCTTAACCTAAGTTTTATAATTAAATGAGGTTCTTACCATTGAAGATGCTCTTATGCGCATGAGTGATCTTTACTAAAGAAGAAAAAAATTACTTTTCTTATTCACCATTTCGTCAATTTGAAGAAAATAACAACAAAAGTCTTCCCAAAACTTAAAATGACACATACTTCAAGGGGAAACACAATATCAGTCATCATTAAAACTGACTTTGTAACATACCTAATCCAGATCTCTTTATGCATGTTGTTCTTTCGAAAGTTTTTTTCAAAATATTCAGGATTTTCTTTACATAATTACATCCTTGAATTAGTTTTAACTGATTCAGTTTCACCAAACTAAAGAAGTTTGACAGGGTTCTAAATTTAATTTAGCCGTTTTCTTTTCTCTTCTGTCCACTCAAACTTTGGTTTTAGCATATTAGTATTGTATCTTAGACACTACCGACGTGATTATATTGTAGTCCAAATATCTTCATCAATTCCTCTTATTCAACCATCATTGTCACCTTCCAATAATTTAAGAGTAAAAAGTTAAATACTTTATTCAACTCTATTAAATTATCTTCTATAATATTTTGAATTTGGTCAAAACTAAAGAACAGTTTTTTTTTTTGACAATACAATAAGTATATGGTTGATTGCTTATATATATATATACATGTAAGTTAAAACACATAGACATCTGATAAGTACCTCTTTAGTCTTTCCATATCTTTTGAATTACCATATAAGAACAATGACAAAAATTTCTCCATTGTTAAAGCTCTTCTTCACCTTTATATTGGTCATTGTGGTGCAACATTTTCCTTTAGCGACCTCCACACAATAGTGTGTAGCAAATTCAACAGCGACAGATGCTGAACTACAACTAAATATTTATTTAGGGTGCTACCATAAATTCGTCAATTGTACACCAATCAAACCTGGTGGGGCTTGTTACAACCCCAATACTCTCGTTAACCATGCATCATTTGTGATGAATGCTTATTTTCAAAGCCATGGTCACACCAAAGAAGCGTGCAGTTTCAGAAATATTGGTAGAATCACTAATACTGATCCAAGTTATGGTGATTGTGTGTACGGATCTTAAAAATATGAAATCGGTTTTAATAGTTGAGCTATGGAATTGTTTGCAGTTCCTTAATATACTACCAATGATATAATTATGCAAAAGTTACAATATGTGTTCAAACATTTCATAATTTTAATAAATAATAATTTCTAGTAGATTTTAATTTTTTTTTTTACAATTTATTATTGATCTCTTTTATTTTCAAAGACTCCATCATCTACAAAAGAGATATATATAATCCTTTGAACATTTATTAAAATAGAAAAAATGTTATTCTAAATAATTGAAGAGAAACAATATTTATAAGATTTTTATAACAAAAATAAATCTTATATAAAATTTATATAGGAGAAATAAAAACTTTTCTTATTTTCATGAAAGGAACAACAACAGAAGCAAAGCTATGAATGATTTATTTGAATTTTTTTTAGAATCTTGAGTTATAATGTCAATTTATATTAGTAGTCAAACCTCATGTAATGTACTTCATGTAATCCCTCAATTCTTATTTTTCAATTATAGTATCTGTTTAAATAATCTATATTATATGACAGAGTTTTTTCTAATTATAGAGTGTCACATCAGCATTTTTTTAAACAAAATGTTAATGGGTTCTAGTAAAACACCGGTCCAATAAAACATAATCAGTATATGGTATTTGATATATTTTAATGGAAATGATCCAATGTAAAAAATGTAAAAAAAAAAAAAACCTCAATACATGACAAACAAACAAAAAGAAATCACAAAGTATGGATATACCCCTAAATAATAATGGTGGAATCGTAAAAATACAAATATACGACGGTATTGAGATTGAAGAAAAAAAACAAGGTATAAAGTATGAATATAAATATTTCGAGGGGAAAGAGACAGCCGCAATTTCAGTACAGACATCTATACATCCACACAAATAGGTTATGACAAAAATATTTGAAATATTTTTAAATAAATTTACAAAAACTAGAAAAATTAAATTAAAATATAAATGTAAAATTACCAAAAATAGATGATTGGGCCACAAACAGATGAAGTATAACATTATACATAATAAAACAATTGAATATGACTAAAAGACAGATAATTAATTAAAAGGGAGAAAAAAGAATAATAACAAAACAAATGATAACAACACTAGTATCTAGTATGTGTGGGTTCAACGCTAATATCTAGAAAGACATAGCTTATGGATCCTTATATAAAATTCTCTTACAGCCTTGTAATTCTTAACTTCTTTTATTACTTAAAAGGTTGTTTTGTGTTTTTAAACACTTGTGTGAATTCATAGTGATTGTGTGAGAAGTCTTTCTCGTATTGTCAGACTTATCAAGGTTTCTCTATAGAATTTGTGGTGTCCATCAATCCATCATTATAACAACTTCTCATTCATTAGTCTTGACAATAAGAGTTACACAACTAATTGTCTAGAGTCCATCTCATTCCACTTCAAACCATCATTTGATCAAAGTTGAAAGACTTGCACAATTAGCAACTTGTTCCCATCTAGTTCATTCTTGTGAAATCATCCCCTTATCTTACATCAAAACTGAATGAACATCTTTGTAAACTTCCTTGTTCTTCTCCTTAGGTGGTTTTGCTTCTTATGGAAAGGCTAGTGGATCTCTTCTTTTCATGATATTCAGATTGGGGTAAAATCAAGGGCAAGTGCATGTCTCCAAAGTCGTAGATTTGCAGCCATGGGTACATAATCATACTGTGAGGATATGGACTTTGGATCAGCTTTATTTCTTTGGGCCATAATTTGATATACAACCCAATATCATAAGGTTCTCTATACAAATCGATGTTACTCTTTAATTGCTTAAGTTAGGAGTCGACAGAGAAGATTGAGCCTTAACATGTAGAAAAAGCCAAATAATTTAAGAACTTGAAGTTCAAGAGAATACACAGAGAGAAAGAGAGAATCCAAGAGATTTACCAAAAGAAGTTCGAGTCTTCTTTGTCGTGGGTTCAAGTCTTTTTTTTTTTTCTTTCTCTGATTTTTTTTAATTTAAAAAATTCTTAACTTTAACTTTAAAAAAAAAAAATCTTATCTTAAAATAAAAAATTAAATGCAATATGTTTTTATATTTTATTCAAGAAAATAAAATTTTCTTAAAATAAAATAATTTTCATATGATCGATGCAATATATAATTTTGTTTCAAATATATTCAATAAACTCATTTTAAATTTTATATATTTGTTGTATTCGTAACTGAAAGATACTTTCATTTTTTATATAATATTTTTTTTAAAACGCGCGGGTAGTTTTCATTTTCAAAAAATGTAAAAGTTAAAAAATTTCTCTAGCTTTCTACCACATGAATGTTTTAAAAGTAAACGTGTTTCCATAGTTAAAAAAAAACATTTGAATTTCTCTTCTTAGTCTTTCTGATTTCCTTATATATAAAATTTCGAGCGAAAGTAGTTTTGATTTTAAGAACTTGTAAAAACTGAAAATTTTCTCTAGCTTTTTATCTCATGAATTTTTTAAAAGTTAACATGCTTCTACAGTTTTTTTTAAAAAAGCATTTGAATTTCTCTTGTCTTTCTGATTTCCTTATGCATAAAAATTTTAAAATCTGAAATATTAGTTTTAATTTTATTTTAAGGAAATTATATTTATATATTTTTCTATATTTTAAAACGTTAGTTACTAAAAATTTAATTAGATAAAAGTAATATTTACAGTTATATTAAATTTTATACATTATTTATTTATTTTTACGTAGAATATATATTTATTTACTTATATTTATTATAATAGAAGTTTTTAAATGCTATAATTAAATTTAAACATAAAACCTTTAAAATTTGACACAAATCCATAGTTTAAAAAAAAAAACTTTAAATTTCTATTCTTTGTCTTTTTGACTTCCATATATATAAATTTTTCAAATTCTGAAAATGTTATTTATAAACTTTATTTTAAGAGATTACATTTATATATTTAAACTATGGTGAATAATTTTAGTTTATTGTCTACATATTTATAGTGAATTTTTTATTTGTTCATTTTACTTAAAATTTTTATTTCTCTAATATTATTTAAGGAATACTAAAAGACACTTGAAAACCAAAAAAAAAAAAAATGTTAGTTTAAAAATATTTAATAGGACAAATATCATTCGTATAGGTTGTCATGTGGCACTTATTTGGAGATTTAAGGAATACTAAAAGACACTTGAAAAAAAAAAAAAAAAATGTTAGTTTAAAAATATTTAATAGGACAAATATCATTCGTATAGGTTGTCATGTGGCACTTATTTGGAGAAAGTTGACCAACTATTATATATAGGATATGTTACTTTTATCTTATGTTTTAATTATACTTTTTAACAGATTAATTTAAATTAATAAATTATATAATCTATGTTTAAATTAGTAAGAGATATATTTAATAAACCTAGTAGACTATATGATTTGGTTTCATTATATAAATATTTTATAATCTAATTAGTTTAGATAAAAACTATGTTATTATAACATATATAACTTATTTTAAAGGTCTTATATATGTAAAAAATCTTAAAATAAATTAAACTATATTTGTTTAATAATTTAAATTTTTCCAAATCTTAGAAATTTTTAAAATATTATATAAATAATATTTTGTTATATTAAAATATTATTTGTGCCTCATACAAAATATCTTTCTAGATCCGCCACTAGAGATATATATATTCCATAATGATAAATATAATTAAATGAATTAATATATCAATTATTTTATAAGATAAAAAATTAAGTATATATACACATAAATTAGTATAAGTATATATATATATATATATAATGATTTAAGTTTTTTTAATGATTATATTAAAACAATTATTATATATTATGAGTATGTCGTTAGGATGGACCAAAATCTAGTTTAAACTTTATTTGCGGAGAGATTCAGCTAGACATCTTTATTTGGGCCGCATATGTGTTATACCATAGTTTTGTGCAGAAATGACTTTTTTTTTTTTCCAAACAATTTTGAAGAGTTTGTCTCATAAAACGTAATGAGAATAAACAGAGACCAATATCGATGTTTTACCCAATACCCAGAATCATAAAAACCAGAATATTGCAATCAAAATCAATTGAAATAAACCCACAACAAATAACAAGAACCGGATAAATCACTTTCTGCAATGTAATCTGAAACAAGAAATCCTAACTTACATGTTTATGCAGATTTTTTCATGAATTATACAATTTCAAGTACAATTCTTCCACCAATTAGCCTGAAGTTTCGATTTTAGGATTTCCTAAAAAAAATTAGTACCAAAATTCTCCTCTCTTGTTTGGATTTATGTAGATTTTAATATTTGATCAGATTCTAGAATTAAACGTTAACTGGTGTATTTTGCTGTCTATTGTACAAAGTAAAGAATGTCATAACTCGTATAATCTCCGTAGAAGGTATTATCTTAACTGAGCCAGCAACTATAAAGGAAGATGAACTTAAATGAGATAGTTCATTTGGTTAAGAGTACTCTACATTGATGGTAAATGTGTCATGTTCGAAGCTATTTGTTTGTTCGAGCGCTTGTGGTCGAGTGGTAAGGGAACGGGTCCGGGACACTAACACGTTTCGGATTCGATTCCCCTCCTGCGCGAAACTAAATCACATTTGTTTGGACATCCACACGGATATGTACCTTTGCTTTCGGCCCATTTAAAAAACTGGGGGGAGTGTCTATCCGTGGGCTTTCCTCTCCCCAGGAGATTAGTCTGAGCCCTTCCATAGGCCCAGGATTTATCGCTGAGTCATCAAAATAATAAAAAAAGAACTATAAAGGAAAATACAGTATCATATTTCCAAGATTATGTTTTTGCCAGTCGTATCATACTGTCTCTTGGCTAGTTGGTTCTGGGTTTTGGCCCAATGGTTTATATGTCCAATCGGCAATCGACGGGATGATTGGACTCGGGATTAGTCGGATCTCATGATTCGTTGACCCGATAACTAGGTAGGATGTGTTGCACCCCAGCGACTTAGCTCGGAACTCATGGTGTCCGTTGAACCGGATCACCTTGGGTAGAAAAAAAAAAGGAAAAACAATATGTTTCCCCACGAGAAGTATCATATAGCACCTGATGTATCCCGAATTATAACCTCGTGCTAAATCTCCCCGAAAATAAAATTTGAAAGCTATACCTCCCCGTGTTGAAAGTTCGAAACTTCAAAACACATAAAACCGAGTCGGTTTTTTTGTAAATTTATTTAATCTCGGTTTAATATTGAATTCAAGTGGTTAATAATTAATTGGTAGATAGTAAACCAGATAAAATAGGATATATGTGTTCTGAAGTTTTGAACTCTCGATTCAGAGAGATATAGATTTCGAACTTTCAATACGAGGATGTATGGATTTCGAAATTTGTTTTCGGGAGATTTAACACGAGGTCACAGTTTAGGTTGCATCTGGTGCTATATGATAATTATCATGGAGAAATAGATCGTTTTCTCAAAAAAAAATGATTATGTTTTTGTGTGGGTAAAACATAATCTGTTGTAGTATGTATTATTTTGGGGTGTGAGAGATACCACAGTTGGTTCTTGCATTTTGAGGAAGTTCCTTTAATAAAGGCCTCTAACCACTCAATTTATTAGTATGGAATTACATAATGGGCATTTGGTGTTGTTCTGGTCTGACTATTGGCATCCTCTAGGACGGCTCATAGATATAGCTGGTGATGTGGAAAAGCTGGAAAGTAGGAGATTTGGTGCACAAGCAAACAAGTATTTAGTTCAGTGGATCAGCTAACAAAAGTGATTGATAAAACAGTTTGGTCAAGGATAATGTCTACAAGATACTTTGAAAAACAAAAGCTACAAAGTTGATTTGCTTCTCATGTGGAAAATAACTAGATTGTTCAGGTTTGTTTTAGCTTTCTGCATGAACATTCCTTCAACATTCTTTCAAAAACATTTCATTAAAAAAAAAAAAAACATGAACAGCATGGGAAACCTCATGGTCAGTGGTCTCTCACTCTTTCTTGGGATTTCGATACTTAGTTCTTTGTTCAGTACTGGGACGCGGGATGGTTCAATGCTTTCTTCACCAGGGTTCAGTACTGGGACTTGATTTTGGTGAATGGAAATCAAGTCCTTGTAGAAACTCAGTTTTATGTATTTTTCAGTTCTATATATATTCAGATGAATATGCTCGAACGTGTACTTGTACTTCACAAAAGTGGATAATATATTTTCATATATCCATCATACACAACATTCCAATCGAATTGAGTTCTTATTTCAACTGTCATCAATTTAAATCAAAAGAATTAAGCTTTCAAAATTCTAGGGTGAAATGTATTTAAAATAATCATTGAAAAATAATATTTTTTGATTGGGGAAGCCTCAGTTTAGCCAGCGTTTTTTACATCAAAGTTATAAACTCAGACGGTAATTCCATATTTTAGCAATAGTCATGTTTGAAATCTTCCCATTAATCATGCTAATTAGTTTTTTTTAAATTAACAAAACATAAATGTAATCACCGAAATGGCTCCGTAGATCGTAGAGATTAAAGATCCACAGGTTCCTATCAGAAAGCGAAACACAAACATTTGTATCTGTCCAATGTAGCATCAAAGATCAAAGCCAGAAGCTATCATCGACGTGGCATCAGACAATTTAAATCACTAAAACTGAAACTTGTAAGAAAAAAAAAAATATAAAACTAAAGAAAGAAAACGGGAGAACTCGAAGGAAATCGAGATTTGAAAAGCTAAAGATATGAAGAAAATCAAATAGCTAGAGATGAGTTATGAGGCGGATATTAAAGAGAGAAGAGAGAAATATAGATTTATATAGATGGTATGAGGCGTAATAAGTCAAAAACCCTAATCTTCTGTTTTCTGTTATCCGTTAACAATAGCCCATTAAGAGCCCATTATATATGTGTGGGCCAAATATAAAATGACCGGACAAGTGAAAAACTCATGTTTAATGGGTTTTTGGACCTATAATAAAATTAAATCATTGCAAATTCTTTGGAAAAGGTTTTCGCGAGTTTTTGTAATCAGCCTCTTAACACAAACACATTTTGTTTTTTTTCAAGTAATCGAAACCAATGTTTCAAGAGTTACGAGAGCACTTTTAGCTAAAATAATCTGCCTCGCAATTTAGTGTGCAAGATATAAATGTAATTGTTGTCATTTTGAAAGATCGAGTGAGAGCTTGAATATCAGATAGATAGGGTACAGTTACACAGAAACTTTGAAAACCGGCTCTGCACACACGGAACTTTGATTTTTTACTTTAGCTACACAAAACTTGGTTTACGGTTCTAAACAACACATTGTTCTTTGTTTTTGGCTTAAACCACATAATCATATAATTTTGACGGTTTTTGTTTAATCTGTACATAAACCGTGTTAAAATCGAACTTCAACCAAATGTCCAATTTAAATCTGGTTTACAACCAATGATTTCGATGATTAACCAAAATCAAACCTTTAAACCAAAATCAAACTTTTAAACCAAAAAATCAAACCTAACCCAAAATCAAAAAAAAACCCCTCCGAAAAACAAATCCTTAGATTCTTCCCCCTTTCACATTTCTTCACCGTCAAAAGAGCAAAAAAAGAAAAAATCAAACACCAAATTTCACTCTGAAATTGAATCATTGGTCAAGATACGATGGTGTCGAAATCGAATCTTCAAGTAACCCTGTCCATTGGTTTCGTCGACTTCATCTGAAAACGTGTGTGGAAGAGTCGCCGGATCCCACCACCAAAGATCTGTTGGTGCGGTCACACAGTTATGGAGCTAAAGTCAAAGAGTAGTTGCAATCCAGGTCGAATGTATTATCGTTGCTCATATGCTGCAGATAACGGGTACTTTGATATAAAATTATGTCTTGACCACAAAATTTGATGCCTATGATTATGAAACCTATTGATTCATGATTCTGTTTGTGAGATTTGTATTAGTTGATGAATGATGGCCATATTTTCAAGTAGGTCCATGAAGTTTCTGGTGATTTGAAGTCAAAAACACTTGAAGAAGAGCTTCTGCAAATGAAGCAGATCATGACTGAGAGTATATAGTATGAGAAAAAGAAGCTTGAGCAGATGGGAATTGAAGTCGAAGAGAGACTGATTGAGAGGATTGAAGTAGAAATATTGAATGCAAAGAGAGGAATTTGGAAGGCATTGTGTATTGTGGTTGTCGTTGGGGTTGTTATCATGGTTGGCTTTGCAAAGCTATTTGGTTAGTTTATCTTAGGTTATGTGTTGAGTCAGTGGGTTTGTGATGCATTTTGTTTGTTTTTGTGATGCATTTTGTTTCAAATTAGTATTTTGACTCTCTTTGTTTATGTTGAATCTCTTAAGTACTTAAATGATTGATAACTTTCTTTGATTAAGTAGACTCTCTTGATACACAAACATAAATGAACATTTCATAAACCAACTCAAACACAATGATCCATCTTCATTTCATAAAACCAAATCACTGACTAAATGTTTTGAATTGAAAACAAAAGAGGTCTTAATGTCACCATACATCCGAGTACTCTTCTAAGAGGCCAAAAACAAAAAAACAAAAAAATCTACTTAGAAGAGCAAAACCATACCAAAGCCGGTTAAAACTAGTTAAGTAATGACTTCTAAACCATGATCCATCTTCACGCATTTTCAACTTGAGAGAGTGGCTGAAAGAGTGGCTGTGTAGAGCATTCTCCACCATGATCTTCTCCACCATGATCCTGAAACAACAATGAAAGTTTATAACATTCCCATTATATCATGGAAAACACTGTAAAACACCAATACAAATATCATATAACTTACCGTTTTACTCTTTCAGCATATCCGCTTATTGTGGCCTTGTCCTCCATAATTTTTGCAATGCATATGTCTTCTAGGCTTATCCGGATCGTGAGACTCAACAACATTATCTTCTTCTGTAGAACTCTTCTTCTTCTTATTCTTAGTAGGAGATTCATTCACCGACCTTTTTCTTTTCTCTTTCGTATTCTTCTTCTTCCTCTCCGGATCTTCACTTACCAATGCAATATCACCACGAATCCAAGAATATGGTCCTCTTACTAGTTTGAGTGCATGTTCATATGTGTCTCTCCAACGAGATGTTTGAAACCAGTCAGAAACATACTTATCTGTATTATCTTTAGTGTATAGAATCACTCCATACGCATGGGCACACGAGATTCCACTAAATTGCCATCTGCAACATGTACATTCCTTCTTACGCATGTCAACAGACTCCTATTGGCCCTTAATCTCAACCTCATAAATCCCTGTGCTTTGTGGATACACTTTGCTTTTCTGAGCATCATCAAAAGTTTCATCGAGCATTTCCTTCACATATGGTGTGCACATGCCTTGGTGCTTCTTAGAAACGGTAAATCGAGTGTTAATATTGCAAGTCTTGGGATCATCTCCAACATTGACATAATTGGTCTCTCTCTTGGAGTAACAATTGTGTTGTTAAATGACTCGACAGAGTTGTACTCCACATCCTCACAACAATTACCTTCTATCTTGTAGAAAGCTAAACACCATGACTTTGGATCTCTTTTCATAACATCATTGTAGACATCTTCATCATAGTCCTTGATCATGTCAAGATTTTTTCTATACTCTGACTCGTTGGTACGCCAAGTCAACTGCCAAATGAATGGCTTCAACTCCAACTTTTTTCCATGGTGCGCCTTAATACTCTGGTAAATGTGTCTAACACATTTTCTGTGCTCAACTTTCAGAATTTCCTTGTGCACAGCATTGATCAGACCCTATGAGAAGACAACACAAAAAATTCAATGACCATTCGTTTTGCATTTCACAAGACATTAAATCCAAATAAAGAACATACCTTTTGCCTATCTGACATTATGATGAAACCATCCCCTAAATCCAAATCAGCTTGCAGCTTCTTAATAAACCAGACCCAACTTACCTCGTCTTCCACTTCAACTACAACCCATGCTATGGGATATATGCAGTTGTATGCATCTCGTCCCTGAGCTACAAGAAGCATTCCTTTAGTTGTTCCCCTAAGGAATGTACCATCAACTCCAATAAGATGTCGACAAATTCTTTTCCATTAGTCTCTCAGTGTGGAAAATCACACATAAAACCTCTCAAATATGTCTTCATCATCTGCTCCTCGTTTAGTGACAACTTGTATAGTTGATCCGGGATTTGTCTTAAGGATTTGTTCACAATAGTCTCTAATGTGTGCAAACTGATCTTCATACTCTTCCTTGATCCACCTCAAAGCTTTTTTTCTTCCCTCTTGACACTGATTCCTTAAAACTGAAATCCCTCTATACATATATCTAATTATTTCTTGAATCCTCGTAGGCATAAAGTACATTGGGTCTTCTCTTATCTTGTCAACAAACAAGCATACAATAATAGGATCTGTTAACTTCTCACAAGCTCCATTTGGATTGCAAGTGTGTGGCACTATTAACCTCTTGATCTCCCATCTGTTCTTGCCCTTGTTTACTGAACAATAAACATTCCATGGACATTTGCCTGATCCACATTTGTAACAAAACTTCGTTTGATGCCACTGATACTGCTTGATGTTGTATCAAGTATTCAAAGAAAAATCCAAAACATTTTCCTTAAAAGCAACACATTTTGCGTAAGCTTTCCCGACAAATAGAGCACCACTATGCCTCCTTTGAATCTGATGCGATCTCTTCACGTTAACAATTGGGACATCCTCATCTTCACTGTCACTGTCACTGTCTGGACAGACATTGTGACGAATCCGAGGCTCATTTTTGAATTGTGCAACTGCTTCCTCAATCTCCAACTGATATATATATATATATATATATGTAGTTTCTTCTTCAATTGCTTGCCCTGACATCTCCGTTGATATACTTTCAACACTATGATCATTAACAGATTCATCATCACTGCAATACAAAGAAAAAGAATCCTTGAGTTATACCAGATTATTAACAGATTCATGATCATTAAGAGATTCATGATTAACAGATTCATCATCACTCCGAATTTGGTTTGATGAGCAAAAAACTCCAAATGAGCAAAAAACAAAAATTAATGTTCCAAATCGAAAACTCTGATGTTCTAAATCGAAGAGATCATCGCTATTCTAAATCGAATATACAAAAGCACATAAATTACCTCACTTTCTAAATCGCAGATATCGTCGTATGCTTCTTCAAAATTAGGGTTCTTGAGAGAGTAAAATTTGGGGGGTTTGATTTGGTTTAAGAATCGGGTTTATTTTTTGAATTTTCGGTTTAAAGGTTTGATTTTTTGGTTTAAAAGTTTTATTTTGATTAAAAGGTCTGATTTTGGTTAATCATCGAAATCATTGGTTGTAAACCATATTTAAATTGGACATTTGGTTTAAGTTCGGTTTTAACACAGTTTAGGTACGGATTAAACGGAAACTGTCAAAATTATACGATTATGTGGTTTAAGCTAGAAACAAAGAACTATGTGTTGTTTAGAACCGTAAACCAAGTTTTGTGTACCTAAAGTAAGAGGTCAAAGTTTCGTGTGTGCAGAGGCGGTTTTCAAAGTTTATGTGTACCTGTACCCTGTATGCCCTAGAGGCCCCTTGAATATATGCGAAAAACATATTCAGTGTGCAACGTATAAATGTAAACGTTATCATTATGAAAGATTGAGTGAGGTTTTGAATATCTGAGAGGATGTTTGAAATCTTGATGTGTTCCCCTAGGTTTGGACGTTCAAATATCCATTCGAATTCGGTTCGAGTAATTCAGATTTTTAGATTTAGGAATATAGAATTCGTTCGGATATTTTTTCTATTTGGGTTGGGTTCGGTTTCATTTGGATTTGGGTTCGGGTTCGAGTATCCAAAATATCGATTTTTTTTTTTAAATGGTTAAAATTTGAATAAAATTTTGACAATTATAACTAAGTATTTCGGATATCTTCAGATTTATAATTAAAATTTTTGTTATTTCAATTATTTTAAGTCTACATATGATTAATATTTTTAGAAATATAATTATATTTCAGATATTTTGGATACCCATTCAGTTCTCGGTTCGGCTCGGGTTCGGTTTGGGTTCGGATTCGGTTCTTCGAGTATAAGAATCTAAAACCCGTTAGGATATTTTTTTGGTTCCAAGTTTGGTTCAGTATTATTTTTTTTAGATCATGTTCGGTTCGGATATTCGCATATTTTTCCCCATTCTATGTTCCCTCCTTCATTAAGCAAGTTAACTAAAATCTAGAAATCGGATCACACATAAATTTCTTCATCCCTCGTGTCTTCACTTCTAAAATGCGTCTCTTTAATGGCCAAGTTTCTGCTGATAGTGCAGATGGAACAAACCATATGCTATCAGTGATTTCACAAAGAAATCTGTTTTATCATGGAAAGAACATACCATACCACAGTTCAAAGACATGCTAACGAACCTCTTAGCTTTAGTGAGGAAAAGAGCAAGAGTCGGAACTTGATCGAAACCAACCAGCTGAATAGGCATGAGTTCCCATACTCATTAAGCAAAATGACATTTGCATAGGATATGGTCCACGCTTTCCACCTGATCACATCTTACATATGAGGTTACAAAGTTTACTTGTTTCATTCTTCTCGGGAAAGATTCGACCTACTTTTTCGTATTCTACTGTTTAGAGACTATGATCAGGTCGTCCGGGACTGTTCTCGAAAAGGTTGGCGGCCCATCCTTCGGAACGGCCAGGTCGCCTCTTTCTTTCTCCTGGGTGAGAGAGCGGGTGACCTGCTCTTTCAGGAGACCAGGTCGCCACAAACTGTTCTCTGAGAAACCTCTTTTACAAACTGTTCTTGAGACTGAGAAGACGCTCCATGCAACTAATCAAACATCATTTCAGTGCTATACTCATCAAACAGATTCTTCAAAATAATCATTACCTCATTATAAAGATGAGTAGCCTCGACACTATCTACACCATACAGTTTCTGAAAACATTTCTCAGCAAACATCATTTTCTTTGCTTGGATCGAACACACCTGCTACTATCACTAGTCTATTCATCTCAACCTTATCCACAAATGGATTCCAATACTTTTCTAACTTATTTAACATCGCTAAAGCTTTTATCCTTAATGACACATAAGGACCAGGAGCAACGCTTAATGCAGTGATATTCTTAATAACAGTTACTATCACATGATAAAGTTTATGGGAACAAACTGAAGTCGAAGCTGAAATCACTAAAGTTGCTTTGTAAAATATAATGAGAAATAGTATTAAACTATCAACGGCTTCCCAATCATCGGTGGTCCAACCCTTTTTTCCCTATCCACAATCTCATTGAACTAATAATTATACGGTTAATCTTCAGCCTCCATCTTCTTAAAAACCAAACTGAATTTCAAAGCTTGCTCTAGCATGAGATATGTGGAACTCCACCTGGTCTTCACATCCAAATGTAAGCTTCCTCTTTGAACTCTTCCTAATTCCACACGGTTCTCAAATGAATTGAGCCTGAGTGTCGAAGACCTAACAAAGTAAATGCCATTATGAATAGCATTCGCATTTTGGTCTATCTCCTGGGAGCCATTCTTCAAGATCAAGTTTAGAATATGTATAACACACCTTAAATGAAGAAATTCACCTTTAAGAATCAATGCATCATCTCCATTTCTCATAAATTCTTCCTTGAATCGCTTGATGGCTGAGCTATTAGTTGTGGCATTGTCAATGGTGATGCTGAAGATTCTCTTGATGTCCCATTTGGCCAAATTCTCAACAAACACCTCACAGATTGTACAACCTTTGTGATCATACACATTCTTGAATCCGATTATTGTTGGTGTCGGATCCCGAACTCCCAGTTCTGGCCCCACGGGAGTGCCACGTCACTGGAACACATCACTATAAAAAGGTCAACAGTCAACGAACATCCGAGCTGAGCTCCAAGCATAGAGGCGAACAAAAGAATCTGGCTCAAGAAATAGAGCGAGGACTCGGAAGATAATCCAACCTAGCTAGAGGGGTAGGAATGGAGAGCTCGGATAAGTAAGCGAAGAGCAAGGAAAAGGGTATACTCAGATAACTCGATAAGGTCAAAAAGGAAGTGTTACTACATTTATCACAAGATCGAAACCGGCGAATTTAAAGAGAGTAATTGTAATAATTGGGCGAATTAAATATAAATATTTGTATAAATAAGAAACCTCATGCATTGTGAAAAGGGCTCTCCTTTTCTCCATTATTAAGACAAAAAAGGTAATATCAATATACACTTTCCATTATTCATAGCTAAAATTCTTATGAGTTTATTTCTTATATACATATTTCTTGTGTATTTCATTAGTAGCTAAAATACCTCAGGATCATTACAAATATACGGTGTGGAATCCAGCATCCACATTTTGGCACAAGAAGGAGAGGAAATTTTTTGCTCTTTGAATTTTCTATTTTTCAGGAGTTTCTTTAGCGCATAATCCATGGACCAGCAGTCGCAAATACTTGCAGCCCTAGAAAAGTTATCGAAAGATAATGCAGATTTGGTGACTAAATTTGGTGGAGTGGAGCAGAGTTTAACCGATCTCCAAACCAAGGAACCAGATCTTGCAGCCGACCAATTTTGGGGTCAAAACCCACCCCTCAGGATTGATAAGCCGAGGAATCTAACTATCTACACGAAAGACTAGTCTCAAGACATCAGAACACGAGAGCAGGCTGCCGACTCTCACTCGAGAGAGGATGGCGACCTGGTTCTAGAATGAGGCAGGTCACCAGATCGTATTACAGGACATGGCGACCTAGTCCTAGAAAGAGGCAGGTCGCCAGTCCGTCTTATGGGACATAAAGACCTGGTCCTAGAGAGAGGCAGGTCGCCAGTCCATCTTACGGGACGTGGCGACCTGGTCCTAGAAAGAGGCAGGTCACCAGTCTATCTTATGGGACATGGCGACATGGTCCTAGCTTGAGGTAGGTCGCCAGTCCGTCTTACAGGACATCACAACCTGGTCCTAGCAAGAGGCAGGTCATCAGTCCGTCTTACGGGACATTGTGACCTAGTCCTAGTAGGAGGTAGGTCACCAGTCCATCTTATGGAATATGGTGACCTGATCATAGTCTCTAAACATAGAACATGAGGGTATGTCACCCGCTCTCTCCCGAGAGAGGGTGGCGACCTGCTACATTGCAGAGCAAGTCACCAACTCTCCCCCGAGATATTGTGGCGACCTGGTCATGCAAGGGCAGGTCACCGTCTCTCACACAAGAGGTCGGCGACCTGGTCTCTCAGAGAAGCAGGTCATCACTCTCCCCCAACAAGAGGTGGCGACCTGCTTGGTTGCAGAGCAGGTCGCAAACTCTGTCCCGGGAGAGTTGGGCGACCTGGTCATGCATAGCAGGTCGCCATCTCCTCACAACGGAAAAGTGCTGACCTGGTCACTCATTCGGAGGGCAGGTCACCAACCTCACTAAGAACGGTTCCAGGCGACTTGATTTTTCGCATGATCTCATTACGTTTTTCTTGACCAAACCGGCGAGCTAAAAGTTTGGTTCAGCATTACTCGGCCTCAGAACAGTGTTCATGACACTATTCATGGGATACTATTCACAGAACACTGTTCATAAACCAAACAGAAAAACTCTGACCCGAAGATTTGCTGTAGCGTTACTAGGGTTCGGAACACTATTCACGACACTCTTCATGAAACACTTTTCACGATACTCTGTTCACGAACCGACATATAAGACCGGGAAAGAAGCCGAACATGACAACAAACCAAACTCAATTCAGACCGGACAAAACCCCTGGCGAGCTGGGTCGGGACAAGACTAAACGATGATGTACTGAGAAGATGGGCTGCAGATAAAGCCCAAACCCGTTGACGTCGGCGGATTACTACAATAAAAGATGGCCCACATCGGTAGTAGCTCATCTCGGCATCCCAAGTCGCTCATTATGTATATATATATATATATATATATATATATATATATATATATATATATATATATAGCATGTATTAAGGTTTAGACAATTCCATTCTGAGTACTTAGACTTCGTATTGTAAGACTATTAAACTTTTACGAAATTCTTTATATTCGGCAAAAAGATCATTCAATAAAAGAAACTTTCGATTTTGGTCCTTGAGTTCTTCTAAAATAGGGTTTTCGAGCCCCCATTTAATATAAGTTTTGACTGTGTGAGTTTCGACTCTCACAGCCAGAACACCATATCAACTCGAATATATAATTTAAATACAGGAAGCACCCGCATGGTGGCATCTACAAGACATGGTTCACAAGCTTTGGCGGTATCTGTGCCCACAGGTGATCAAGGTAACAACGACGAAAATCCAGTCAATGTGGATCACCCGGAGGAACCAGTAATCCTTCCCGTGGATAGTGAAATTGGAGAAGTACCAAGGGAGGAATACGAAAAAGTTCGGCTCGAAGTGAAGGAGACGAAATCAAAGTTTCATCAGGATATTAACTCGGCGCCCGAGATTGATAAATTGATTGAGGAGACGAGGCGAACACCTTTCATTCCACAGATTGCAAATCTTCGGATAAAGGATTCTCGAAAGGTTAATTGCCGACCTACGACAGAAAGTGCGATCCGAAGAATCACTTGGCGGCTTCCAAATCGATGTTGGACGAAACGACCAGGAAAAACATGAGGAAGATTCAGGCTACTGCAAGCTTTTCTCTAAAACAAATTTCGGGCCAGCCCGATTATGGTTTACTCAACTAGAGCCAGGGACGATTGGAAGCTTTAACGAGCTTTCAACTGACTTTCTCAAACAATATTCAATGTTCATGGAGAAGAAGATTTATGACGTCGATCTCTGGAACATCACGCAATGCCCGAATGATCCATTTCAGCGTTATATAGCAAAATTCAAAGATATTATGTCTCAAATTCCCAGAATACCTCAGAGCATGGAAATAATAGTACTAAGGAAAGACTTGTGGCATGAGTCGAGATTTCGCGAAGATTTAATCATAAATCGTCTGATGACAATACAAGACGCTTTATTCCGAGCTGGAAGTTAGATCGAAGCCGAAAAGGAAAAATTGAGTCTTGCGAAGAAGTATCGCCCAGCGAAGCAGATGACAGGAACTCCTCCTCGAAAGACCGAGCAAAAGGAGAAAAAAGATCCAAAGAGATTTGGCCTAAGTCAGCGTACTAATAGCGTGGCAATTGTTTCTCTTGGGCGAGCAAAATATAGTTCCGCACAATCGAGCACTTGGGCGCATGAAGAAAAATCCTTCTTAAAAATACATAGGACCAATAACCAAACAACAAAGCATTGCAATATCTTAAGAAGATATCTAACCAACCTATGGGTGTCAGGAGACCTTGCCAATTTTAATTTCGAAGAAATTTGTGAAATCATTCTTTAAAAATAAACCACAGATCAAAGGATACCGGCCCAATACGAAGAAAGCAAAAATATTCGAGGTCAAAAGACCTGAATCTCCGGAGAAGAAAATAAACGCAATTATGGGAGGATCCAAGTTATGTTGTGATTCCGTCAGAGCAATCAAAAGACACAGGCAAAGAGCTTCAACAAAATTTGATGTGATCAACAAATTGAGCCTCCAAATTTCGCTCATATCCTTCAATGAGCGGAAGCCCAGCACCTCGCGAGACCGCATGTTGATGCTTTAGTAATAACGTTGGATATAACCAACTTCGAAGTATCGAGGGTGTTAATTGATATAGGAAGCTCGGTGAATCTCATCTTCTCGAGTACATTACAAAATTACAAAGAATGGGAATAAGTAAAGCTAACATCATGGGGCCTCCAACTCCGTTGATAGCTTTTACAAGCAACACAGATATGTCTTTGGGCACCATAAAACTGCCCATCCTAGCAGAAGGTATATCGCAAATGGTGGAATTCACGGTCTTTGATAAACCGGCCGCATATAACTTAATATTGGGAACTTTGTGGCTTTACCTAATGACAGCGGTTCCTTCCACGTAACATCAATGCCTTAAATTTGCAACTTCACAAGGAGTTAAAACCATTTGAGGAAACCAGGAGATGTCAAGGTCTTGCTATTTGAGCAACTACAAGATGAAGGTCAAATAGCAAATAATGACCCCTACCAAAGCGAGGCAGGAGACAAGATTCCCAAGTGGTCAAATCGCAAATGATGTCACGATGGAAGTTGGGATCAATAAACAAAAATTAGATCGAAAAGTCAAAGTTGGATCATGTTTAAATGTCGAGCTAAGGGCAGAGCTCGTGAGGTTTCAATCAAAAAATAAAATTACATTTGCTTGGTTGACGGGGAAGATATGCCAGAGATATATTTGATCATAATATGGTACGAGCTGAACGCATATCCCAATGTTATAATAAAAAACTTGGGCCGGTAAAATAATAAAAAAAACTTGGGCCAAAGCGAGCCCAAGGGGTAAATGATGAGGTGAAAAAACTATTTAAAATCGGATCAATCTGGAAAGCACGCGCTTGCGTCGATTTTACGGATCTTAATAAGTCTTATCCAAAAGACAGCTTTCATTTACTGCAAATAGACCGTTTGGTCGAATCTACTGCACGACATGATTTGCTCACGTTCATGGACGCTTTATCGGGATACAGTCAAATCATGATGAACCCCGATGATTAGGAAAAAAATTATTTCATAAATGATCGGAAAATCTATTGTTACAAGGTGATGCCATTTGGACTGAAGAACACCGGAGAAACATAGTAGAGACTCATGAACAAAATGTTCAATGAACATCTCAGCAAAACCATGGAAGTGTACATCGATAACATGCTCGTAAAATCATTAAAAAGGACGATCATATCCGATACTTAAAGCAATGTTTCACGACTCTAAATACGTTCAGGATGAAGCTTAACCCAAGAAAATGTACCTTCGGGTACTGTCAGGAGAATTGAAGCCAATCCTAATTAGATCAACACATTCTTGACGATATCATCCCCTAAAAATCTAAAAGAAGTTCAACATCTCACAGGGTGCATAGCTGCACTTAAACATTTCATATCCAGGTTGACGGACAAATGTCTCCCATTTTATCAATTACTCAAAAGGAACAAGCAAATTCATTGGGATGAAAATTGCGAAGAGGCATTTACCAAGCTGAAAGTGTATTTAAGTACTCCGCGAATCCTTTACAAGCCTGAGGCGGAAGAAAAGTTGTACCTGTACGTATCGGTGTCAAACCATGCAGTGAGTGGAGTAATTATCCGAGGGGATAGAGGAGAACAACGTCCGATTTACTACATCAGTAAAACTTTGACGAATCCAGAGACTCGTTATACGATGATGGAGAAACTGGCAATAAGAGTGGTAACTTCGGCTCGGAAATTACGCCCCTACTTTCAATCGCATCCAATCGAAGTTCTAACTACACAACCATTGCAAACAATCCTGCATAGTACAAACCAGTCCGGACGATTGGCGAAATCGGCAATTGAGCTTAGTGAGTATGATATCGAATATAAGAATTGTATCAGCATGAAGGCTCATGTTTTGGCAGACTTCTTGACAGAACTTACATCTACGGATCAAATATGTGAAGAAGATAACAAAACTTGGAAATCACACATTAACAGATCATTAGCCATACAAGGTTTAGGGATTGGTATTCGGTTTGAAGCACCAACTGGAGAAATATAGGAGCAATCATTTGAACTCCTATTTCAAGCTTCGAACAATGAAGCAGAGTATGAAACATTAATTATGGGGCTTCGCCTCGCACTTGGTATCGGAGCCGAAGAAATAATCACTTACTGTGATTCCCAATTGATGGTGAATCAGTTTGCAGGGGAATTGAGGCAAAAAAACCAATGATAGAAGCGTATCTAGTTCTTGTAAAGGGCTTGGCAAATAAATTTTCAAAATTCTAACTGATCAGAATCCCAAGAGGAGAAAACTCCTCAGCAGATGCATTGGAGACACTAGCATCAACGTCAGATCCAAACCTAAAAAGAGTTATTCCGGTGAAATGTATCGAAAAGTCCAGCATTACTTTGAAAGAAAAAGTGCTCGCAATGACAAGAGCATAAGCCCAGAAAAAAGGTGATTCTTCGGAAGACTTACAAGTATTGCCAGATAAGAGAAGGCGAAAAGCGCTAAAATTAATGGATGTCCCTTATAAACATAGCCAAGAGAGCATCCAAGAGGAAGTATTGGAAAAAGAGATAGGAGCACCACACAAAGAGCCTGGCCATGGTGTCACCATAGTGGACCCTATACCAAGTGTCGAATAAGACCAGGTCAAACTGGAGTCACCGCCAGCTCCCAAACCCAGAATATTCAAGGAGGAAAATCATGTTCCCACTAGTGATTGGAGGGGCTGATTGGCGGGAGGAAATAAAAAAGTGTAAGAGTCGAAACTCAAACAATCGAAACTTATAATAAATGGAGATTCGAAAATCCTATTTTATAAGAACTCGAGGACCGAAATAGAAAGTTTATTTTATTTAGCGATCTTTTTTTGCCAAAGTACAAGAAATCTCGTAAAAGCTTAATGCCTTACAATACGAAAAGTCTAATACTCGGAATTAGATGGATTTAACATAATAGAAGTTAGCATATATATAGTAAGCAATCTAGGGTGCTGAAGAAGCTTATTAGCAGTGTGGGACGCCTTTAACTCTGCCGTCCGCCGACTTAGACAGATTTGACACTGATCTGCGGCCCAAATCTTCAACAGATCACCATTTAGCCCGATTTCAATCCAGCCCAGCTCCGGTTTGGCTTGGTTCGCTTTGATTTTGGTTTTCCGCCTCATTTGGACTTCTTTCTCGATTTTTGGGTCGGTACATGAACAGTATCCCATGAATAATACCACGAGTCCAAGTTACGTTAAACCGAACCTCGGTTTCTTCCGACTTTTATTCTGTTCGTGAACTGTGTTCTGTGAATAGTATTTTTGTGGATATTTCCGGATGAACAGTGTTCTGAATGAGGGACACTGGGCTGAGCTTTCGGTTTCCGTAAAGAGTTCGTATAAAACTTCAGCTCTCCCGTTTTCTCGTATGAATCTCAGCCCGTTCGTTTTCTCATATGAATCTCAGCCCGCCTGTTTTCTCGTATGAATCTCAGCCCGCCCGTTTCTTCACACGACTCTCAGCCCACCACTTTCCTTTGGTAGGAAACAAACTGGCGGCCTGCTGAGCATGAGCAAGGAACTAGCGGAGTGCTCTTGGACACGGCGGGCTGCTCTTGTGAGTTTGAACATGGCGGACTGCTCTCCGAGCTTAAGGGCGGACTGCTCTTGGTCTTGGACATGGCGGGCTGCTCTTGTGAGCTTAGAGGGCGGACTGCTCTCAGAGCTTGAACTGGTGGACAGCTCTTGGCCACGGCGGGCTGCTCTTGTGAGTTTGAACATGGCGGGCTGCTCTCCGAGCTTAAGGGCGGACTGCTCTTAGTCTTGGACATGGCGGGCTGCTCTTGTGAGCTTAGAGGGCAGACTGCTCTCGGACATGATGGGCTTCTCTTGTGAGTTTGAACATGGCGGGCTGCACTCCGACCTTAAGGGCGGACTGCTCTTAGTCTTGGACATGGCGGGCTGCTCTTGTGAGCTTAGAGGGTGGATTGCTCTCGGAGCTTGAATTTGGTGGGCTGCTCTTGTGAGCTTGGAGGGCGGACTGCTCTCAGAGCTTGAACTTGGCGGGCTGCTCTTGTGAACTTAGAGGGCAGACTGCTCTTGGATCTTGAACATGGCGTGCTGGTCTCGGTGGCCTGCTCCAAGGAGGATACTAACCGGCAGCCTGGATGAACTCAATGGCGGGCTGGTCTTCTCCTTGGCGGCCTGGCATTCACGTACATAGCCAGTGACGAACTGCCTAGTGACAAAATGAGCTTTTGTATCTTTGAACGAGTTTTCAGCTAGCTCAAACCTTCCTCGAGGAAGTTGGCTACCTGGTTCGGTCCTCGGATAAGCGTTTCGTATAAGTGTTCAGATTTCTTGATCCGTCAATCTACGAGGGGTGGGTTTTGACCCCAACAAAAAGTTTATACAAACTGGAGAGCTCCCATCGAACAAGTAGCAAGCTCGCAAGTTGAAAATTACCAGTGTCAAATACTGGGTAATGAATAATTCCTTGTATAAACGAGGGGTCAGCGACCCGTACCCCTTCATGCGGTGGTTGATGGATATAATCGGACGAATGCACTGCTCCACCAGAGGCTTACAAAAACTTACTCATGTTAACCGATTACTTCTCTAAAATTACTGAAGTTGAGGCTTACGTAAGCATCAAGGATTCGGTTGTAAAAACTTTCTTGTGGAAGAATATCATATGCCGTTATGGCGTCTCTTACAAAATCGTCACTGATAATGGACCACAATTCACGAAAGAATTGGAAGACTTCTTCATTGCATGGGGGATAAGAATAAGCTATTCAACTCCAAAGTCAAGCCGAAGCACCGAACAAAGCCATCCTCAGCAACTTAAAGAAAAGACTGAATCAACACAAGGGAGGTTGGTATAATGAACTTCAACAAGTCATTTGGGCATATCGAACTACACCTCCAAGAGCCACATGAGAAACATCATTCTCGTTAGTTTACGGAATAGAGGCGGTTGTACCTGCCGAGCTGGATGTTCCTGGGCTCAGAAGAAACGAACTACCCCAAAACGAGGATTGCAGATTTCATAATGATGGAAGACGCATTGGATACTATTGACGAGAAACAAGATCAAGCATTAGTCCGACTCCAAAATTACCAGCAAGCAACAGCTAGATATTACAATTCGAAATTAAAAACCCAACCTCTAAACGTTGGGGATCTCATTCTAAGACATTTTTTCGACAGTACCAAAGAAGACAGAGCAGGAAAGCTAGGGATTAATTGGGAAGATCCTTATCAAGTAACCGAAGTCGTTCTAAACAGGGTGTATTTCCTGAAAGATTCAAAAGGATACGTAGTCCCGAGACCTTGGAATGTAACCAATCTTAAAAAGCTCTATGTTTGAGTATAAGTATGTAACGAATGCTAGAGAAACGAAGTACGAATTGGCTTGATCCCTTTTTGGGTACGTAGGCAGCTCAGTGAAACGAGTTCAGCTATTTTAGTTCATTACTTCTATCATTTCTTCTAAAACAAAAAAAACAGAGGAACCAAGGTTTAATACATAAGGCGGAAACAAATGATAGCTCTCTCGGATTACCCTGGGAATTTAGAAAAAGGCCCAACTAAGATTACTCCACTGTCAAAAGAAGGATCACTGCATTTTTTCCTCCTCTTTCGCTTTATCGGCACGCGCCTTCGACTCTCGGATGTACTTGAGTAGGTACTCAGGAATCGGAGCAATAGAGCTAAAACCTTTCACCTCCCACTCGAACGGATCTGATTTAAGGTTTCAAATCCTCGTTTCCACTCAACGAATCTTTTGTTCAAGTTCTTTTATTTTTAGCCCTAACTCTTGCCGCTTGCTACAAGCAAACCAATGCTTATCGACAACCTAGAAAAAAAAAAATCAGCATGAAGTTATTACTAGGGTAGGTACAAAAAAGGATGATGGTGAGAAAAGTAATCCTCTATTACAATACCTTCTCAAGAAAGTCGCTGCATGCTTCTTGGTTTTTCTTCCCTAAAAAGTGGACGAAGCAAGGACAAAGAACCCCAAAGGGTTGGAACCCATCCCCAGAAAGAAATATTGAAGATCCAGGAAAAGGATAATCGGAAGTATGAGAGGATGTTGGTTTATCACTAGCCATGAACGACCGTCCATAAATGGTAAAATAGACCGAAAAAGTTAAAAGATTATAAAAGCGACAAGCGCGTCTGAAAAATATATCTTTGGGATTCTAGATTACACGGTTATAATTCCCTAAGGCAGTGAGTAATATATTACTAACGTGTGTTAGGGGAATAACGATAAAACCCTAATCTCTAGTATAATCCGATCAACGGCCCCAAATGTGGCCTTAATGAGGCCCAATAAGGAAATGCTTCCTAAAACGGCACAAGGTGTTAATTTTATACAAACGAGCAGCTCGCAACAAAGTGAAAGTTCGCAATCTATAAGTCAAGCTTCGTGCTCGCAATTGGAGATCCGAGGAATAACTACAACAAGGTATTCCTTTAAAAATGGCACGAGGTCTGATCAACCTATCTCCCATGCATTATCAAAAGAAATGATAAGCATATTCTATTCAAATTTTAATCGGACTTTGCAAACCCAATGAAAACTTTTATAAAAATTCTCAAACAAAAAAAGAGGAACAATGAAATCTAATCGTTTTTAAAATTCAAACCTATTGGGTCGAAAAAAGTTAAAACAATAAAAGGGGTCGGACATGCCTTTAAGAGAAAGAAGATTAAGCAAGGTACAAGCAAACTCGCTGAAGCCTTCAAGGAGCTGCACTATCCTGCGGAATAGAACCGGCGTGAACGTTCTTGACTATCGCAACATCTGAAGCTGGATTCGCAAGTGCTTCGGCGCCGGACGAATCTCCAAGGATGGAACCCTGACCACAAATATCTGTGATCTTGTTCGTACCTAGCATATGAAAGTTTGAGTCAAACTAGTTAAAACTTACAATAAAAATAGGACAGAGGACCGGAGCAAGGCAAAAGGGTTGAAAAAAATGACTTGCTGGAGTAAAGCTCTTAATAGTCGAATCAAGGTCGTAGTTGGGCAAAGATGGAGAATCTGAGGAACATGACGCGAACTGTTGCAAATCGAAGTTAGACTACGGTAAGGCGTCGAGTTCAGCTTAAAGACCCAAGAGCTCGTGTCAATGCTCACCCCTTCCTCTTCAAGAGTAATCTCCCATTCCTTAATTTGGGAAATCAACGCTTTGTTGCACCAAAGGTCAGCGATAGCAGAAGAGAGACGGTTCCTGGTGGCTTAAGTGTTAAGGAAGTCGGAAACATTATTAAAGAAGTCCTAACTTCATTCCTAGCCTTGGGAGCAGATTTCTTGATATCATATTCCCGGATTTTTGATGAGAGAATTATGCTTCAAAGTCAAGTCCTCGAGGGTTCCTTTGACCTGATCCAGTTTGGATTTAAGTTGGGTGTGTTCTTTTACCAATTTGAGAATGTGAATATTAAACACCTCCGCCATTTTTTTGGCATCATGATAAACATCCTCAATTTTCTTTGGCTCGCTCTAAACGCTCGAGATCGTCGCTCACCACCTTTTTCATGTTGTTATTACTTAGCTCAAGTTCTCAAATCCTTCTCGAGGAGTCTTTGACGCATTCATTAAGAACGAATCGAAAGTGTAAGCTTCAAGGTGCAAGATAACACCGTTTACCTCCATTGTGGCCTGTAAAAAAGGAAGAGAAGAAGACTATACCTTAAGTAAGGAGGCCCAACAATAATATAAGGTAAAGAAAATATATAATAATAATATGACCTGAGCAGAATGATTTGCATGATAGATATACACATCATGGACAAAAGCTCCGCCATAATTAAAATTTCGGAAGTTATTCCCTTTTCGGCGATCCGAAGCCCCTAAAGATATCTCCGAACATCTCCATGTCTGAATTTTTTTGCCTTAGTAATTAAAACACAAGAAGAATCCAAAAGAAATGTCGTAAGGAAACCTTGAAGATGATGTTGACCTCGCAGGGCCTTGTTAAAAGCAAAAAACGAGCTACCACTCTCATGAGAGAGAGATCTCTTGGGCGTGCGGGCACTAGAAGGCGCCTCCCAAGGAGTAGGAGCACTTCGGGTACTAGCAACAACTTCCACGATCTAATCCTCGTCATTTTGATGAGGGGCACCATGATGCATGACAGGAGCTCCAAGAGCACTTTCACTATGAGCAACATCAACAAGATGTGAAGGACTTGGAATTGGGTGGTCCGTGGGATTGGTAGGAACCCCCCTTCCCCCCAAACGACTTTTCTTCTCTACGGAAGAAGAAGAAGAATCCCCGGTTTTCCTCTTACTACGAACCAAGTCGGGAGTCGGATCAACGTCAAAAGAGGAGTCGTCCATAGCTCAGGTCAAAAGAGGACTAACTCGCGACGCCATTTCCGAAGAAACATCGTCAACCAAGAAGACCTTATGATGAGTGATATAAGAGACATAACTATGTTGTTTCTTCCCTTCATAGATCGCAGCAATTTGATATTTAATCACATTGTCCCTTGCCTTCTTGGCTAGCTTCTGGTCATGATAAGATTGCATGGGAACAACCTTGTCTTCAGCAGGCAGATTCAAATGTTTGGTTTTGCCCATCCTCACTTGTAGGCCGGCGTGCTGGATACGTTGAATCGTGAAGGAGTTCCAAATACCCGACCCTTTGGATACGACCCGATAAAACTCCAGGAAACTGGTGGAGGGCTCAGGACGAGATTGTTCAACTACAAAAAAAAATGGCAAGACAGGCGTCAGATAGTAAAACATAAAAGCCTCATACTCACAAGCTCTGGTATCTACCAGGATGTTGGGACCACGAGTTTAGAAGAACGTTAGCGAGACCGTTGACTAAAGCGGCGTTGATTCAAAAAAAGAACCAATGTCGACGCCATTCGTTGTGACATTGTGGCAATCCTTCGATTAGGGTCCTATCAAAATTCTGGTATGCCGCGAACGTACCAGAACCCCGGGAATCCCTAATATGGAAGAGTTATAGAAGCTCCGCCACACATAAAATATAACCCACTTAAGCCGCCAACGTAAAGCTGCATATAACAGAGCGGACGAAGCTCGGCACCATCTTGGGCAGAGCAATTCCTAGGTGAGCGAGATAGAGGATTAAGACCTTCCACAAGGGAAAGAATACCTCATATGCACATAGATACCCTTCTTGATAAAACCCTTGCCCCGGATTTGCACTTCAGGTGGTACAATAGCCGATAGGTCGGAAGGCTACTAGCACTTACGGATTGTTGTGGATCGCATGGGACCATTAGAGGTTGTGAACGGCCTCTAGTATTCTCACTCCTTTGGGCCGTGGATATGACGCAGTACGACACCCTTGGGAGGTTCACTGCGGAAGTATCCCTTACCGACAGTTGGACTGTTCTTGAAGAACAAGGAGAATTCCAGAATTCTCAAATAAGAACGAAAGTTCATAAAAAGATCAAAAGGTTCCATTGAATTCGAAAAGCAAAATACATATAGAGTTTTCCAGTCAAACAATAATTAAGAGTGCAGAAAACTAAGCATTGGAATCACGCTAACAGCTAGCGAGTTTGACTAGACCGAGATGACCCTTAAACTACCCAAAGAGTGATCCTTGAGCTACTCGGTCGCAATAGCATGGATCACGGTCCACCAAGCTGGTCCGTGTGGGTCATCTTCCTGTTCCAGCCTGAGTCCGAGTCCCTCAACCTTTGCTTGGACCTGAATCTGAAGTTCCCAGAGCTTTTTTTTGTGAAGGGTCCTTGGAACGCGCCCATCCCTTGGTCTAACTGTTCTGGCTCTACTTCATGGCCGAGAAAGGGGGTTTCCCGTCCATCTTCTGATTTCCCTCGTACCAAGGCCATTCTGACTTGACTGTTCACATTATCTTGTTCACTTGGGTGTGAGTTCTGAACTCTAGGACGAAGGATTCGGTCATTCGGTCGAAGATCCTTCCTCAGCTCGCTCCCGGGTCGCATCGGTCAATACGGTAGACTACCCAGCTGTTGGTTCCCGTACCACGTTCGATGTCTCCCATACCACGGCCGATGACTCTCGTACCATCTCGGCCAACCTCCATCTGCAGTCCCAATGTTCCTGTCCCTCGTCCGGTGGTGCGATCCATGTCCTGATTCACATCATTCCCCTCCTCTTGAAAAGGATTTGTCCACGAATCCAGATCATCTGCCACAAAAGAAGACAAGTCAGAAATATTAAAACTTGTGGACACATTGTACTTACCTTGGAGATCTATCTGATAGGCGTTGTCATGCAAACGCTTGAGAACGGTAAATGGTCCATCCTTCCTCGGCATGAGCTTTGATTTCCTCTCCTCAGGGAAACATTCCTTCCTCAGATGTATCCATACTTGGTCCCCCGGTTGAAATACCACCTTGCTCCTTCCTTTGTTAGCATACTTTTCATACTGCCTTGTTTTTGCTTCAATATTTGCTTTAACGTGTTCATGAATCTTCTTGACTGCCTCGGCTTTCTTTCTACCATCCACACTTTCATGATCGTTAATAGGCAAAGGTAAAAGATCCAAAGGAGACAGAGGGTTAAAACCATAAACAATTTGGAAAGGAGAGAACTTTGTTGCAGAATGTACCGAATGGTTATAAGCAAATTCCACATGGGGTAAATGTTCTTCCCAAGTTCCTAAGTTCTTGCTAACCAAGGTTCTAAGCAAAGCCGAAAGGGTCCTATTTACAACTTCAGTCTGCCCATCAGTCTGCGGATGGCAGGTAGTCGAAAACAGAAGCCTAGTTCCTAACTTGGCCCAATCAGACACAATATTCCTAGGCATCCCATGCAACCTAACTATCTCCTTAAAGAAAAGTTCAGCTACATGTGAGACATCATTCGATTTCAAAAAAGGAATAAAGTGTGCCATCTTATAAAACCGATCTACTACCACAAAAATAGAGTCCCTACCGGTCCTAGATTTAGGCAGTCCTAGAACAAAGTCCATTGACAAGTCGGTCCAAGGGTGAGAAGGAATAGGAAAATGAGAGTACAGACGTTGTGTCGAGTTTTTGGACTTAGCTTCCTTGCAGGTGACACACCGGCTGCAGATGCGGTCCACATCCTTTCATAGGCCCGGCCAATAGAAGTGATCTTGTAGGACCTTGAATGTCTAAACTGGTCCGAAGTGTCCCATTAGGCCTCCTCCATGGGCTTCCCTGCAGAACAACTCCCTCAAAGAACAATTAGGCACACAGAGTCGATTATCATAAAATAAGAATCCTTCCATCCGGTGATACTTGCCTACAGCATGTCTACCACTAGCCAAATACAGAATCTTAAAAGTCTGAGTCTTGTTCGTGCAAGTTCTTAATGAACTCAAATCCCATAAGTTTCGTCCCAAGTGTAGAGAGTAGAGTATACCTGCGAGACAAGGCATCGGCCACTACATTCTCTTTACCTTGTTTATACTTGATGACGTACGGAAAGGTCTCAATAAACTCCACCCAACGGGCATGTCGCTTGCTAAGCTTCTGCTGGCCCTTAAGATGGTTCAGTGACTCATGGTCTGTATGGATGATGAACTCCTTTGGCCAGAGATAATACTGCCAAGTTTGGAGAGCCCTTACAAGCTCATAGAGTTCTTTTTCGTAGGTGGCGTAGTTGAGTGTGGCTCCTCCCAGCTTCTCACTGAAGTAAGCTACCAGCTTCCCTTCCTGCATAAGAACAGCACCGATCCCAATACCTGAGGCATCACATTCTATTTCAAATGCCTTAAGAAAGTTAGAAAAAAAAAGTAAAGGGGCATTAGTCAACTTCCTTTTCAGAGTCTGGAAGGCTTCCTCCTGTGCAGGACCCCACTTAAACCCAACGTTCTTCTTAATCACCTCGATCAAGGGAGCTGCGATTGTACTGAAGTCCTGTATGAACCTTCTGTAGAACCCGGCTAGGCCATGGAAACTCCTAACCTTTCTCACTGTCTTGGGGCTTGGCCAATCTCGGATAGCCTTAACCTTTTCTTCATTCACCCGAATGTCATCTGCTCCTACAACAAAACCTAAGAAGACTAGGTTATCTGTTCCAAAAGTACACTTGGCTACATTCGCAAACAAACGCTCTTTTCTTAGGACCTCTAAGACTTTTCCTAGATGTTGCACATTATCTGACAAACTACGACTATAAACCAAGATATCATCGAAATAGACCACTACAAACTCTCTTATGAATGTCATAAGTACATGATTCATCAACCGCATAAAAGTACTTGGGGTATTGGTTATGCCTTTCGGCATAACCAACCATTCATAAAGCCTTGCTTTGTTTTGAAAGCGGTTTTCCACTCATCCCCTTCTTTCATCTTAACCTGGTGGTAACCACTCCTAAGATCTATCTTATAAAAGATCCTAGACCTGTACAACTCATCTAGCATGTCATCTAGCCTAGGGATGGGATGTCGGTACTTAACTGTGATGTTGTTGATGGCTCTGAAATCCTCACACATCCTCCAGGAGCCATCTTTCTTGGGCACCAAAAGGACTGGCACAGCACACGGGCTCAAACTCTCCCGGATGAATACTTTGTCCATGAGCTCTTCCAATTGCCTTTGCAGTTCCTTGGTTTCTACGGGGTTAGTCTTGTAGGCTGGTCGATTAGGCAGTGACGCTTCTGGGACTAAGTCAATTTGATGCTCAATCCCACATATGAGAGGTAGACCACTGGGGTTCTCATCTGGAAACACGTCATTAAACCTGTCCAACAATGCCTTAAGCTCACTCGGAATGTCCGGTAGAAAATCAGTAACCGTTAACTTTTCCTGATAAGCAAGCAAGATATACTGAGTCTGAGAAGGATTAGACTTCCTGACCTGGTTCGGTTAAATCAGAAGATTGGTTTCTTTAACTGGTGCCTTACCTTTCTTGTCTAGTTCCCAGTTAGTCCGAAGCTGGAGCTGGTCCTGATGTACCTCAGAAGGGGTGAGAGGGACCAGAATGATCTTCTTTCCATCATGGTCAAAGGAATGGTGGTTAGCATAGCCATCGTGAACAGCCTTCTTGTCAAACTGCCACGGTCTTCCAAGGAGTATGTGACTTGCATCCATTGCCAGCACATTGCATTCCACTTCATCTGTGTACCTTCCAATGGTCAGTGGAATGGTGACTTGTTCCTTGACCTGTAGCTCCCTGTCCTTGTTCAACCACTCCAACTTAAAAGGCTGCGGGTGTGGACGTGTGGGTAGTCCTAGTTTCCTAACAAGTGAAACACTGGCTACATTAGTGCAACTTCCTCTATCGATAATCAGAGAACATACCTTGCCTCGTACGACACATCGTGAATGGAAAAGATTTTCCCTCTGCTCTAACTCCTCGGGTCGAGATTGCATGCTAAGGGTACGTCTAGTAACCAGTAGCTGCCCTTGAGCCAGAAGATCAAGTGGCTCCTCTTCTTCATCAAAGATCGGGCCAGTGTCTTCTTTCTCTTCTTCTGACTCGACCTCTCCATTTTCAAGTAGAATCTTCACCCTCTGATTCGGACACTTGTTTTGCATAATGCCCCAATCCCTGACATTTGAAACATCGAATGTCTCTAGCCCTGCTCGTGGAGTCCACGGCTTTGCCTTTGTCGAATTTAGATGGTGGTTTAGTTTTAAGTGCAGAAACAGGAACCTGACTCGAGATTGTACCTTTTTCTTGCGAGACAGGTCTTGTGGCTGATGCGGCCTGGTAGCTGGCTCTGGGAGGATAGGTTGGTTTGGTGAAACCAATCCTCTTGGTCTGCTGCTCAATCAGGATGACCTTATGAAGAATTTCCTCAATGATTTCAAACTCTTGTAGCTCCATCCGGTCCATTATGTCTTGGTTTAGCCAGGATAGGAACCTAGCCATGGTCGCCTCGCCCTCTTCCTCGATATCAGCCTTGAGCATTAGAGTCTCCATATCCTGGAAGTAGTCCTCCACGCTCCTGGTTTCTTGGGTCAGATGCCTCAGCTTCTGATGGAGTTCCCTGTGATAGTGACTAGAAACAAAACGCTTTCTCATTAGTGAGGTTAGTTCATCCCAAGTAGCAATAGGTGGTTCAGTTGCCCTTCTTCTTAAAGCTACTACCTGGTCGTACCAGTTAATCGCATACCCTCCAAACTTAGAGGCTGCTAGTCTTACCTTTTTAATCTCGGAGAAGTTTTGTCAGTCAAAGGTAAGTTCTACCTTTCTTTCCCACTCCAAGTAGGCGTCCAGATCATTCTTCCCTAGGAAAGACGGGATCTCCAGTCTGAGTCCTCCAAGATTGTCATCGGCCATTCTTCTAGCAAAAGGATTTTCCTCATCTCTTACTCTCTGGCCTCTTCTAGGTTGCATTGAACGAGTCTCAACTCGTTCCTCTTCTTCATCTTCCTCATCCGAATGTTGGGTTCTTCCTCTTGTTCGGTTCCTTCTCGGTGCATGTCCATTCCGGCCCTGTTGATTCTCCTGGACTCTATCTAATCTTTTGTAGATCCCTTCTAGACCTGCATACATAACCTGAATAAAATGTTCATTCAAGTATGATAGTTGTTCATTAGTCCAACCAACTTCCATCAGATCTCTCTCACTCCTAGCCATCTGGTTTTCCTGAAACACTGAACCCACGAGTTAAGTAAACAAAAGGTGTTTAAACTCTCAGGTGTTTGGCTCACACTTTAAGGATCACTCGCTGTTCTGTTTCTCAATGTACTAAACGAACAATTCCAACCAATCGGTAAGCGATTTCCAACCAATAAAGAGATAGACATATTGCAAGATTTTATTTTGCTTACTGATTAACCAAGCCAGATCCGATTTCTCCTAAATCTTTCACTCTTTTCTTCTTTTTTCGGTTGGCTCAGCTAGCTAGAACAGATAGACAGATAAGAGTTTGTTTTTTTTAAAGTAGAAGAAATTTTGGGAAGATGAGAAGGTGGATTTGATGGTACCAACAAGAAGTGGCTCTGATACCACTTGATAGAACCCTTGCCCCGGATTTGCACTTCAGGTGGTACAATAGTGGATAGGTCCAAAGGCTACTAGCACTTACGGATTGTTGTGGATCGCATGGGACCGTTAGAGGTTGCGGAAGGCCTCTAGTAATGCCACTCCTTTGGGCCGTGAATATGATGAGCAACGACACCATTGGGAGGTTCACTGCGGAAGTATCCCTTACCGACAGTTGGACTGTTCTTAAAGAACAAGGAGAATTCCAGAATTCTCAAAGAAGAATGAAAGTTCATAAAAAGATCAAAAGGTTCCATTGAATTCGAAAAGCGAAATAAATATAGAGTTTTCTAGTCAGACAATAATTAAGAGTGCAGAAAACTAAGCATAGGAATCACGCTAACAGCTAGCGAGTTTGACTAGACCGAGATGACCCTTAAAGTACCCAAAGAGTAGTACCCAAAGAGTGACCCTTGAGCTACTCGGTCGCAAGAGCATGGATCACGGTCCACCAAGCTGGTCCGTGTGGGTCATCTTCTTGTTCCAGCCTGAGTCCGAGTCCCTGGACCTGAATCTGAAGTTCCCGGAGCTTGTTTTTGGTGAAGGGTCCTTGGAACGCGTCCATCCCTTGGTCTAACTGTTCCGGCTCTACTTCATGGCCGAGAAAGGGGGTTTCTCGTCCATCTTCTGATTTCCCTCGTACCAAGGCCATTCTGACTCGACTGTTCTCATTTTCTTGGTCACTTGGGTGTGAGTTCTGAACTCTAGGACGAAGGATTCGGCCATTCGGTCGAAGATCCTTCCTCAGTTCGCTCCCGGGTCGCATCGGGTCAATACGGTACACTACCCGGTCGTTGGTTCCCGTACCACGTTCGATGGCTCTCGTACCACGGTCGATGACTCACATACCATCTCGGCCAACCTCCATCTGCGGTCCCAATGTTCCTGCCCCTCGTCCGGTGGTGCGATCCATGTCCTGATTCTCATCACTTCCCTAACGGTTTCCGACGATTCACCAGCCCCCGGTAGGATGAACTCTACTTCCGGAGGAACCTTATTGAGGGTCCTGAGCTGATTCAAAGAGAAAGGAAGTGGAAAGGGAAGGATAATAAGGATTAAAATTATCCCATGATTGTGTACATTGGGCGGTGTCGGCGGGAATGAGGATTTGTTGTGTAGCGGCGAACCATAACTCTCGACATCGGTAGGTTCAACAAAAACATCCATTTTCGTAGAGAAAGCGGAGAGTAGGAGAAGTTGAAGGATTTTTTCTTTCAATTAACGAAAAGGAAAACGTTTAAACTAGAGAGATGAAACGGCGAGAGTAATAAGCATAAACTTAAGAGGAGCATTGAAAAGATGTACCTTTAAGGTGTAATGATGCATCGCTTGGGAAAAAGTGAATGACGCAATGGTTTCCCATTCTATTAATTTAATATAGAGTGGCTAAATATTGAAACTAAGCTAAGACGAAATATGATTTTTTTTGTTGGAAGTATGAGACGAAAATAGATATATAACGATGTAAAGATGGAATAAGCAAAGTGTTAGGTCAATGGCAAATTTATAGGAATTCAGAGATCGTGAACTAGAAAATCAAACAAATAAATCATTAATCGCGTTCTAGAACTCAAAACACTGATTTATAACCAACCTACTGTCGTATTATTAATTACTATGTATAATAACCTAAGATTCTAAACTGTCGTTTGAATTCAGGAAACTAAACATGCATTAAGACCAGGTTTGATATGTTCACAAAACGCCTTAACATCAGTTTTCGTTGGCTAAGGACGTTTTGCTCATCTATGTTCTATCATGCATTTAAACAAACACTTTTAGTGCATTAAACAACGTAATCTCAGAAACTAGGTAGTTAATCAAAGTTTCAGCATTAACATCAACAATAGATGAAGAACTAGAAGATAGATCCCTATTCTAAAAGATATGCTCAGCGATTTATGAATTCTCTTGAAACTCTAACATAACTAGGAGAACTACTCAGACATGGAGAAGCACAACGCAGCAGGAGATGAAAATAAATCAATGAATGAAATAAAAAAAAAATAAACAAAGGGGGTTCATAATTCTTCTCAAAGTAATGCATATATTTTTTTCTTCCCAAATCTTTCAAGATGCAAAGCTCTCTAGAATATATGTGTAAAACTGTCTCATGCTGATGTTCCTCTCCAAAAAAAATTTGAGAAAAAGATAGATGATGATGTTCTAAAAGGCGACTGGCCCTTTATTAGGTTTCCCTTGGTAGAAATTAGGTAAACTGGAATTTCCCTTTTTTCTCCCGTCAGGTTGGAGCGGGTGCTCCCAAAGTGGATAGGGTGCTCCATCGAGTGAACTGCGCCTAGAGCGACTGCTCCGAAACCAGAGCGAATGCTCCGCGTGAAACTTGGGCTCTTTTCTTTCATTCTGACTTCCTTTTGCCCCATGTTGACTTACTTCGGCTCCAGATACTCCAATTATTTAAATATTCGTTTATAGCCTCCTAGTGACCTAAAATGACTCGATAAAGACCAAAAATACTCGAAAATAGTGGTTAGAATGAGCCAAAATTGTCTTATATCAACTCCCCCAGACTTAGACCTTTTTTGCCCTCAAACAAACTCAAGCATAAGCTGTGGAATAGAGGCTTAAAAGCGCGGGAACTCTCAAAATCTCAGCAACCGTAATTCAACTACAATCTGCAAACCACATTCTTTAGAACAAAAATAGCACATCATTACCAAAACCCATCCAACATCTTCTCAAACTCTATTTCATACTTGTATTCACAAACCCACAAAGCCTCACCATCTAAACAATAAACTCTTTACATTCAATTAAAAGTGGTGTGAGCTTTTTCTTAAGGGCACTACCTAGGGGAGAAAATGCTAGGAAATAAATAGGCCAATTTAGAGGTGGAGTTAAGTGTGTTTAAGGTTTACCAGATTTTTGTAGAGGATGCAGCATATCATACAAAATGGTAAGAGATAATGAACTCATTGAGGTTCAACAACCTTTAATCACTCTTCTTCTCTTGAAAAACTCCAACTCCTCAAATTTGGGCTCTTTCTTCTTTGGGTTTTGCTATGTGCTAAGGGACACATTTTTGAGTTCCTAACTCCCCACTCCTTATCATTGTTTATTTTTTCCTTTTTTTAATGATGATAAGAAGGACATCTACATTGATGTGTGTCCCTTAAGCATGAAAAACTTCGAATTGTTGATCAACATACCCCAGTAATTCGGGTGATTGAATTTCTTATTCATTGGATTAATCGGAGCAGGTGCTCCTGGTTCTTTTTCTCAACTTCTAACGACATCATCAGTAAGAGTGAGTTAGAGGTTGTGTCAATCATTTTGTCTCGACCCTCTTGCACATATGAAACTGAAAACAAGAATGCAAGTGGTCTGAAGGGAGATTAGGCCCAAGGTGGTTATTAGCTAAAGATGAGCTAGTTATTCAGGATCAGCAAGAGTGGTAAAAGTCAATGTTTTCACGCCCGGTCCGGACTGTCCGGTTGAAAACCCCGGGATCCAGTCATCACTCCAGTCTGGGTTTAGAGTTAAAATCCACCATTTATAGAACCAGAAAAATTTAGAAAATCCTGTTATTAACCCGGGACCCAGTAAATCGGTTGAACCGACCGGGCGACGGTTCATAAAAAATATGTAAAATCGTGTATAGTATTTAATTTTGAAACCTTTGATATAATTTATGTTTACAAAATAGGTTAGTTTAATTTATATTTTTTTTTCTTCTTTTCTTAGCTTAGTTTGTAACACATTTCTTACATGTTTTAAGGTCGAAAATAATAAGATCTTATGATCCTGTTGACTACGAATATATTGATAAAATAGAGTTTTGGATCATAGAAGAAGAAGTTGGTGAACTTGCTTATGATGAATTAGAAATGACTCTTGTTGAGGAATATCCTAAAAATCTAAAAATGATGAGTGACTAATTTTGAAGAATCTATTGGTATTTTTTAAATATCAATTATTAATTTTGTTCTTATTATATGTAATATATTAAGATTTTTTTTGAATTTTGTAGATTTTTACGAAGATTTTACTATGCCACATGTTGTGATGTTTATTAATTTATTTTTGCTATTTGTCATTTTTTGGGTAAAATTTGGAAATGAAAATTTTATTTTTATATTATAAAAATAAAATAATATATTAGTTTATTGATTCATGGTTGGTCCGAACTGATCCTAGTTAACCCGGTGATCTGGAAGATATTCCAGTTCAATGTTTGGATCGGGTTTAAAAACATTGGTAAAAGTATAAGAAGTCTTGAATATAATTTTGTTCCTCTAATCTAGTGCCCATAACAAAAAGATTTTCAGTTCAAATTACGTCCAGATAAAATAGAGTTTAATGTATTTCCGATGAAACCTTAATGTAATAGGATGTTCTGGAAATAGAGAGGTCTGAATGTGGTAGTGTTCCAGCTTATCCTTACACTCCAAAATTCTGCAGTAACGGTCACTAGAGAGATAATCAAAATCACACTAGTGGTTTAAGATCATCATAGATTAAGGTCCTGATTCCCAACCAAGTTCTTGACTCAGTAAGACGAACTGACTCTAAGAAACAAACTGACTCAAGACTGACCCGAAACAAAGAAAATCAAAGAAAACAAATGGAATCAATAGCAACAAACACCCTCCCCCATACTTACTTCACATTTTCTCAGTGTGAAAATAAATCAAGATAAAGGCTGAAACAAAAAATAAAACAAAAGATGAATAGTAAAATAGTGAAGGAACAAGAAAACTTACCTGGAGACGCAACCGGAAGGAGCATCCTGAGAATTCGGAGTGGATGCTCCGACCAATTTTTTCATCTTTTTCACCTGTACTTCTTCTTCTCATCAAGAAAACCTGTATACTCTTTTTTTTTATGAAACAAAAGAAACTAAAACCAAAAGTTAGAAGTAAAAAGGAAAACTAAAATGCAGAGTTTGTACATATACCAGTGGGTTGCCTCCCACCAAGCGTTTGGTTTAAGTCACTAGCTTGACTAGGGTGGCATGTATCAATCAGGTTAGGCTTGAGAGTTTGCTCCAAAACAAACTTCACAATCAGACATCTTTAAGTTCATCACTACCTCAACATACCATTCACAACATCCATACGCTTCTCTTTCAACTCTATGGGAAGAATAGCTCTAACTTTAGAGAAAAGTTTAGAGGTACATTTGCATTTCACCTTATAGTCAATTGTAATTTCATCACATCTTTGAGGAATCAAAGTCATTTATGGAACCTATTTGGTCTTTTTGCTCTGGAATTGTTCCTTCATCTTTGCCTTCTCCATGAGCTTCTTGGAAATAGTATGAGGATCTCCATCCATAACTTCTTTGATCTCACTCTTATCACCATGTCCTTTCTCAGAATTGACTGTCAGCTTCTTTTTATCTACTACGGAGATGCAGGAGACGTGTTTGGTGGCTCTTCTAGTGTAGTGGCTTTATAGTAAACCTTTTTGTTGACATTGGAAATGAGATTCGCTTATTAGACATATCCATAATTTCACCCACTGTAGCCATGAATGGTATCACAAGAATCAAAGGCATATTACAACATTTTCTCATCTCCACAACCTAAAAATCAGTTCGAACTAGGCAATCTCCAACTCTAACCCCAAATTCTGGAATGGTATCATGTGGAGTAATGGTGGAAGAGTTTGCAAATCTAAGAGTCATCTAAGAAGGTTTCATCTCAACAATTTTCAACTTCTCTAGAATAGCCATTGACATGATATTCACAATAGACCCAAAATCACAGAGAGATTCTTCAAATTCAATTCTTGCAATGGAGCATGGAACAACAAATTTTCCAGGGTCTTCAACTTTAGGCAATAACCTCAATGGTGGTGGTGTACGCCTTGCTTCTACAAAGATTATCTTCATCTCTTATTGAGTCTCTCTGCAGTTCCAAAAGAAGTCATATATGGGATGATTTTGCGAGGCTTCTTCAAAGGAGATATCTTTAGGAATCTTTCTCACCATCTTGTTAAAAATAGCTTGTTTCTCTGCACTGATGGGCTCCTTTAGAAATCTAGGTGAAACTGGATAAGGAAATTTAGGAGTATAGACTCTCGTTGGATGATTTTCTGCAGAACTGAATGGAGCACCCTGTTGGAGCAGGTGCTCCACCGATGAGCTGGGGTGCTCCATCGTCAAATCTCTGCATGGTGTAACCGAAGTGGAATTCTGAGCAGGTTCTCTGGAGATTGGGGAGTGCTCTATCGTAAAAGTTACGCTTGGAGCATACCCTTCCTCATGGAGCGAGTGCTCCTTAGCTACCACCTTCCCCTTTTCTGATCTTGCGATGGGCGCTGCTGCAACATGAAGTCTCCTTCCACTTTTCAACTCAACTGCTTTACTATATTCAGTCCTAAGATTCAGCTCAAGCTTTCCAGGGAGAGTTATAGGTGATCTTTTGACAACTCCAGCAGTTTGGACAACTTGGATATCTAACTTCTTCACATGAGTCCACACAGCCTCATATTTGCCATGCTTGGTAGTTAAAATGGAGAAGTAAATCATAACAAGAGATGAAGAGAAATCCATAGATAAAATAGAAAATAAACAAAAATGGTTCAAAAATTTTCTTAAAGTATTGCAGAGATTTCTTCTCCTCAAATCTTTCAAGATGCAAAACTCTCTAGGAAATCTGTGTAAAAACTATCTCAATGTGATGTTCATCTATAGAAAATTGAGAAAAACATAGATATTCATGTGCTAAAACGCTGTTGGCCTCTTATTAGGTTTCCCTTGGTCGAAATTAGGTGAACTGGTATTCCTCTTTTGTTTTCCTGTCAGGTTAGAGCGAGTGCTCCTAAAGTGGAGTAGGTGCTTCATATAGTGAATTGCGCCTGGAGCGACTGCTCCAAAACCAGAGTGACTGCTCCGCATGAAACTTATGATCTTTGTCTTCATTTTGACTCATTTTTGCTCCATTTTGACTTACTTTGGCTCCAGAGGCTCTCATTCCTCAAATCTTCGTTTATAGCCTCCTAGTAACCTGAAATGACTTGATAAAGATCAAAAATACTCGAAAACAATAGTTAGAATGAGTTAAAATTGCCTCATATCATTAAACACGTGTATTACGAAAAGTAAATCAAGGCAATCAAATCATAATCATGGAGACCAAGAGATATGATGACAGGTTGCCAAAGTAATTAAAGGACGCTTCCCCCGAAACTTAAGTCTTACGAACTAGAATCTCAATTCGAAAGACTTAGGAGGCTAGATGTTGGTGTCAGATCCGAACTCGCGGTTTGGCCCCCATGGGACGCGCCACGTCACAGGGACATGTCACTATAAAAGGTCAACAGTCAACGAATGTCCGAGCCGAGCTCTAAGCATAGATGTAAAAAAAGATCGTCCGACTCAAGAAATAGAGTGAGGACTCGAAAGATAATCAAAGCTAGCTTGAGGGGTATGAATGGAGAGCTCACATAAGTAAGCGAAGAGCAAAAAAAGGGAAGACCCGAATAGCTCAATAAGTTCAAAAAGAAAGTGTTACTACATTTATCACAAGATCGAAACCGATACATTTAAAGAGAATAATCATAATATTTAGGCGATTTAAATGTAAATATTTGTACAAACCTCATGCATTGTGAAAGGGGCTCTCTTTTTGTCTCCATTATTAAGACAAAAAGACAATTTCAATATATACTTTCAATTATTCATAGCTAAAATTCTCCTGAGTTCATTTCTTATATATGTACTTTGTGTATTTCATTAGCTAAATACCCTTGGTTCGTTACAAATATACGGTGTGGAATCCAACATTCATAATTATAAGCTTCTGTAACTTCCACCATTGATCAACAAAATGAGCAGTTGTAACCATATAACTAACTCATGTATGAGGAGCAACCCATATATCATCGTTAGAGACAACCTCTGCTTGTCCTCTCCAAGAATTTTCTTCATGACCGCCTTCTTTTTCACAAACATCTATATTATATATCTTGTGTTTGTTCTCCTAGAATGAGAATTCTATAGCTGAGTTCTACTGTAGAAATGTTTTCAAGCTAAACTCTTTATGAAAGCTAAAGGTAACTCGCCTAATACTAACATCTCATTAGAAGCTTTTATAACCATAGTTTTAGAAACCTTACACACCCGAAAATTATCACCATCAGAAAATTATCACCATCAGAACCTAACACCGTTTGATTCTTGAATCTATTAGCAGATTGCCAAACATTGAAAACCTTGCATAAGTTATTAAGATGGTTCTTCAAATTGGAGGTGCCTGACTTGGATGGAAAGACCATCTTTTTCCCACAGTAATTACAATTAGCTTTGTTAAGATCCACTTCCTGTTTTGTGAAGTATTCCCAACTCAAAACCTTGTTTTTTTGTGACTTAAAACCACTACCTCCATCTGTTTATTTTTTCTTGTTGCTATTCTTTTGAATTGGTGTTTCAATTTCAGTGTCTATTCCATCATAGTCATCGTCATGCATTAGAACGTCTCTGTTATTTGGATTATCACAAGATGCCATCTACTTGATCAAAGCAGAAGACATCTAAGTAATGAAACAGAAAAATAATCATATGGTTCATATCCAATGCAAACGATATTTTCATCAAATACAAATATGCTACAGACATTTGTACATTTGTACAAACAATATAATATACGATAATACGATAGACTAGTTAGAAAGTATAGAGAGACCACAACTGCACAACACATGCATACACTCATAAACTCATACTCATTGATCAGATATACCGAGACAAAGACCACTATACACACATAGTTCTTAATCCATTTACAGAGTATTAGTAAGGACTAAGGAACAAAAGTTACAATTTAAAAAACCATATGAGAAAGAAGTTTATGTTGGCAATCAGCATAGTTCTTACTTATTTCCTAATCCAAAGTTCGAAACAAACTATAAAACTATATCAAATACTAATTAAACTATGAATCTACAACTCTACATACTTTTTAATCCAAAGTCCAACTAAACTAAGCATATGTAACTTGATAGACCAGTAACAACAATCATACCGTTCACTTGAGAAACTCAAGTGTAAACACACACAATTATCATAAGATTCATAACTCACATTCTCATAAGCTTATGTACAATAAACAATTAATAAACGCTATCAACCATAAAAATGCGTTTGGGATGATAGAAGAAAAATACGAGCAGACAATATGATCGTTTGTTAATAAACCAGAATTAATAACCGGTTTTTTTGGGTTGTCTAACTTTGTTATGGGCTTCACATTATAGGCACGAGCACACACGTGTGGAAGAAGACAAGGACAAGTGAGGTTTATGGGATCCACATGAACAGTGAAGCTACGTGTGTCCAAGCCACGAGGCATCGTGGTCTGTAAACGGCTCATTTTCTGACATGTGGGATCCACATTTTAACCCACTATCTCGAAGCCTTCAAAATATAGCAAATTCAAAGGCTATTATTATGCTAAATTTCGTAGCCCGTAAGGAATCTTTGGATATTTACAATTAAATTCGTTTTCTTGAAATTTGAAAACGCGTTGTCGTATAAATATTAGTTGCATTTATCCAATTATTTTGTTTCACACTTTCTTCTATTCCTCTTAGATTTAAATATGTTTTCAAATAAAATATAAATATGCAATAATTTATAATATTTTTTTTGAAAACTCAGACATATATTAAATTGAATGATATAAAAGATGCTCAGTATTTAAGAGGATTTATAATGATTTATTTTTAATTAAATGTGTAATGATTTTGAGTGAATTAAAGAATTTGTTAAGATTTTAATTTAAATATTATCATTTAAAACCATAAAATTTAAAAGACATATTAGATCAGTAATTTGAGATGATTTTATATTTTTCTTCAGAATATCTCTTATTTAATTTAATATCTATAGAAATTATGGAAAACCCAATATTATTGGATTATAAATTATTTTAAATTTCAACTTATTAAAAATTTGAGATTTCATCACTAAAATAGATCAAACATAATTTTAGAATATTAGAAAGATAATTTATATTTATAAATTAATGAATAGAAATACTATTTATGTTTTCTTGTCAACAATATGTCTCTTATAATGGTATTTGAAATTCTGTTTTTTAAGGTTAATTCTTTGAGTTTTAGTTTTAGTTTTTTTCTTAAGAATTAAAACCCTTGAAAGGATAAAAATGAAATCATTTATTAGAAATCAAAATTTGAAAATATTTTCAATATCATTTTCCATTTACATAGAAAATAAACATGACAAAAAAAAATTAAAGATGCATAAGTTTTATGAGAAAACAAATAAAAAAATTATAAATGTAGATATATTTTTTAAATGATGGATAATGATGATAATGATAATAGAGCATAAAAACTGTAAGAATAAATTGTTTCATCTCTATTAGACATAAAAAGAAACAATAATCTCTCTACAAAAATGAATAAGAAATACAATGTTAAAAAAGTCTTGATTTTTTATTACCATTTTCAGGTGTTTATATATTTTCTTAAAATTTCATCATACAACAAATAATAAAATAGAGGTTTTTAAAATAAAAATTAAATGTTTATATCATTTTAAATGATTCATAAAAGTTAAAAAAAAACATTTTCAAATATTATGAAATTTATTCCAATCATCTTAAAATTTGTAATAATAATTTTGAAAAAACTGCTCAAATCTCAAATCTTGTTAAAACATTTTAAATTTTAAATTCACTCGAATCATTGACTATTCTTTAGATTTTTTTTAATATTTTAACTAAACAATTTAATCAAAATATCTTAAATCACAATAAATTTTCAATAGTAAAGAATTTTTAAGTATATATTACAAGATTAATAATATTAGACCTAATAGAAGTTTTAGTATTTGTGTTTGAATAGCAAATGATTTACCATATTAATAAAAGCCATTTAAATCCCAATCAATACACATCTATAGTGTTTTCACTTTGAACTAATCTTGAATGTCTAATTGCAATTGTTAATATATTTGTCCAAATAATTAATATGTTGTTTTATTTATTTCAACCCAAAATTAGGGGCCAAAATGGTAAGCTAAATTTTGTCTTAATATAGAATTTAGTTGTACTTTATGATTTTTGGTAGAATTTTACTCAATAACTAAAAATTAAATGATAATAGAAATCTGAGAAAATCTAACTGAATAATTAAAATATATTAATAAATTAAAAAAAATTTAAAATAAATTAAATTAAATCAGAAATAAAAAATGATTGAAAACTGAAATATTTTTAAAAAGTCAATAACATATTTTTAATATAAAATGGAATCAAACCAAATTATCAATTAATAATTTATTCATATAATTATTTATAAATAAAAACACAATAAGAAAAATCACCAGTTCACATAGATTATGAACCATCAATTTAGTTTTTTTGTTTAGATTTTTATATTTTTGAAAAAAAAAAACGAATCAAAATATGGATTTGAATACTTTCTATTATCAAGTGTGAAGTGAAATAACGATTTATATTTTAAATAACTATATAAATATAAAAATTCTTAACAAACTAATAATTTATTTGCTCAATTATTTTTTAAATCTATTTATCAACATTATCTTTTTCATTTAGAGTAAAAATTTGCCCAACGTTTATCTATTATTGCCATAAAAATTAATTAAAAGTTTGATTAGTAATATTAATATTGTAATAAGTAGCATAAAATGAATAGAAATTAACTGCATTTTTTTGTTTTAGTTATTTTGTTGATAAGTGATTAATAATATTCCTCTACATTCCTCCCACTCAAATAGTAACACTAACACACTTAAAATTTTTTAGCAGAATAACTCTAATTTCTACAATTTCTTAGTAAACATTTATAGCCTAGATTAGGAAAACAGAGCTTTATGCTTAGAAATAGAGAAAATATGTATGTTGTCTTATAAAGTTTTATAAGTATTGATTAGGAAGTTGTATTGGGAAAATCGTTTGATTGATGTTGAATTTAAATCAAATGGTATGAATTTATACTTGTCCTTTGTTCATCGTGATCTTATTCCAAAAAACAGATCTTTTATGTGGGAAAGAATTGAATGAATAGATTTAACAAGACAGGGTCCATGACTTCTTATGAGTGACTTTAATGAAATCCTATCAAACGATGAGAAGAAAGATGGACATTGGTGCGGAAATCTGTATAGTTTCTGCGATTTTTCAGACTTGCGACATAAAGAAAATAAGTTCTCTTGGGTTAGACAACGATACAAACACTCCATTCAGAGTTGTTTAGATAGAGTTATTATGAACTCTTGTTGGTTGGCGACATTTCATTGTGCAGATGCGGAGTTTCTTCGTTTGTATGGGTCTGATCATAGACCTGTAATCATTACAATTGCTGATGTTAAAAGTTAACATACAAGGAACTTTAGATTTGATAAACGGCTCTTTTATTATGACGATTTTGCTCATTGCGTTTCGTTGGGGTGTAATTCTTCGTTTATCCTTGAAAATAAGATTTCAGAGCATATCAGAGAATGTAGACATGCCTTGTATGTTTTACGTTACAATTCCAATCTGAACTCCTTAAAGCTCATCGAGAGGTTAAAAAAAGAATTGGATTCAGCTCTTTCTGCTTTGGTTCGGAATAGGGACAAATTACACATCCACAATAGGATCTTGCTGCGGCTTATGCTTCAGAAAAGTCTTTTTGGAAACTAAAATGTAGAAACACTTGGTTAGCAGTTGGAGATCGTAACACAAAGTTCTATCAGGCATGCACAGAATCACGAAACACATGCAATCAACTTTTTTATATTGAAGATGAGGATGGAATCCAGTTTAAAGGCGATTTAGCTATTGGCAATCATTCAGAGGCTTCTCTGGTTTTTATAAGAGCAGTAATAGTGTTATTTCGGATGGCATTTTTGAGGATTTCAAAAGCTTGGTTACAGATGCTATAAACTCTGATCTCACACGAAACATTAGTAATGCAGAACACTTGGAGGCAATCAAGTCTATCGGGTCTGACAAGGCCCCCAGCCCAGATGGTTTTACAGCACGGTTTTATCAGTCATGTTGGGACATTGTTGGTCGTGATGTTATTGTAAAGGTTAATGCTTTCTTTGACACTTCAGTTATGAACCCAAACATCAACCATGACAATATATGTATGATCCTTAATATTGATATACCAAAGACTTTGTCTAATTATCATTTGCTTGGTATGTGTAATGCTTTATATAAGATCATATCCAAGATAATGGTAAATCGAATGAAGGAATGTTTAGCTCATATAGTGTCCAAATCGCAAGCTGATTTTATCCCGGGTAGGATGATCACAAATAATGTTCTCATAGCAAATGAACTCATGCATTCTCTTAAGGTTAGGAAAAGGGTTTCTCAAACATACATGGCAGTACAAACAGACATAACAAAGGCTTATGATCGTGTTAAATGGAAATTCCTCGAGAAACTATGCAAACTTTTGGCTTTTCAGACAAATGGATCAATTGGGTCATGGCCACAGTCCGTACAGTTAACTACTTTGTGCGTATAAACAGGAGCCCACATGGCAAAATCATCCCATAAGGAGGTCTCTAACAGGGGGGATCCACTTTCCCCATTTCTATTCATCTTATGTGTGGATGAATATGTCATTTACTAAGTTACAATCGGGTTCCTTCAATTGCCAATTTACGTTTTACCGACGATTCTCTGTTCTTCTACTATGCAAACCGATGAAACTGCTCAACTTTAAAAGAGATCTTTTGACTGTATGAACAATGTTCAAGTCAACAAATAAATCCTATAAAATCAACGATTACTTTTGGATCTATAATCCCCAGTGATTTGCAAACTAGCTTTAAACAAATATTGGCTATATAAAACCAAGGAGGTGGAGGAAAATACCTCGGTCTCCTAGAACAGTTCGGACGAAAGAAGAAAGATATGTTTACTTACATTGTTGATAAAGTTAAGAAACAAACATCTTTCTGGAGTTCAAAATTATTAACGCAGGTTGGGAAAGAAATTCTACTCAAATCTGTTGCAGAAAGAAGAAATATATATTTACTTACATTGTTGATAAAGTTAAGAAACAAACATCTTTCTGGAGTTCAAAATTATTAAAGCAGGTTGGGAAAGAAATTCTACTCAAATCTGTTGCAGTTTCCATGCCGGTCTACTCTATGTCTTTTTATAAAACTCCAGCCCAGATTGTTTCGGAAATAACACACATAATGATGCGTTTTTGGTGGCAGAAGTCGGGTTATTCGAAAGGGATACCTTGGGTTGCTTGGCATCGGATGCAAAATACCAAAAAAGAAGGTGGTCTGGGTTTTAAGGATCTAGAGTTATTTAATGATGCTTTATTGGCTTGTTAGGCTTGGCGGATTTTGACAAATCATGGTTGTTTATTTTCCCGTTTGTTCAAGGCACATTACTTTAAAGATTATACTCTTCTCGATGCAACACCAAAGCGGTATCAGTCCTACAATGGGTCATCCATTTTAGTTGGGATTAAACTCCATAAACAGAGTGTGCGGTTCTTGGTGGGAGATGGAAAGTCTATCAGGTTGTGTAAGGATCCATGGCTTCCTACTACTCCTCGTCCAGCGATCCAGGTTTCAGATGACGATGATCTATTAGTTTTCGATATAATTCACTTGTCAGGTTCCTCTCGTCAATGGAATTTTGCAAAAGCATCCCTGTGTCTTAACAGCTGATTATTGTTCTTTACTCCATCTTCTTCGCTTATCGGTGTCTGAATCTCATGATTCAACCATTTGGAAAAATGATCGAACGGGCTCCTACACTGTTCGCTCTAGGTATATGTGCGCTATGGAACTTTCTCGTGTCTTACCAAATAGTCCGGTTCCTCCACGCGGTACTGCTTCTCTAAAGGCAAAAATTTGGAATATCCACATTGCTCATAAACTGAAACACTTCTTATGGAGGCTTTTGACCAATGCTCTTGCATCCACTACCTGATTGGTTTCAAAAGATGTTCAAGTGGAAAAAACATGTATGTGGTGTTGTGCGGCTGATGAAAGTATCAATTATATCTTCTTCACATGTCATTTCTCCATCATGACTTGGAGAATGTACAATCCACCTTTCAATGTACACTCCATTGTTATGGATGACTTGGAAGCAAATATAAGGTTTTGTTAGATCTGCATAGCCATGCTACTCTGTCGCTGCAGGATAAATTACTTTTTTATTTGGCTTTTTTGGTGCATTTCGAAATCCAGAAACAATATGATTTTCAAAAAACGAAGAGTCATTATTCATCGAGATGTCAATGATGCTCTTGCGGATGTTGTTGAGTGCTTCAAAGCGACAAATTTATCCAATGTTCTTTTTTTACACCTTTCATGTCTCTCCGGTGTTATTGGAAATGTTTGCATGAGAACATTGTTAAATGTAATTATGATGTTGCATTCAATTCTCGGATAAGTCAAGTAGTTGTTGGTTGGATTATTCAAATTACTGAGGCTACTTCGTGTTTTTGGGATTCCGCTTCTCTTGGTGTTGTATCTTCTGCATTGGAGGCTGAAGCTCTGAGTTTATTGATGGCAATCCAAGTTATTTTCTTCCAGGGAGTTGTTGATGTTATTTTCGAAAGAGATTCTTAATTTTTAAATCGTTGAGTTAATTTCGATACAAGATTGAAATTGAAAACATATGAAGAGATATCTACTGGTGGACTTCGAAGTTTTGATCTTGTTCGTTTGTTCATGTTCGACAAGGCTTGAATGAAGCTGTTCATATTTTAGTTAAACATGGTTCTCCAACTTTTAGTTTCTATTCTAATACATTGTTACCACCTTTCTAGCTTATTTATGTTTTATACCGTAATTTTATTTTATTTAAACTTTGATAAATAAATTTGTTGGTAAAAAAAAAAAAAAAATCTGTGGAAAAAAATTAGATCTTGATTATCGTTTGAGATTGAAATCATTTGGGCTTTAATTTTGTCAGCAGCAAAAAAGTGTCCCCTCTATAATCCCCTAAATATCTTACCTCATCTTATTTTTTGTTAAAATAAAGATAGCTTTAATAGCAATTGTAAAACGAGAACCTTGAGAATGAAACAAATTGAGTAGTCAACTCGAATAAACTTGCAAAGAGTGTGTATTTCGAGATTCATCTCACATCGTCATTCATTCTCTTTCATATCTAGCTGATGAAAAGCCAGCAAATGTTGGGACTTTTACCAAACATGGTGGGGTCGGCGTGCAACGTAAAACTCTATTATTGAGTTTACTCATTTATTTGATATTTTACTTCAGAGTCATATACTCACAAATGTAGAGCTCACAAATGATACCCAAAGAATCTAAAAAGAAATTTCATGACTATAACAAGAGTATGTATGGTAGAAACATAAATTCTGCAATCAATGAAACTGAATAGCTGTAAAGTACTTAAATAAATGGGTCGCCGCTATATTTCACCCTGTACTTATTGCTTTCTCACTTTTCCTACCCAAACTTTTTACCTCTTTATATTCCTACCCAAACTAAATTTTCCTTTGTAAACATACCTATACTTTTCAATTCATGCATAAACATACCCAGACAATTAATTTGGCTAATTCCGACTACTAAACCCAATTAAACCGGATAATCGCGATTACAGTGTGTCTTAATCCGCGTTTGACTTTACCCACGTTTGACCCGACCATGACCCGTTCTAAAACGACACCGTTTAGAAACAAAATCCATACAACAAATCACAAACTAAAGCGATTTGGGGGAAAATTCTAAACCCGACTTCGATTTGAGATTTAGGGTTCATCAATCTGAAAATCATGAGCTACTCTTCTGTTTCCAATCGATTGACTCTTCAAGAAGCTTCTCATGGTGTTCCGACGAGATGCTGGTGTGGAGAGGATATCACCACATTCACCTCGACGACAAAGGAAAACCCATACCGAAGATTCTATAGATGCTCGATTGCCTTGCAGGTACTTTCGTTTTTTCAATTGTAATTATTGGTTGAAATGAGTAATTGACTAATTGGAATGTTTGTGTATTAGAGGAAGAATGAAAGACATTTGTTCAATTGGGTTGATGAAGCCTTGGTAGAGGAGATTAAGATGGTTGATGAGAAGTGTAGGAAACTTACAGAAGATGTAAATGATTTGAAGAAGCATATGATGGATTACAAGGAGCTCCAGAAAGAAATCCTAGAGATTAAGATGAATAATGCGAACATTGACAATAAACTCATGATTATGAAGGAGAATATTGAGGAAATGGGTCGTGAAATAGCTATGTCAGCTTTAAAGACAATTGGTGTTGTTGTTGTAGCTGTGAGTTATTTTGTATGGCTGTGGAGAAGAGTGTAGGTGTTGTCTCAAGTTTGGTTATCTTTGATTTGTCTTATAATGTCTCTTATGTTGTCTCCGGTTTGGATTGTTATCTTGGTTTTTGCTTTGTTGTCTTGTTGTTTTAGAATTTAGTATTTGTGTTGTTTCAATGGATTATGTAATGACATTTAATCTTGTTTATGGAACAAGTTGAAAACATCAGATGGTGCAAATTCTGTTTTATTATGTATATAAGTGAGTGAGTTCCTCATGAGTTTGCAAATTCTTAAGCCTGCATATTTTTAAACCTGCAAATTCTTAAATCTGCAAAATTGGCATGAAACCTGCAACTACAAATCCCAAAAATAGGCTAAATTCTTAAATTCTTGATTATAAAGTGAAATAGATCAGGTTACAAAGATGCAATCCATGACAGAAACAAAGCATGACACAAAACCAAAAAACCTGCAACTCAAACCCAAAAACCTGCAACTCAAACCCAAAAACCTGCAACTTGAAACTTAAACCCCTGATCTGATCCGTGAGACAAACCAGTTTTGACACAACCCAAAAAACCTGCAACCATCCTCTTTCATTCGCAAACCATCATAGAGAAGTTGTCACAGTGTGAATGCTTCTGGTCCATGTGGTAGTGAGAGTGTGAGTGCCTCTGGTCCCTGTGATAATGTAAGTGTTTCTGGTGCTTGAGATGTACCACCCTGAAACAAAAACATTAAACATTAATAATAACCATTAGATATAGTAACAGTAAACATTTAAACATAAACATACCTCATCAATTTCTTTACTCTTCTTACTCTTCTTATCTTTTTTTTCCTTTGGAAATTTTGGACAACCCGATGAATTGTGTCCAGCTTCACCACACTTATTGCAATGCATGGTTCTTCCCTTCCTTCCAAGCTTAAGTGTCTCTTTTTCCTGTTCACTCTTCTTTCCCTTCTTCTTCTTTGGAGACTCGTTTTTTCCTTTGATCCGGGGAAACTTCTTTTGTCCTTTCCTTCTCCCAGGAAGATTTGGATCTGGAGGTTTGGTTACCAAGACATACTTGTTGGTCATCCAGTAACTTGGACCCCTAACCGGATCAGGTGCCTTATCATACACTTCGCTCCAAACAAGATGTCCAAAGTATGGATGTACAAAATCATCCACATCTTTACCAGCATCTAAGATGGCTCCATAAGCATGCTCACATGGGATCCCTGTTACTTGCCACTTGCAGCATGAACATTCCCATTTATCTTGTGATAAATTCACACCATGTGAATTCTCATCTAAACTGATCTCAAACTTACCATGAGTTCCTTTTGTCACATAACAACACATAGCAGCATCTTTCTCTAACTCCAAAATATCTGAAACATACTCAGTATTCTTCTTTTTCCATTTTTCTATTACCAGCTTTCTCTTGCTAATCCTTCCTATTGCTTGCCTTCTTATTGTTTCCAGCATTGGAACCAATGCCTTTGCCCTTGCATTGGTTATTGATGCGTTAAAAGACTCTGTTGAGTTGTTGTTCACATCCTCACAACAACTTCCAATCTTGAAATAAGCTCTTGACCAACTCTTTGGATCCTCCTTCATCACATCCTCATACAAAGACATGTTATAAGCTCTAATTTGGTTCAAGTTAGCTTGGTATTCCGAAATGTTGTAACTCCAAGCTAAGGCCCACACCATTGGTTTCAGCAAGTCTTTATTAGGATGCCTACTCTTCAAATTTTCCACAATGTGCTTCACACACATTCTGTGCTCAGCATTTAGCAACTCACTTTTAACTGAACTTATGATTCCCTACATGATGACAGAAAAACAAATAAGTAATTATACATTAATACAAGAATCATTACAGAAACACAAAGAATAAGTTACCTTGGAACGGTCTGATATGATGACATAATTAACTCCATCCTTTAGATTCAAGTCAGCTCTAAGTTGTTTCAAAAACCAAATCCAATTATCTGCATTTTCAGTCTGAACAGCTGCCCAAGCAATTGGGTATATTTGGTTGTTTCCATCGTGAGCAACAGCAGTTAATAGGCATCCTTTCACAGCTTGTTTCAGAAAAGTTCCATCAATCCCAATGATAGGCCGACAAAAGTAGAATCCATGCTTCATTGCTCCTAGACATAGATAAAACCGGTTGAACACATCTTCACCAGCAGCATTAGAGATGGTGTCAACTATGGCAGTGGATCCATCATTAGATTTCAAGAGTTCAGCCACATAACCTCTAAGGTGAGCAAAATGTTGAGCATAAATTTTTTGCGTATTTATTTTTGTAGAAAAAAACTAAAACAGAAACAGAAAAATTATGAAGTATTGTTTTATTATTTTATAAATGATTAAATGGGTTTAGATTTTTGTGATTAATTGCATTGTATCATTTCATTAATTTTTTTAATAATTACTGATTGATGTTTTAGATGAATTTTTTTTTTATGGGTGCATGTACTTTTTGAATCAAATATATTTTATTAATCATTGCATTATATCATTTCATTATTTTTTTTTAAAATCACTTATTGATTTTTTAGGTGAATCTTCTTTGTAGGTTAATAAATTTCTTGAATCAAATATATATTTATTAATTATTCTTTAAATGTTTATTTTCTATATAAAATGTTACAATAGATATTAGTTGTAGAGGTGTGCATGAATCGAATTCATTGTTGTTGCTAAAACAAATTTAGCTCTTTTTTAAAAAAATGAAATAATTTCTGGATATTTTTTTATTTGTTATTTTGAAGTAATAATTATTTTATTTATAATAATAATTTATAATTTTAATTTTATATAATAATATATTATATAGCTTTTCCTTATCATCGATTATTAAATTTATATTTTTCTATAATTGGTTTAAGTGTTTCATTTGATGTTTTTATGGTTTGTATCATTAACTTTGTTCGTATAATTTTTATCTACTATTTTTATATCTTTAATATAATTATATTATATTATTTGTTTTGAACGCAAATTAATTTTTTGTTTTCAATATATTTTTAACTAATAAATTGGTAGCATTAATTAAATATATGTTAATTATATTTAAACTCATTATAAAAATATAAATGGAATTTTATGTATAATAATATCTTTAATGAATCAGATTTATATATTTATTTATATATTATTTTATAATAAAAAATGACACATGTCAAAATTGAAATACTTAGGTGGATATATTATATAGAGAGAAAATTGGATAATTATTTCTTATTTGCATAAAATAAATTGAAAATTACATAGAATAAATAATTTTGAAAGACTGATTGTAGAATTAAGATAAATCTCTTCCTTTAATTCTGTAAATATTATGTAGTGTGACGATTGAATGAATGGTATTTCAAATCCCATAATACAACTGCATCTTATAATTCGCATCACTCAAATTACAAATTTTCGAACATTTTTCTGTTATATATTTTCAAAGAAAAAAAAACCAAAGAAAAAAATTATATTAAAAATTACTTTATTATTATACGAATCAATGCAAAAAATCCTCTCCAATTTTTTTTCTTTAACTTTTACGGCACTGAAAATTTTCAATTAATATTGCAGTTATGGAGATATCATAAGTTACAAAATTCAGATTTAATTTTTGAATTCAAGAACTCTTCTTGATACTTTGACCATTATTTAATATTTTGCATTGATTATATACTAATATTAAAATCATAAGCTTAAAGATAAGTTATTAGACTGTATGTCAATTTACATAAACACAGCCTGAGTTTTGTCAATTTTGACTTAGTTCGATGCTATGTTTTAACATGGGTTTGTTCTTAAGCAAAACTCACTTGTTAATAAATTCACTTTAACTTTTTTAATGTGGAACTAGTTTTCTTATATCAAAATTTGTGGTTTTCAAACACCAAACTTTAAATACCCAAAAAAACTTTAATTTTGACATTAATACACTATTTATAGTGTTTGCGATTCATATTGATTGCTCTCATAATCTGATTACTCCATAAAACTATTTATCAAAATTTTATCTAAAATATACAATGTAACATGTTTAAATTTGAATTCCAACACACATATATATATATATATACTTGTTCAGTGGATAAAAAATCACAATTAAACTTTAAGTCAGAATAGTATGATTCTCTTTGAAATAAGAGGAGTAAACAATAATCCTTTCATCCACATTATATGATTCGGTAAAAAACTAATGATTCAGATTCATAAAAAAGAACGCATCAATTGTCCACATGATTAGCTGTAAACTCTAATCATACAGTGTGTCATGTGGAAAATGCGGAAGTGGAGAAGGTGATGCAAATAATATGACATTTGAATGAATGTACTCAATACGTTATTAGCGAAGATTAGTCAAGGAAATCATATACTATATAAATATAGATCCATATATCTATAGATCCATCTAAAGTATCTAAATACCAAAAAAAAAATTATATATATATATATATATATATATATTTAAAATATCATTTAATACATTCTAATTTATATGATTGTTATTTTCATTTAATATAGGTTAAATTGAGATAAAAGATACAAATAAACTAAGTAAATAAATATAAACCCATGGTAAATAAAATATAACCAAAAGTTATTAGATAAAAAATATTAATATATTTTATTGCCAAATATATATATATATATAAAGTTAGATTTGTAATCAAATTTTTTATTTAGGATTTATTATTAAAATATTAGAATGTGTTTATGATTTTAAGAATGTAAAAATTAATTATAATTTATATAATGATAAATTAATTTACTTTCCCTAAATTTAAAGATTATATTTGCATCCAATTTTCAAAATTTTCTAATATAAACATTACATTACAAATTGACGGGAGAAACAATCCGATTTAAAAATACAAAAATAATTACAATAAATAATAATAATAATCAAAATACGATAAATTTATATTTTCTAAATTTTAAAATTATTTATTTGAAATGTAATACTTAAACGAAAAAAATATACAAATATGAAAAAAATTTATTGGTAGTAGAAAATAATTTCATTAAACAATCATATAGAAAAATGAGTGTGTTTGATATGATGAAATATGCTTTAAAAAACTAATTTAATATGACACGAATGTCAATTGATTTATTATAGAAATAAGTTTCTTTAAAATTAAAGATTTCTGTCAAGATATTATAAAACAATTAAGAATAAATATTTTATGCTATTTATATTATTTTGTAGTTACAAGAAATACTGTAAATTTTTCATAAATATAACTTTTTACAGTTAAATTATATAGAGTTAATAATATATAAAAAAAAAAGTTATAGATAAACAATAATAAAACATTAATAAATTTTAAAGAGATCAAATGATTGTAAATAGCGAGAATTAAGTAAAAATGTGAGTTTAAAAATTTTTGTATAATTTCCCTTCAGATATTAAGACTCAGTCTGAGACTATCTGACACCACACTACCACCACCACCACTTTACTAGTAGTAGCTAGTAGTCCCTCACTCCCCACGACACCACTCTCTGATTAACCCTAATCTCTCTCGCTCTGTGGCTCCTTCTTAATCTTCATCTCTCTCTCTCTGTCTCCTGCTCTCTTTTCTCCAGAAGCAGAGTATGGATTTTCTCAGAGCTTTCATCGTCCTAGTCCTTATTCTCTCACCCATTTCACTCTCAGGTAATGTTACTTCACTTTTCTTGAGAAAGATTTACATTACATTACATTCTCACTTCTTGTGTTTTGTCTTTTTTTGCAGATGCTGGTTCCATTGGAGTAAACTATGGCAGAATCTCCGACGAACTCCCATCCGCATTCAAAGTAGTCCAACTCCTAAAATCTCAAGGCATCGACCGGGTCAAAATCTTCGACGCCGACCCGGCCGTACTCAAAGCCTTATCCGGATCTGGAATCCGGGTCACAGTAGATCTCCCAAACGAAATGCTTTTCTCAGCTGCCAAACGCGCTTCATTCGCCGCTTCTTGGGTCAAACGCAATGTTGCAGCTTACCATCCTTCAACGCAGATCGAATCAATCGCTGTAGGAAACGAAGTCTTCGTCGATCCACACAACACCACAACGTACTTAATCCCAGCTATGAGAAACATTCACAAAGCTCTCGTCAGTTACAATCTCCACTCCTCCATTAAAATCTCTTCTCCTTTAGCTCTAAGCGCGCTTCAAAACTCTTACCCTTCTTCCTCCGGTTCTTTCCGACCAGAACTCATCGATCTCGTCATTAAACCCATGTTGGATTTCTTACGCGAAACCGGTTCGAGACTCATGATCAATGTCTACCCTTTCTTCGCTTACGAAGGTAACTCAGATGTGATTCCTCTCGACTACGCTTTGCTTAGAGAGAATCCAGGAATGGTTGACTCAGGTAACGGACTGAGATACTTCAACCTCTTCGACGCTCAAATCGACGCCGTTTTCGCAGCCATGTCGGCGTTAAAGTACGACGACATAGAGATTATCGTGACGGAGACTGGTTGGCCGTCAAAAGGAGACGAGAACGAAGTCGGAGCCACCGTGGCAAACGCAGCGTCTTACAACGGAAACTTAATCCGTCGGATTTTAACCGGAGGAGGTACACCGTTACGTCCTAAAGCAGATCTCACCGTTTATCTCTTCGCTCTCTTCAACGAGAACAAGAAGTTCGGACCTACGTCGGAGAGAAACTACGGTCTCTTCTTCCCCGACGAGAAGAAAGTCTACGACATTCCTTTCACACAGGAAGGTCTAAAACATTACCGCGACGGTGGTCATAATACTCCGGCCACCGGAGGTCAGCGAGTCACGCCTCCGAACAACGGTGGTGGTGTGTCGAAGAGCTTGACGGGGAGCACGTGGTGTGTGGCTAATGGTGATGCTGAGGAGGATCGTCTACAAGGAGGTTTAGATTACGCTTGTGGTGAAGGAGGTGCTGATTGCCGTCCGATTCAGCCTGGTTCCACGTGTTACAGTCCAGATACGCTTGAGGCGCACGCTTCGTTTGCTTTCAATAGTTATTATCAGAAGAAAGGTCGTGCCGGTGGGAGTTGTTACTTCGGCGGCGCCGCTTACGTCGTTAGCCAACCACCGAGTGCGTATTTTATCTCTCTCTGCTCTTATCTTGTTTTATTATTCCGGCGCAATTTAAGAGTAGGTATCGCTGTTTCATGCTATCTTATACCGTTTAGGGTTGCACGGTCTATATTCGGTCAAATAGAGAGACAAATGTTCCCACGTGAACGTCTATTACTTGTGACGGGGCGTGTAGTGATTGGTTTATGACGTGATGTCTACGTGAATGTGATCCAGGGAATAGTGTGTTTAAAGAGAATCCTATGATTCTTTCGGGGTTTCAACTTGGATTATTTTAGTTTTAGGTGTTGATTTATAAACCGTATGTTAAAGAAGCTGATTGGTTTAATTTAATGTGAATATGCAGAGTACGGAAGATGCGAGTTTCCGACAGGATACTAAAGGAAGAAGAGAATCCAAGGGAGAAGATCTGAGATAGATTTATTCTGCTATATATATTCGTATTTTGTTTACCCGGAAGTTTTTAGTTAATTTTTGTAACTTTTGACTCTTAATGTTATGTTGTTAATATCAACTGAAACCATGTTCTTGATATTTAATATTTAGGTAACGAAGTTATTATGTTGGTGAATTAAATGGGAAATCCAAGTGAAAGAAGTCGAGACATGTATAAAAATGTTGTAGGTTTGGAAAATTGGGAAAAAGTATAAGCGAAAATGTACAACTGGAATCCAATCCCGATTGACAAATAGAGAAAGTGAGGGGTAACTTAGGTTTATTAAGTAGAAATAACACAACATTCAAAAGCTGAAAGGGAGCAAAGGAGGAAAAAAGAAAGGTAACAAAACAACGAAAGCAAATAAAACAAGCCTCTCATGGTAACTTCCATCTTTGGTAGGCGCAGTTTTCATTTACTTATTATAAATTACTATTATTTTTAACTTTAAATATATAAATAATGTATTAGTTCTATTCATTTTGATGTTGAACCTAATTTCACATGAAATTGTTTTTGATATGAAATTTGGAGTCACCAATTTCAAAACATACATTAAACTTTTGTGAATATAAATATTTAGTAACCATAAATCAATAGTTTGAACAATATAAGAGTATCAGTCTTAATTGTTAGGTATGACCGTGTGAATTTAATCATAATGTAGTTCATTTTTCATTTTACAGGTTGGGAGAGAAGATAGAGAGATCATAGATGAGAATATATTAATTATTGTACTTTGTAATTTTGTAAGAAATTGTGTTATTTATCGATATTGGAAAACTCAAAAGACTATAAAATTAATGTAGAACACATGTCCTCTTCTCAGGCGATGACGTGACAATACTTAAAGAAAACTTTTTAATTTTTAGTTTTAAAACTTATAAAAGTTAGAAATTTTTTTGTTATCTTTCTAACACATGAATATTTTAAAAGTCGAAATGTTTTCATAGTTAAAAAAAAAGAGAAAAACTTTTAAATTTTTTTTCTTTGTCTTTCTAATTTCTCTATATATGAAGTTTTCAAAACTTAAAAATATTATTTTTAAACTTTATTTTAAGAGATTAAATTTCTATATTTTCTATAATTTAAAATTTTAGTTACTAAAATTTAATTAAATAAAATTAATATTTACAGTTCTATTAAATTTGTATATATGATTTATTTCCTTTTGCATACAATATATATTTATTTACTTATATTTATGAGACAATTTGGTAGAAAATAAAAATTTGAACTCAAATTAGTTTTTCAGCATATACAATTCTAAACACAAGCAATATAATTATTTAACCACCAAACGGTTCGATTATACCCTTACGCGCTACAACCCACATCTTTTTCATCACTTAATACAAGGGTAACTTACTAGATTGTCATAAAATAATACTAGAATTATTAGAATGATTGTAATCTTTTGATAATTACTAGATTGTTTTTAGTACCTAAAATGTCTTTTTTTTGTTGATACCAAAAAACTTAATTACGAAATTGCCATTACGTTTTACTTAAAAATTTTGAAAATTTTACCTCAGTAAAAAAATTTAGTGAAATTTTTCTAAATAAACCTATCATACATGAAATGACAGATTTATTAAGATAACAGACTTTTTTAGTGAATGACAGATTTTCTATAACAATTTAATTTAAGTACGACAGTTTTTTGTATTACTTGATGACATATTAACAGTCGAGCGATAGTTTTTTTAATTACTTGATAATAGTTTTATGAGTTACAACAGTTTTAAAGTTCGAATGACAGTTTTATTTTATAAACGATAGTTTTGTTTTTTAAATGGCAGTTCTATTTTTTGAACAACAGAGTTTTTTTATATAATAGGTATTTTCAGTCAGTTGCAACAGAGTTTCTGAAGAGCGACAGATTTTTTATGTTTTTCAAAAATTTACGTTATGACAGGTTTGTTTGACACGACAGAGTTTTCTAACGACACAACAGAGTTTTTCATATTTTTAATAAATTTATTAAATTATTTAATTACTAGATTGACAATTACGTTATAATAGTTTTATTTTATGTTATAGCAGATTTAAATTTTTTAGTAGATTTATAGTGTTATTATGGCAAGTTTTAATGTTATAGCAGATTTATTTATTACTAAATTAATTCTTTATCATATATATATACGTTATGACAGGTTTGTTACGGCAGGTTTTTGTCAAATTTGATCCTATAATATTTCAAGAATTGAATTGAATTTTCTTAATTATAGGTAAATAATATATTTGTTTTAAAATTCGTTTTTGTTCTTTTAAAATTTATAAATTATTATTTTTAAAAAAAAAATTGTATTCTATAATCTTTAAAATAGTTTTATGTAATTAAATTTTTTTTTTTTCGTGAAGTTTAAAATTTTTAAATCAAAATGGTTAAAGTAATTTATTTTACCTAAAACAAATTTTTAAAATAACATTCATGTCTCTTTATTTGTGAAACTTAGCACTTTTTTAAAAATTCGATTTCCTAAAATTTTGGTATAACAAAAAATCAAAAGGGATTTTAAGGATGTTGATTTAATTTTTTGAGTAAAATTCATTTACTTTTTTGGGAATTTTTTTATTTTTTACTTAATTAAGTGATAATGATATGGTAAATGACATACATATAAATGGTTTTAAAATCCTAGATTATTTTGTCTTTTGTACATAAGATTAGTGTTAGATTAGTAAACTTAATTTTCAAGATGTTATAATAGTAATTATACTAGATATTTATGTTATTGTAGTAATTTTCCCCTTAATACAATTACACCAGTTTCTCTCTCTCTTTTTCTCTCTTCTCTCGCATATCTCTCTACATTTAATTTCTTTGTCAATTCGTCTTTTGGATCTTTGTGCACAGTTTTTTTCTGTTTTTTTATTTATTTTAAATTTCTTGTGGGTTCTGCTTGAATCTGAGTTTAGTGTAAAATAAATTTCAGAAGAAATCTAGTGAAAAAAAAAAGTTGCCGAAGATTCAGCAATAACAGTAGCGAAAGTTCCCTTACGAGTTCGACTCATCTCCAGCTTCATTTTTCCATGTGACTCCACTGAGACAGAAGACGAGGACAACAACGACGAAGAGGATTTCCTCGCTGGACTGACTCGCCAACTCACTCCCTCGACTCAGCCAGAACATCCGGGTTGTGGTATGTCAAGATCTATATGAAAATTTGTATTGCTAAATTTATGGAAAGGCTATAAGAAATCTGATCTCATTTATTTAATTGGCATGCGATGTATTTTCTTACACGTCTAACAAATTAGTTAGTGAACTACGAGTTTATTTGCATGTTTAATTCTTTACGCTCCTGCTGCTTCGCATTACTACATATTTAATTTTCATGCTACATATTTTCTTACACGTCTAACAAATTAAGTAGTGACATACGAGTATATTTGCATGTTTATTTCTTTACGTTCCTGCTACTTCGCATTACTACTTATTTAATTTTCATGCTACGTGTTTTCTTTCACGTGTAACAAAATAATTAGTAAAGTACATCTATTTTTGCATGTTTATTTGTTTTTGTACATGCTGCTTCCAAATGTGGAAATAAGTTCATGCTATATGGTTTATTCAATGTTCTCGTTGTAATTTACGCTAATAGAGTTGATGTGACCCCAAGAACAAGGCCAGTCAAACCGGTTCCAGCCATGTACGAGTCACCTTTAACGAGAGCTGGAAAAAGAATAAGAGAGGGCTTCAATCAATCCGTGGAGACTCTACTTGCCGAGCAAGAGGTTGACAACATAACCGACCAGCTGACCAAGCTCAACATTTCTACTGATCAAGATCAAACCAGACAAATTGAAGACCAGGATCAAACCAAGCTAATTGAAGACCAAACCTAGTGGGATTGAAGATCAAATCAAACCGGCACATCAGACCAAGTAGGGCGGACCACAAAATCATGCACATAAAATACCATTGCTTAAAGTGGATCAAAGGCTTGCCATGCTTAGAATTGTGCCAGCATAAATCCAAGGTTCATCCGGCCACCACAATCCAGGCCACATTCATCCACACCAAGGTAAGATTGATATTTATTTCATTTGATTCCATTTTCTGTCTAATTTTATTTGATTTGCTTGTCAATCTCAATTTCCCATTAGTTAAGGTATTTGTTAGCCATTTTTATTCCTTGGATTTTACTAGAGTTATTGTAATCTCATTTAAGACCCCTAGAAGGGCACAGCTGTTTGGACTAGTATATAAAATCCCCCACAGCCTTGCTATTAAGCCCCAACCGCCCATACCGGTGAGCCCCCATGTCCTCTCACTAGGCCCATGGGCCGGCCCATCTCTGTCCGACGTTCGGAACGTTAACCGAGAGGTTTGAAAGTAATAATATACTGACCCTGCAATCGCCACTTGACCGTTACCTGTGTTTTGGCCTCACTCACACGGTACCGCGAATGACTTCCCGGTAGATCACCCATCCTTTGACTACTCCATCTCAAACACACTTGACCCTGGAGTTCTCTCTGGATGTGAAACCCAAAAGGTAAGTGCACTTTGGTGACATAAGTAGTCAAATCAATTCTTTTAACATCTCCACATATACCAGAAATCGGGATGTTATAATTCACCCCCACTCATATAGCACAACGTCCTCGTTGCGCATCACGACATGTCCCAAATCGCCTCTCAGGTCAGAACTAGGACGGCTAACCAGCTCTGATACCACTTATAACGCCCCAACCGCCCCTACCAGTGAGCCCCCATGTCCTCTCACTAGGCCCATGGGCCGGCCCACCCCTGTCTGACGGTCGGAATGTTAACCGGAAGGTTTGAAAGTAATGATATACTGACCATGCAATCACCACGTGACCGTTTTCCGTGTTTTGTCCTCACTCACACGGTACTGCGAATGACAGGTGCAGAGACAGGAGTAGTGTCGGTAGTATGAACATGAACAGGAGCAAGCACTTGTGCAGCTCGGTTTTGCCTGTTTTCTCGCTCTCTTCTAGACAATTCTTCATTGGTTAGGATGACGAGATTTTCAGAGTTCTTGCTCCTTGTGGTTCTTGTGGTCATGCACCTGAAACACACACAAGAGAGAAGAAGAGAAACAAATTAGAAAGATCTTAGACTAAAATTCAAACTAAGAAACAGAGGTAACGGATTGGTCTCCGTCGCAACGGCGCCAAAAACTTGATTCACTGGATTTAGTGCTTTATTTTCTACTGTAAGTGCACAGCTTATGATTGTAATACAGATAGGTTCGATTTCCAGAGGACCAATGTTACGTTTTGTATCTATGAGGTATTGAAAGAAAGCTAAGTAATCAAGTTGGCTTTGTTGTTTGTGAAACAAGTGACAGATTTAAACAATGATTTAAATTCAAATAAAACAAGCGTTAGACCAAGGTATTTTCGTAGGAAATTCAGAGTAAGGGGTCGAACAACTATTCAGGAGACATTAATGCGCAAGTCTAGAGCTCAAGCATGCACTGTCGTAGCATCAACAACTTTATCAAACAACCTAGAATCCTAAACTGTCATTTGGTCCTAGAATCGCAGACAAGCATTATTGCACATGTTCGATATGCTCACAATTTGCCTTAACATCAACTGTCGTTGGCTAAGGACAAATTGCTCACCAAAGTCTCTTCTAGCAACCTATTACACTTTTAATGAATAGATTAACCTAAAATCATGAATTAAGTGATCAGTTCAATTCAGATGTTAAGACTAACAAGTGGTGAAGACATTCAAATCCATATTTGTGTTCAACCCATCAACTCATGAACACCATTGAAATTCCTTGATCTAACTAGAGGATCTACTCAGACATGAAATTGGAAAACACAACAACAAGAGAAAGAGAATCCATGAAATATAAAATAGAAATGACAAAGGTTCAGAATTCTTCTCAAGTGTGGCAGAGATTCTTCTCCAAATCTTACAAGTCGAAAAACTCTCAAAATTCTTATGAAAAGGTATATGTCTCCCTCGCTAGAAATCGAAGGTAAAAAAAGATAAGATGTGTGTGGCGACGACTATCTCTTTCTTCCTTCCTCGCGTCCCAAAACTAGGTAAGTGGAGTTTCCATATCTATTCCGGACGGATGGAGCATGTGCTCCAAAGTGGAGCATGTGCTCTGAAAGGGAGCAGGTGCTCAATCGGGTGATGATCTTCAAATTCGGGTCCTTTTCCTTCATTCCGACTCCTTTTTGCTCCAGAGACTCCAATCCCTCATATCTTCGCTTATAGCTCCTTAGTGACCTGAAACGACTCGATAAAGACTAAAAAGACTCGATAAAACCTGCAAAACAAGGGTTAAAATGAGGTAAAATCGCCTCATATCAACTCCCCCGGACTTAGACATTTGTTTGTCCTCAAACAAACTTAAGCTTAAGCCGCAGAAGAGAGGTTTGAAAACGCGGGAACTCTCAAAGTCTCAGCAACCATGATTCAACCACAATCTGCAGACCACATACTTTAGAACAAGCGTAGCACATTTTCATCAAAACCAACCAACATCTTCTCAAACCCTATTCCATACTTGTATTCACAAACACATAAAGTTCACCATCCAGAAAATAAACTCTCTACATTTAATTGAAGGGTGGCGTGAACTTCTCATCATGGGCACCACCTAGGAGAGACAATGCTAGGGAATAAAGAAGCTAATTTAGTGGTGGAGTTTCAGAGTGTTTAGAGGGTTACTAGAGTTTATAGAGAATGCAGCATATTGCACAAAATAGCAAGAGAGAATGAACTCATTGAGATTCCACAACCTTTAATCGCTCTTCTTCTCTTGAAAACTCTAACTCCTCAAATCTCGGTTCTTCTTTCCTTGTGATTGACAGGTGCCAAGGGACACATCTTTCAGTTACCAACTCTCCTCTCCTTATCATTTTATACATTTTTATTATCATTTTTTTTTACTTTTTTTTTATTATTATTATTATTTTTTAGATAATGAGGGTTCTTACATGATGTGTGTCCCTTGAGCATGAAAATGTTGATCCATCGGCCCATATACCCCAGCAGGTCATATGTTTTACTTGTCTTCTTCATTGGGCGGAATGGAGCGGGTGCTCCATTTCGGAGCGGGTGCTCCATTTCGGAGCAGGTGCTCCCGAAACCTTTTCTCAACTTCTAACGGCTTAGCGCATGTGCACTGGATCAAACACTGCTACTTGGGGCGTGCGCTCTTATATGGAGCAGGTGCTCCTGGAAATCCTTCTCATCTTCTGGCGATTTCTTCAGGAAGAGTGAGTTAAATGTTGTGTCAATCCTTTTCTCTCCGACCTTTTTGCACATATTTGCACATATGATAAATGAAATACAAGAGTGCAAGTGGTCAAAAAGAAGGTTAGGCTAGATGTGGGTACTAGCTAAAGATGAGCTAGCTATTCAGGATCAGCAAAGGTGGTGAAAGGTAAAAGTAGTCCTGAATATAAACTTGTTCCCCTAGATTAATGCCCATAACAAGAAGATTTTAAGTTCAAATTATGTCCAGATAGAGTAGAGTTTAAAGTCATTCCAATGAAACCTTAGTGTAGTGGGATGTTCTGGAAAGAGAGGGATTCGAGTATGGTGGTCCAGCTTGTCCGAGTACTCAAAGTTCTGCAGCAATGGTCACTAGAGAGATGGTTAAAATCACATGAGTGGTGCAATTTCATCATAGATTCAAGTCTTAATTCCCAACCAAGTTCTTGACTCAATAAAACAGACTGACTCAAAGACAAAAACTGACTCAAAATCCAAACAAAAACCAAAGAAAATAAACGAAAATCAGTAGCAATAAACTCCTTCCCCCACACTTACTTCACACCGTCCCTGGTGTGAAAGTAAATATGAAGTCGGGATACAAAGAAAATACAAACAAAAATGGAATAATACAATGGTGATAGAGGGGTGTTACTGGCGATTAGCGGGTGGTGTCATCGGGACTCTCACTCCTATCTCGCCCCTGGCACTTGCTACCACGGGAAGGCTGCTCGGAAGGTCTCGGCTTCTGCTCTGTGTGGACGTCTCTCACCGCCGTGGTGTGGCAGTAACCACGGGATAAGGTCTGCATGATGCGCTGTAGGAGACTGTTGTTCTTCCGTTGAGAAGCGATCATCCACTGCCTGTACTCGGCTGTATCAGGCTCATCAAAGATTGGAGGAAGGTCGAACTCACCCTGAGTGGTGGTGGTGTGGTAGAGGAGCGTCAGTGTGCGTGGAGCGGTGCGTGGCGTCTCCTCGTCCTCCAGGTGAGGCGGTAGTGCTCTGGAAGAGCTGGCGGGTGTAGCGAAAGGAGTACGCCGAAGAGGGTCTGAGCAAAGGAAGTCCGGGTGCGGCATGAAGCGCAGGTCGGTCTCAGAGTTGAGACGGGTGATCACTGGCTGAGGGAGCTTGCAGAAAAGTGTCTCGCCACTCACGCTCTTGAACTGGTAAGTGTTCTGGTCTCAGAGGATCTTCGAACTGATGAGGTGAGCTGTATCCATCCTCTCGATCTGAGAAACGCAGGTAGCATGTCCGAGAGGTACCTTGAAGGTCTGGAAGAGGGTGGTGAGAAGGCTCCCAATGCGCTCCGTCTTCCCTCTCGCGCCGGTTCGTGCTCTGTCTTTTGCCGCCACTATCGTCTCGGCGAACTGAAGACCAAGGTTGACCTGGTGCACCGTTGGGTGCGGTGCTCCATATGACTCGGCCACCAAGTCTCTGCAGCCATAGTAGAGCATTAGGAGCTCGTCGAGGTGTACCTTGTTGCCGACGTCGCGATCAAAGAGCAGCTGGCTGTATAGTGTTGCGCAGATGCGCACAGCGGGGTGACGGATCAAGGACTGGCTCGCGGAGCGAGAGGCGTAAGGACCGGATGCTATCGTCTGCCAGAATTGGCTGGAGATGGGGAACCGCTTCGGGAAGGCAAGGTCCTTGTCTTCTGCGTGGAAGCTGAAAACATCATTAAGCTCGCCGATGGTGCTGGAGTACTTCCTCCCGTCAGCAAAGAAAGAGAGAGATGCTTCATCCGCAGCCGGGTTCTGAGGGTCGGCATAGTGAATCCTTGCTGTGGCGAGGCACTAGCGAGTGAGCTCGGGGTAGAGGACCTGGATTTCAAGAGCGAAGCCCATGAACTTAGTGCTGAGGAAGATTTCAGACACCTCCTTCTCGATACCCAGCCGCTTCAACGTATCCGAGCACATAAACCGGGTGGGCTCTATCTTCACACCCAGCAGCGCATTGCAGTAGAATCAATCGGTTTGGTCCCACTTCTCATCAGAGTGCACGGGGATGCTGTCATCCGGGAGCTCAAAACGTTCTCCTTCAGGGTGCGGCCATGGCGCGGTTCGAGGGTCTGCTTGGGCCAAGGTACTTGCTCCCTTTCCTTTCCGGTTCGTGTAGCGGACGTTCTTGGGCTGCATTTTTCTGTAAAACACACAAGAGACATCTTTAAAGTGAGCTTTACACGAATGGAAGTCACACGATTTTGGCATTCAAATTTGTACCATTGATGAACATTCAAATCGTGTGTATTTAGGACTCATTGAAGGAGTAAAACTCATATCTCAAACCCAATTCTACATGCAACACAACTTTCACCATTGATGGACCTTCAAGCTTTTTTTCAAAAATTTGCATGTGTCTATTTCAGATTCTATTTAAGCTATAATTTGCAAAAATCATCATGAAAAGCACACAGGACAGTTCGCACAAGCAGTTCAGAGAGAGAGAGAGAGCACAAAACCTAAAGTCCCAAAGTTGGGTAGCGACTGAATAAATGGGGTTTTCGAGCTCATACCTTTGCTTGTTGTCGAAATCGATGGTAGAAACAGACTTAGGGAAAGAATTCGGGTGGTTTAGGCTTAAGAATCACTCAATTTGGTTGAGAATTGTAGAAGTTAAGAATTTAGCAAAAACCAAAGAGAGAGAGAGAGAGAGAGAGGTGGTCGCGATGAAGAAGAAGAAGTGGGGAGAGAGGGTTCCCTTTTATAGGGGGAAATCGGTTTGGTTTAGGGTAAAACCCAATTAAAGTTGAAAGAATTTTTGATTGAAACCGAGTAAAGACTGATTTAAACCAACCCAAATCACTTACCTGGTCGCGAGAATTTGGAGCACCCCAAAGGAGCATGTGCTCCGTTTGAGGCTGGGGTGCTCAGTCGAGTGATTTACGCCTGGAGCACCCTAGGAGAGAACGGAGCACTGCTCCGTTTGGGTGCTCCATTCTTCCTTCTTCATCTGATCGCCAAGAACACACGTAGCCTGTTTTTTATTATTTTTTATTATTTTTTATTTTTTTATAGGATGAAAACTAAAACTAAAAGTTAGCATAAAGAGAAACAAGAATTTCAAAGTTAGAGACTCTTACCGGTCGGTTGCCTCCCACAAAGCGCTTGGTTTAAGTCACTAGCTTGACTTGGCTAGCCATTTAGGCTTGAGGAGGATCACCTAAGGGAAAGGCTTCTCCTTCTGCGAAGTAAGATTCAACACCGTTGACGACAAACTCTCCTGGTGTCCAGCAACACCACAGTTCCATATGGTTTGACTTCATTTATTGTGAAAGGCCCAGACCATCTTGACCTTAGCTTTCCGGGAAACAGCTTCATCCGGGAATTAAACAGCAGGACTTGATCATTTGCAGCAAAATTCCAGGTCAGGATTCTCTTGTCGTGGTAGGCCTTGGTTCTCTCTTTATAGATCTTGCAATTGTCATAGGCAAGATGCCTTATTTCCTCCAACTCGTGCAGCTGCATCATCCTTCTTTCCGAGGCAGACTTAACATCGAAGTTCAGCATCTTCACTGCCCATGCTGCTTTGACCTCAAGCTCTACAGGGAAGTGAAAAGATTTTCCATACACCAAGTGAAATGGTGTTGTTCCCAAGGGTGTCTTATTGGCAGTTCTGTATGTCCAAAGAGCATCATCAAGCTTGGAAGCCTAATACTTCCTTTTTGTTCCCACGGTTTTCTGCAGGATACTCTTGATTTATCTGTTGGAGATTTGGACTTGCCCACTGGTTTGAGGATGGTATGGAGAGGCAACCTTATGTTTCACACCATTCTTTTTCAGCAAGGTTTCAAAAATCTTGTTGATGAAGTGGGATCCTCCATCGCTTATGACCACTATAGGTACACCAAACCTTGGGAAAATGATTGATTTGAACATCTTGATCACTACACCAGCATCATTTGTGGGACTTGCCAAAACTTCTACCCATTTGGACACATAGTCCACAACCACTAGAATATACTCATTTCCGAAAGATGATGGCAATGACCCCATAAAGTCAATCCCCCAACCTCCAGGATGAAGTTCTGTGGCATTTCACTCCTCTTGCTTATATTGCCTTGTCTTTTGCATGAATCACACCTATACACAAATCGATGAGCATCTCTGAACATAGTTGGCCACCAATATCCTGCCTGTAGCACCTTAGAAACTGTCTTGAAAGTGGCAAAATGCTCAGCATATGGGGAACCATGTCAGTGGTACAAGATTTCTGAAATTTCCACTTCAGCTACACACCTTCTTAAAACTCCATTAGTGCAATGCTTGTAGAGGTAAGGCTCATCCCAAAAGTAGTGCCTTATATCCTTCAAGAACTTCTTTTTCTTGTTACCCACAAATCCCTTGGGTTCTTGCTCATCAGCTAGGTAGTTGGCTATCTCTCCAAACCAGGGTAACTTTGTGGCAGTGCTTTATCAATTTGGCTGAAGAAATCGGGTGAAGCAGGTACTCCGAAACGGAGCGGGTGCTCCACGACCTATCACACACTTATAGCATAAACTTGCTCTTCAAGGAAGCTGTCATCTAGAGGCATCTCTGTCTCCATTCTCATCCTAGACAGATGATCTGCAACTCCATTCTCAACTCTCTTCTTGTCTACAATTTCCAGATCGAATTCTTGTAGCAAAAAAATCCATCTTAGGAGCCTTGGCTTAGCATCCTTCTTAGTCAACAAGTACTTTAGTGCAGCATGGTCTGTGTGCACGATTACTTTTGACCCAACAAGGTAAGACCGAAACTTCTCAAAGGCAAAAACAATCGCTAGAAGTTCCTTCTCCGTGGTGGCATACTTGCATTGAGCCTCATCCAGAGTTCGGCTCGCATAATAGATGACATGCAGCTTCTTATCTTTCCTCTAACCCAGAACTGCACCGGCTGCATAATCACTTGTGTCTGTCATGATTTCGAATGGCAACTTCCAGTCTGGTGGTTGCACAATGGGAGCACTGACCAGTGCTCCTTTGATCGTGTGGAAAGCCTCAAGGCAGGCACTATCAAACTCAAACTTCGCCTCCTTGCACAACAGCTGTGTAAGAGGTCTCGCTATCTTGGAGAAGTCCTTGATAAACCTCCGGTAGAAACCAGCGTGACCCAGAAAACTGCGGATTCCTTTGACACATGTAGGCGGTTGTAAGCTCATCATAACCTCTATCTTTGCCTTATCCACCTTAATACCCTGCTCTGAAATTCGATGACCCAGCACGATCCCATTCCTCACCATGAAGTGGCACTTCTCCCAGTTCAGAACCAGATGTTTCTCTTCACATCGTTGAAGTACACTGCACAAATTCGACAAACAGACAGAAAAAAGCTCCCATAGACAGAGAAATCATCCATGAAAACCTCTATAATGTCTTCGATGAGGTCAGTAAAAATGGACATCATGCACCGCTGGAATGTAGCTGGAGCATTGCACAAGCCGAACAGCATTCACCTGTAGGTGATGGTGCCATAAGGACATGTGAATGTTGTCTTCTCCTGGTCATCCGGATGGATTGGGATCTGAAAGAAACCAGAGTAACTGTCTAGAAAGAAATAGTATGAGTGGTTAGCCAGTCTTTTAAGCATTTGATCAATAAATGGTAAAAGAAAATTGTCCTTACGGGTTGCAGCATTCAATTTCCGATAATCTATGCACATTCTATGACCAGTTAGAGTCCTAGTTTGTATCAGTTCATTCCTATCATTTTTAATCATAGTAATACCACATTTCTTAGGAACTACATGAACTGGACTAACCCATGTACTATCAGAAATGACATAGATTACTCCAGCCTCTAGAAGTTTCATTATCTCCTTCTTAACAACATCTTTTAAATTCGGGTTTAACCTCCTTTGATGTTCTATAGAGCTCATCGATTCATCTTCTAGATATATTCTATGCATGCAAAGATCAGGAGAGATTTCAGTGATATCATCAAGTGAATATCCTAATGTCTTTTTATACTTCCTTAGCTCACACAAAAACAAAGCAACTTCCACATTGTTCAGCTCAGAGTTTACTATCACAGGGTAAGTAGAGTTTGTTCCAAGGAATGCATACCTTAGCCCGGCAGGAAGTGTTTTCAGCTCAAGCTTGGGAGCTTTCAGCTCGCTTCAAGGGCCATCGGCAAGATTTGACTTCGGAGCGGGTGCTCCTAAATTCAGAGCAGGGGCTCCATTGTTGCCTTCTGCAGTCGAGTTTTGTCCTTCTTCTAGGCTCATGTAGGCTACCATCCTTTTCAAACCGAGGTTTGAATCCAGCATCTTTGCAAAACCATCAGCATCCTCGCTCATAAAACCATGTTTTCCTTCAACCATAGTCAATGCAACCTCCAATGGATCATTGGATAGAACCTCTTCAACCATTTGATCTGAGATTGCATCATCACCTTCAATGGTGAAAGTCTGCCCATCCAGCATGGGTCTTTTTAGCAGTTTATCCATTTCGAACTTACCACAATATCTTACAGTTGGAGATCAATCACTCCATTCCTTACATCAATTATTTCACCTGCTGTGCAAAGGAACGGTCTACCCAAAATAAGAGGGTCTCTTGGTTCTTCATTAAGTTCCAGAACCACGAAATCAGCAGGGATTAATGTGTTCCCTATCGTCACATGTAAGTCCTCAAGAATTCTTACGGGCAGCTTTGTTGATCTGTCAGAAAAAACCAGAGAGATCCTCGTCGGTTTGAACTTGGTGAAACCCAGCCTCTTAGCCACAGAGTATGTCATAAGGTTTACACTTGAACCTAAATCGCAGAGAGGGCAATCAAAGATATTGGGTCCGATTTGCATAGATAGAACAAACCTCCCTGGATCACCCATCTTCCTGAGTACTTTATTTTTCAGTACAACACTACAGTCTTTTGAAACCAGCATCACATCCTCATCGTCAGCTACTCTTCCGACCAACAATCATTTTATGTACCTCTTCAAAGAGGGCATCATTTGGGCAACATCAACCAATAGAATTTTGATGGTTATGTCTTGAAGCATCTCCTTACATTTAGCCTCTTATAGGTCTTTAGGGGATTTCTTAAGTGGGACTGGGTAAGGCACCTTAGGTTCGTAAATTCTTTCTGGAGCTGCTGCAGGTTTTTCTGCAGGTGCGAGTGGAGCACCCTGATGGAGCATGTGCTCCGTCGATGGGCTGGGGTGCTCCATCGTAAATTCTCCGCCTGGAGCACCCTGAGATGGAGTCGGAGCAGGTGCTCCAGACATTGAGGGATGCTCCTTCGAGTTTTCTTCGCCGGGAGCATGCTGTTCTTCCTGGAGCAGGTGCTCCTCTGCTATCTCCTTCCCTTTTTCCGGCTTCTGAGTTGGCGCTGCAGGTACTTGAAATTTCTTCTCACTTCTCAATTCAATGGCATTGATGTATTCAGCTCTTGAATTTTCAGGCTTCCCAGGAAGAGTCCCAGGTGTTCTCTTGACAGCTTCGGCAGTCTGTGCAACCTGAACATCCAATTTCTTCATGTGAGTCCACACAGCCTCATACTTGCCATTTATGTCGCTGTACATGTGATCAACCTTAGCACTTATTTCTAAGGATGACTTCTGTTGATTAAGCAAGAGCTGCTGCATAAGGTTCTTCAAATCATCTTAGGAGGTGTTTGCAGAACTTGAAGAAGGCTGCATGTTAGTAAATTTTTGTTGTCCTCCTTGGAAGCGATTGTGCCCCGGATTGGTGATGAACTGCTTCCCTTGTGAATAGTTGGAGTAGCTTTTCTGAAATCCCACATTCTGAGACAGCTGATTCTGACTCCCTTGTTGTTGCGGGTATACTTGATCTTGTGGGTTCTCTACATTGGTGCTCCGGTAGGACACGTTGGGGTGACTCCTATAAGCTTGATTGAACCCACGATTTTGCACAAACCCTTGCCCATTTACATAGTTGACCTCCAGCTGATTATCATCCTGGTTATCTCCAAACTCCTTAGATAGAGGTGCTTCTCCATTCTCATCAACAAAATGGACTATCTTTTGGTTCTCCTTTATCAAAAGATTCACCTTGGCTGCGAGCTCATCAATCTTTTGAGCTTCCACACTACTGACATTCATTGTTCTGTCATATTCAAGAGACTTGCTGCTGGAACTTTCAGCCAAGTTCTCAATCAGTTCAAAAGCACCCTCCTTGGACTTTGTCATAAAATCGTCATTACTGGCAGCATTCAGGGCATTCCTGTAATCCCAATCAACATCATCATAGAAGGTGCCCAGAATTTGTTCATCAGTGAACCCATGATGAGGACACTCTCTTCTGTACTCCTTGAACCTTTCCCAAGCCTCACAAAAGGCTTCGCCGGAATGTTGCTGGAATGAGGATATCTTGTTCCCCAAAGCTGTGGTCTTGGACTTGGTGTAAAAGTGATCCAAGAATGCTGATCTACACTCAGCCTATGTTGTCAAAGACTCAGGTGGTAATGACTTAAGACAGCGTGAAGCTTTGTCCGCCAAAGAGAATGGGAACAGCTTACACTTCAGAAAGTCGTGAGGCACTCCATTTGAACCAGTCGTGCTGCAGATTTCTTCAAAATTTTCGATGTGGTCCATCGGAATTTCTGCAGGCAAACCATAGAATAAATGCTTCTTCACCAAAGTGATCATTTGAGGCTTGATATCAAAGTCTCGCCTCTGAATTGTGGGTGTGACAATCGCAGCTCTATTTTGATAAAAGTCATGCGGATTGTCCTTATCTCCAATCGCCGGCTGTTGCTGCCGCGGTTGTCTCAGTTGCTCCATCTCTTGACGAAGTCTTTGCAGCTCCGCTGCCATTTCAGCATTGCCTCTGTCGGCCATATCCACAATATCAGGAACTTGGACAGATGCAGAGACAGGAGTAGTGTCAGTAGTAGGAATAGTAATAGGAGCAAGCACTTGTGCAGCTCGGTTTTGCCTGTTTTCTCGCTCTCTTCTAGACAATTCTTTGTTGGTTAGGATGACGAGATTCTCAGAGTTTTTGCTCCTTGTAGTTCTTGTGGTCATGCACCTGAAACACACACAAGAGAGAAGAAGAGAAACAAATTAGAAAGATCTTAGACTAAAATTCAAACCAAGAAATAGAGATAACGAATTGGTCCCCGTCGCAACGGCGCCAAAAACTTGATTCAATGGATTTAATGCTTTATTTTCTACTGCAAGTGCACAGCTTACGATTGTAATACAAATAGGTTCAATTTCCAGAGGACCACTATTACGCTTTGTATCTATGAGGTATTGAAAGAAAGCTAAGCAAGCAAGTTAGTTTTGTTGTTTGTGAAACAAGTGACAGATTTAAACAATGATTTAAATTCAAATAAAACAAGCATTAGACCAATGTATTTTCGCAGGAAATTCAGAGTAAGGGGTCGAACAACTATTCATGGGACATTTATGCGCAAGTCTAGAGCTCATACATAGAACTAATATCAATCCACTGTCGTGGCATCAACAACTTTAACTAACAACCTAGAATCCTAAAATATCGTTTGGTCCTAGAATCGCAGACAAGCATTATTGCACAGGTTTGATATACTCACAATTTGCCTTAACATCAACTGTCGTTGGCTAAGGAAAAATTGCTCACCAAAGTCTCTTCTAGCAACCTATTACACTTTTGATGAATAGATTAACCTAAAATCATGAATTAAGTGATCAGTTCAATTCAGGCGTTAAGACTAACAAGTGGTGAAGACAATCTATTCAAATTCCTATTTGTGTTCAAGCCATCAACTCATGAACACCATTGAAATCCTTGATCTAACTAGAGGATCTACTCAGACATGAAATCTGAAAACACAGCAACAAGAGAAAGAGAATCCATGAAATATAAAATAGAAATGAAAAAGGTTCAGAATTCTTCTCAAGTGTGGAAGAGATTCTTCTCCAAATCTTACAAGTCGAAAAAACTCTCAAAATTCTTATGAAAAGGTATATGTCTCTCTCGCTAGAAATCAAAGATAAAAAAAGATAAGATGTGTGTGGCGACGGCTCTCTCTTTCTTCCTTCCTCGCGTCCCAAAACTAGGTATGTGGAGTTTCCATATCTGTTCCGGACGGATGGATCATGTTCTCCAAAGTGGAGCATGTGCTCTGAAAGGGAGCAGGTGCTCCATCCGGTGATGATCTTCAAATTCGGGTCCTTTTCCTTCATTCTGACTCCTTTTTGCTCCAGAGGCTCCAATCCCTCATATCTTCGCTTATAGCTCCTTAGTTACCTGAAACGACTCGATAAAGACTAAAAAGACTCGATAAAACCTGCAAAACAAGGGTTATAATGAGGTAAAATCGCCTCATATCAGTGACCGAAACGGTAAGTGCACTTTGGTGACATAGGTAGGTAAATCAATTCTTTTAACCACTTCACATATACCAGAAATCGGGATGTTACACTTGTATTTTTTTCACACAATCAATAAACAAACAAGAATTTCTCTTACGAGTTCTCTCTTTTCGTTTCTTCTTTGGCATTTGCGATTTCTGCCCAAGATTTAACTTGTCTTATCATTGCCTTCTTCACCAGGCTTTGTGGCGACCATCGATCCACTATCCTACCATTCTCATCCGACCAGCCATCTCTAAGGAGTGACCTTAGTCCCTTCGAGCAGGCACCATCTGATCACTTCATCCATTCCCATCCGACCAGATCAAGGAGAGTGACCTTAGTCCAGCCTTGTTCACCATCTCTCATCCTTTGTGAAACTTAATCTTGAGGATCACATCAAGAGTGGTAAAAAGAAATATATATACACATATTATCAGCTGACACTGATTTGGTTATAAATAACTAACCATTAAACTGAATAGTCATGCATCTTATAAAATATTCATATATACATAAAAGTAGATGTCAATATTTTATATTGTTCTTATGTTCAAAGTACATATGTTGATATGTCTGACATCCATATACATTGTGTTTACTGATGTATGTTTTTAAATAACATGTTATAAAAATATGTTGGTCGTAATTATATATTTTCTGCATGTATTATGGTATGTGATATGTTATGTTTATATGTAGATTGCAACTTTGACATTTATGTGAATACATTTAGATATGTACGCTAACACATGTGAAAGTTAGAATATTCTGAAGTTGTGTAACATTACATAAACTATTATATTACAAGTTTATCCAAAATCAAACTATGCAGTGTGCATCATCTATCTCTAAAGGAATGTTGTTACATTGCAGCACACCACTCATTCGTTTAAAAGTGCTCAATCATTAATTCCATGACATCATGCTCCTTTATTCAATGAAGAGAGATACGATGAGCATCTCACTAATTACACCTGAAACTGTCAACTCAAGTAAATTATCCCTCAACTCTTGAATCACTTCCCCACTCGTAGAAAAGCCAACAACACATATACATGGTTGGCCACATATATTTTTTCGGTATCCTTATACCGTTTCATTAAACGTTTTTTATCTCTGATGAAAATCTAATTTACATTCCAAATCTTATTTTTTAGCAAATTCTCTCTATATTTATTTGCTTGTTATATATATATATAATTTTTTGTAAAAGACACATCTTTGTTGATTTATTTCTTTCTGCATATAATATATATTTACTTGCTTATATTTATTTGTTTGCAATATTTTTTTTTTGTTGTTGTAAAAGACACATGTAGCTCTCTCATTTGCTGATGTGGCAACATAAGAGAGAATCCTTCTACTTTCATATAGTAGATTAGCGGTTTTTTTTATCTTCTTATATTAGAGCAAAATCTGGATTTCTTTATTCCAAAGTGTAATTTGTGTGGCTACTATCACTCTAGTTAATATGCAAACCAAAGCACTGTTCATATCCGTCAAGAATCTGCAAAATCTAATCGAATCTTCTCAAGATCTCCGTTTGCGTTATTATTTCTTCAGCTATGGATAAAGCTCTTATATCAATGTCATTAGAAAAAGAAGATGTTCCTTTCAAGATGCCGGATCTTCCACAGTATTCTCCAAGCAAAAGAAACTCTCTCAGTTTAATCGGAAGACTTCTCAACCCTACATGTCAAAAGATGTCCTTGCTAATCTTAGCTATGTCAAGGAAATAGCAAAAATACGAATGTGTTAGGGGTATAGCTCTTTTGCGTTAGAGAATTCAATTCATTTTCAACACGACCTTAAAGAAATTTTGGAGAAAGGAATCCAAACCTATCATGGATAGGCTTTCTTCACGACAAAAAAAAAAAGAAAAAGAAAAAGAAGAAAACACAAGTCACAAGTTGAAAAATATATTAATCATATACTCCTCAATTATACTTCACGACACAAAATATAAGAATTAACTAACGTATTTGAAAAAATAGTCAATGCCTAATCAGAAGAAGTTGACAAAATAATGCCTAATCAGATGAAGTTGACAAAATAGTCCAAGTTAACAAAACTAGTCACTGAGGTTCTTCGATTTGGAGCAGAAAATCCTATAGAGTTCCATGATCTCAGACGTTGCTTCTTTGGCAGAATAATGGATTCATCAACTTCTCCATTTTGCAAATCCGAAGTCATATACTCCATGGAACATTGCTCTATGAGCTCAACAAGATGCTTCAAGCTGTTTACTTTCATTCCATTCACCTTGTATACCTGTTCTAAGTAAATATAATTTATTCTCAAAACACTAAAACAGGGTTTGGTTAAAGGCTCAAAAACAAATGCATCATAGAAGAGTTACTTGAAGATCTTCCAAGTGTTCGTAATAATGGTTGGTGTCATTTCTTAATACCTACATCAAAAAAAAAAAATTACTTTTAGATTAACAATGCATAATTTCAAAAGAGAAAACAATTTAGAACTCTTAAAGTAAAAAAATAACATACCTATAAAGCATGATGATATGAACTCCCTTAGATCACTTCAAAGAAAGGCTGATGAACACGTGATGCTGGTTGGTGTGATTATGCAAGGAGACCGATGAAGGAGATGGATCCCGTGATAGGACTAGGGGTTTAGGATGGAGATTAGATTGGTATAGGTTTTTATGGATTGATTTCAGATGGTAAGATGAGTAGAACAGAGAGCAGAGTTTCAGATTCACTAGGTGTATAGAAACTCGGATTACGAAAACGGATTCAAGGAATCAAGGGTGAGAGAAGAAGTGCATTCTATTGCTTTTTCATCAAGTTCTTCGCTGATCTCCAAGAGGAGGCAAGATTACAACTTAAATACAACCCTAAAACTCAACAACATGCTGTTCTAAACAATCAGTAAACAGCATGGTGTTCTAAACCAAGAAAACAACAAGACGTTCTGAAAACAAATAAAAACAACAAGGCGTCCCAACCTACAGGTTCCTATTTGGTGCATCTTTAAAATCACTAAGTACTAAGCCATAGTGATTTGTACATTATTACCCATTGGTAATGACTCCTAAGCAACTCAACATAGTGATTCATCTGCCTCATTAAAAACGATGCTGAGAAAACCCAATGGGACAAAACTCATCATGGAAAAAGAGTACAGACTCATCACCTAAGTTACTTAGTTATCATTACCGGGTGGAGTCTTTTGGCTGAAGATGTTGAAGACTTGAATAGTAGGCAAGGTAAGTGATCCTTCTGCTAGGAGTGAATGAGCTTCCTTAGCCAGTTCCCTAGCTCTGGAACGAGTGACCCTTCCTACTATCTCTGGTTCTTCTTTTGGTTCCTTAGATGCTGTGCTATCCATGATCACATCACATGACCAACTTTCTAGCCTCTAATTCTTTTGCTTCGGTTTCAATTGTACGTAAGAGAGCACCTGCAGAGAGTTCATCACCAATATCGTCGATGTAAGCCTTGATGAAAGACACAAAGACTAAACCTCCAAATATGTAATATTTTGGCCTTGTACTATTTTCACACCTCCATATGTGGTGTTACCTCATATGCAATTGAGAATAGTTAAAAAATATGTAACAAAATGAACAATTTATACAGATGGCAAAATGTATAAAAGATAATAATTCAAAAATGTGCAGAAAATTCAAATATACCAGCTTTAACGTGACATCTCACTCATGCACTTCTCCACTTCTTATAAATTTAATCAACAGAAATTCACTTGGTTTCTTCGAAAAACCAGGTATCGAAAATCAATAAGCTTTTCTCTTCAAAAAGGAACTGCATCAAAAAGATGAGATTGGTTTAACAAGTTAACATATATGGAGAATAATTAGACAAAGATTAGTATCATTACCTCTCCCATCGTTTCTTATGGCAATGTTGTCAATTGCAAGCATTATGTCAAAAAGGCACATAATCTTGTGAGCACCCGAGAGGAAGCTGATTCTCTTGATTACTATTCTGGTCATTTTAGGAGCCACCATGGACAAGTTGCCAACACCTACGTCCAACATAACTTCAAACGTCAAGCCTAATGGGCTCAAGAAAAAGAGTTGTTGACTTTCTCAAAAGAAGAAAGAAACTGCATCACAACGCATGTTGGAATTACAGAGCTGCATAGACCACAAAGTAAATGTCAGAGAAATCCAATAATTAAAATTAGACATAGTCACAAAAAGTTATGCACAACTTATTATCCAATATACACCTGATACATATTAAAATCAATACTCTAGAAAGTAACGCCGATAACTTTTCCTTGCGTAATTACTGGACCTCCACTGTGCCCACTAATGATGTTTGCGTATACACCAATGGCCAAGTGGTCAGTCTGACTATGACTGTACCGCTTAAACTTAAACCCAATTACAAGCCCACTTTTACTGACATTAGACCCATGATTTGCATTCAAAGAAACCAAAACATGAAGATAAATTTGTAACACATGTATACCTTTATATTCTCATATATAAATCCGATAGTACCTTTGGGAAAACCAACAGCAGTTAAGGCTTCTCCTACAAGTAGACCCGGCTCTAGGCATATGTCTAAGGTGCAAATGCACATGGTCCAATTTTTTTTAACCCATTTACTTTATATTTCCCAATTAGAACATATATATTTACCAAATACTTAGAAAATTATGGTTCATTTTAGTATTTTTAACAGGACCCATTAAAAGTTTCATACGGGTCTGCCTACAAGTGGTATGTCTGCAAAGGACAATCATAGCCGACCCTGGAATGAAGCCAAAAAAACTTTTGCTTACAACCTTCAATAATATATATGTTTTATTGGCAACATTTTAACATAAACTTTTTAATAACTGTAGTGGTAAAGGCATAGTTATGAGAATTAGAGGTTGAAGATTAAGGCCCTGATTGTTTACATAGTTTTTGGTTTCTAGATTTTGGTTTTTGGTTTTTAGTTTTTGATTTTTGGTTTTTGGTTTTTAAATTTTCAGTTTTTGATTTTGCTGTAGATTTTGGTTTTTCAAAAAACTTGATTGGTAATTTAATTTAATTTTATGAAAATAATCTTCACAAAATTTTATAAATCATATAAAAAAATTCAATAACAAGATGTACATCAAATTTTTTGTAAATAAAAAAATTAAGTTAATTGTATCGATAAGTTCAAAAATATTTTTAGTAAAATCAATTATTTTCTTAAATATTATATTACATTTAAGATGTTAAACACATTATTTTTATTGATCTTTAATAATTTTGAGTAGTTTATTTTCTTAATTTTGTCTAATTTAGTTTATTTTCAATTATTTAGTTTTGGTTTGTCAATACTTTTAAAAAAAATGATTTATAAGTTAGTTTTTAATGTGTTAAAATTAGTAAAACAATAATTCACAGACTTTATAAATAATACAAAATTTATCAATACAAAAATGCACAGAGACTTATTTTCATTAATTTATTTTTTAACAATCAAATAATTTAATTTATAAGTTTAGGAAAAACATCTTGTTATGAGTTTTATTTGTAATTTTTATAATAGATTTGGATGCTAAATAAAATAATAGTTATTAGTAATTTGGAGTAATTATTATTTTTTACTTTTATCTCTATCCATATTGATGTTTAAAATTAGCAATATTTATTATAAAAAAAAAAGATAAAAATGCATCGACAATCAAGTGATAAACCAACAAAACATAGATTTTGGTTTCTGTTCGAAAATAAATAGTTATTTAAAAAACTGGTTTCCCTATATTGTAGGGAATCTATTTTTCAAAAATCTTGATTGGATTAAAAATGGATTTTGAAAAAACAAAAACCAAAATCTATCCTAGAATCTGCAAACAATCAACCTCTAAATTCCCCAAAGTAGATTTTTTTTTAGAATATGCCACTTTTTTTTCTTTATGCTTCTAACCCAATAAATACTAGGGCCGGCTCTGAGGACAATGCAGACATACCTTCCCATAAATCGTTATTATCAACCTCCAAAATTGCTAAATCACATTCACGTGTAGTGTTTGTAACTCTAGCCTTGTATGTAGTAGTTGAATTATTCCTCTCAACGTCCATAAATGTGCATGCGTTCAAGATGTTAGTGATATGTGTGCATGTTAGAATCCTTTTCTTCCAGATATGGCAAACCCTGCAAAGTAACAAATAAAAAGATATGGCAGATGAGTTTCATCAATCCACTGTGAAAATAACAATCCAAAAACTTTAACAATCGGCAAATATCTAAATATCATGATTCGGTTTTGTGTATGTGTAGCTAAAATGTAGTAAAATACATACCAGAGCCATTGGATTCTTGATTCTGCCAAGGCGGATATGAGTCATGCCTTGTAATGGCAGAGAAGACCTTCACCACCGATTCAATAATTTTTTCATCAAAGCTGGGAAAATGTTTTTTTTTTTTTTAATTTTCTGTAGTTTTCTTCCATGTTTTCATACTCCAAAACAGCATCATTGGTCATACCAGCTTTCACCATTCCTAACAGGTTGCCGATTCCTTGGTTCTTCCTCTCATTAAAGAGACCCACAGCTTCGCTGACCTTCCAAATTTTTTGATTTTCTCAAGAAGCAGTAGAGATTGAGTAAGTGAATCTCCAGTGACCATTACACCATCCTCGCTCACAGCCACTGCGCTAATTGTGGCTCTTTGCTGCGAACTGCTCCATGGAGTAAGACAACGTTAAAATACTTAAGAAAACTAAAAAGTTGCTACTTGAAACAAATAAATATTTTCCATTGCACTGGAAGATGTAAGAGAACGGATTAAGAGACAGAGAAAACTAGATACAATAATGATCCAAGAACTAATTACAAGGATTCGAGAAACTTACAACATGTTGTGGCAAAACTCTCCCTTAGGAAGGCTATATTTCTTGGTGTTGTTAGCTGATGCAGAAACGAAAGCATTCCTCAATGAAACAGAGTGATAGATTAAAGCAGATGTGCATTATCTTACGCAAACTCTAAGATTGAAAAAAGAAAAACAGTTACTCTTTCAGATGGAGAGCCATTGCTCCGACAACTTTCTTATGATGCGTTGGTGTTAACATTGTTCTACCTGATTACAATATCAAACAATATATTTGTTAACCAACCCTGCACACAATAAAAAGTTAGAGAGGAAAAGAAAAGCAAAAGTCCAAAAGTCAAAAAAATGGTTAAATGTTAAGTGTACACATTGTTCACAATTTTGCTATGCACTATAAGTACGGTTAATGCAGGCGTAGCAAGTTATTAGAAAATCAGAAAAATTGGAGAGTACTCGGAGAGTAACTTTTTAATAATTTTAAATATTTTAGAACAAAATTAAAGTTTTATACATAAATTTAATGAAAATTCATAAATATATCAAATAATTAAGAGTGAATGAGGTCAATATTAACAAATGATGTTATAATATAGTGAAGCGTAATGCATAAGAAGTATTTAGGTGGGCTGCACTTTTCGGTATATTTAGGACATAAGTTCCCCTATTCACGGCGTCTTATTGCATTTAATGCCATGTCGGGGAAATCATTACGGTATCTGAGAAGATATCGATATCTAAGAGTATATTATGTTAAATGTAAACTTACCGTCGCATTGTATGATAACGGCGGCACCTGAAATTTTTTTTCTCGTCTGCCAAGAAAAATCCAGAAAGAAATGAAAAATTTAATAAAAAAATCGATTGTGCGGTATACAAAAGATGTTGGGTTATACTCTATATTAAATGATGCTTATGAGTAATGGAGGAGAGGAGAAGATAAAAATTGCAGAGAAAAATAGAGAAATGAATGCAGTAGAGAATTAACCACGGAAGGAGGGCAATCATAGAAGTAGTTGGCAAAGGTATGTGGAGATGTATAACAAGTATATTATGTACAACACATTCAAGTTATTTGTTTTCGGGGTACCGATGTTGCATCTGTATAGAAAACTGTATCGATTTATGAAATAGTACGCCACGGAGACTCAATAGCTAAATGATGATGATGTTAACAGGAAATAAAGGTGTTGGAGACGCGGGTGGTGAGAGGAAAGTGGATAAAGTCTACGGGCGGGAACTGGGAGCATATACCAGATCTCTCGGTTTTCAACTACAACATTCGGGTGAGTGAGAACACAACTTACGAGATGATTATGAAGCAGATCAAGGAGAATATGGAGCTTAGGTCAGGAACGGAGATCAAAGTAACCTATCAGTGGCCACACTAGATGCTAGTGCTCGATCATCGAAAAGCACGCCCACTCCGTTTGTCCAATGACAAAGATGCAGCGCTATTTATGTCCATTAGAGCAGATCTGGATGAAGTGTCAGCATACTTGTTAGCACGACACTTGTAAGAGTAAATGACAACCCCATTAGTGCGGTGCCGGTCGATGTTAACGACAGGAATGTTGGCGACAGTGAACTTACAAGGCGTTTGGATTAAGTAGGCATTAGGCAAAGTGTATCAACTTTTGGAGCGGGTAAGCAAAAAGCCGTTTTTCTTTTGTTTGTTGCATTTATGTAGTCTGAGTTGACTTACCTGTCATTTCAATGTAGGTGGTGGGGTTGGTTTCGAATGCATGAGGAGGGAAATGGTAAAGGAGAGTTTTAACCCATCCATTATGGGACTGACCGGGCTTGCCCAAGTTGGTGCGCAACCGCAAGGTTACCTCGGTACCAGAATCGTCAGCGAGTCATCTAATCATAGAACAGATAACAAGTATGGAGTGATGATTTTATTATTATTGGGAAATGTGTGGTGTTAACAGTAAAATGTTAACCACTATGTAGGTTGGGGCCAACGAGATTATGGTACGAAAGAGGGTTTTCTAGCAGAAGCTGTAACACCAGAAAACATTTACCAACTATGGTGTGATTTTGTAGGGGTGGTGGGTGCACACAATGGGAGTAGGGCCCTGGTCCCGAATAATATGGTTGACGGTGAGGCATGGGGCCAATACGGTCATTTTGCGGCGGGAAATGATATTTGGAGGAGTAGCCATACCAGGAGTGGGAAGGCTTTACATCTTCGCTGGGTGGGGGTTTTGTAGGTGATGGTGAGCCCTACACAGCCACAACCTATAATGTTGAACTCGTCAAGCTCATCAACTAGTTTGATTCATGGATTGTCAACTTCACTAGAAGTGGAGATGGAGATGGGGGCAGGAAGTGTATTGCCGATCAACCGGCGGCTAATCTCTTTAGTCGGTGAGTTGCCGTATAACATAGGAATTCATGTATATTAACAAGTAAGACCTAATTAATGTTTTATCCATGTAGGAGATGACATTACAGAACAATGTTACTCTAAGCCAATTATGCATGGTGGTCGACCAAAGGGTGCATCATATAAAGGAAAAGAAAATGTTGTAGAAGATGAAATTAGAGGACAATTACGTAACAAGGACAAAGAGAGAGAGAGAGAGGAATCATGCAGGGTACATCCTTTCATTAATATAACATAAATGACTAAATGCCAACTTTAGCAGGTATCAACCTGGAAGGGGGGGGGTTTCGTGTTTATGGCGGAGTGAGAGGTCTAACATGGATGTTAGTATGGGTATGCGACTGTTAGATAAGGGGAAAGAGAAAGTACGACAGTATGGCGAGTCAACCAGCGTTTACCCAATGGGAAGTGGAGAATGGGACCAAGTCGTGTCTATGCATGAACATGAACCACAAATAAATCCCGGCATGCATGAAATGGATTCCTCCCGTATTTTGACGATCAAGTTGGGGAGGGTAAGAAAGTTGATTACCTTTTTGTTTCATGAATATTGACAGCCATTAGTGTAAGCTTACATTAACTTACATTTGATCGTTGGTCGACAAGTTGTACATAGCTGTGTGAGACATTGACTATGAAGGCAATGGAATTTTCATAGGAAGGCTGTTTAAAAGCAAAGAGGACTGCAAACTAAAGTTGGCCATTCATGCGATAAATCGGAAATATGCATGCCCTAATATGCTAATGTTAGTTCACGTGAGTGATTCTTGCTAGTGGAGGGTATATGCGACCAGAGTGCGGGACAGCAACCATTTTGAGATACACGGGGCGTCTCTTCACCATACATGCAGTGTGGATGCAAGGGGAAAATTTCATCGCCAAGCAACAACTGAAGTTATAGGAAACATGATGTGCTCGCGTTACGGCTGGGTGGGACGAGGTCCAAGGCCATCCGAACTTCGCCGGATGCTTCGGTAAGAATTCAACCTAAACATACGACCTACAAATCATCTCTCTCTGTTATGGAAGTCATTATCATGTGGAAAGACAAACAGCCCCATGGATATCCGAGGAATTCATCAAGGTCCTCCACCATTTCAACATGCTCTTTGATAACCTTCATTCGAGAGTAGTGTGTGGTGGGTACAAGTATCTCGTCCACTAAGGCTAAGCATGTGTATCAAAGTCTCAATTGGCGGTCCGACACTGACTTTCTCTACAAAATAGAAAGAACTCTCTCAATCGTCACATCTTCTTCACGCGCGGATAGCGTTCCGAAGTACAGTTCTTTTATCCCAGCCGTGCCTTTCTTCATCTTCTTCGCGGTGGGAGGGAAACACCCGCAGTTGAGTCCGGTGACAATCTTAAACTCACGCAATGAGAATCTAACAGAGGAATCGGCAAATAAAACCCACATCTCGTTCTCTTTAGAGACTTGTAACTGCTTAATTAGAAGGAATAAGCCGAAAGAGCCGGACAACGCAGGCTGCAATGGGATTTCGAAGAGGCGGCCCAAAGGAGAGCGGCGGATAAAATTTCGTTCATCTTCATCCAGAGATTCTATGATTAGCTGGATAATGTCTATTTTTTGGTAAACATTAACTCTCTCTCCCGCCGGTTGTGCTCCAACAGCAAATAAACACCATGAAAGGTCAATGTCTCCCATCTACAGTTTCATTAATTACTAAAATATAAGACCATATGTCACAGAAATTCGTAACAAAAACTACACTACGTATGATAAAAGCAAAGAGATTTGAAGACATCAGATAATAAAATTACTCACGGCTGTTGTTCGCTTCTTTCGCTTCCTGCTTCAGACTGCGGTTTGAGTTCGAACTTCTACTGTTCTTATCTCTCCCTAATTTGTGTGATTCACAATTTTGAAAAGCGTCTTAAATGAATTGCAGGCAAAAGACGTGTCTTTTCCCCTTCTTGCATGTAATGAAAAAATTATTTAACGTACTGCAGTGGCGAAATAGATACATCGAAGAGAAACTGACACAAATATAGAACCTACAATATCATGTAACAAATCAACGACAAAATAGATATAGACTCATAGATATATTGAAGAGAAACTGACACAAATGTGGGACCTGTAATATCACATAACAAGTCTAATCATTGGTTCTATTTTTATACAACTATAGAGATAGAATAGTCTTTTTAGGGTGAATAGCGACACACCTACAATTTTGTTTTTGTCCACCTAATTTCAGAAGTATTTGTTACTTCCGAATGGTGATACTCAATAATTAAACAAATAATCATTGTAATATCTCATATTTTAATTTGGATTTTTTTTATCCATCTTATTAGGCCATTATAAAACAAATATGGTCCAAGAGTCCAAAAACTCATTAAACAAATATATTAATATCCTTCGGGGTTAATACAATGATTCGAGGTTAATATAATGCATCATCAGTTTTGCTAACTCTGCAGCAGCTTATATCATCTAAAAAAACTGTAATCCGCGTAGCTACTTCATTCTGTACCTTCAGAACTCGCCAAAATTGTATATCTTCATTGTGAATCATGAGATCCGTTAACAACTTGTGGGTCCTGCAACATGGCACACACCATCAGTTCCGTATCGCAAAAGTTCAAATGATTTCAAAAGAAAAACATATGATTATCTGTGCATATCATAGCAGTGTCTGCCATAAGTACAATAAATAAATTATCTTATCGAATAAAGAGAAAATGAGAGCGGCGTACCTTGCACGGGTGATAACGGAGCAAACGTCATTGTCATGTCCCGGAAGCGCAAAAATTTGCATCTACGTATGGATATCCCATACTGTTATGAACAAACTATCGTTTTGCTCAATAACACTCTCAATACTCTGTATTCAATGTCTCTCAATATAGAAACAACATAACACAATACAAAGTATCAATTGGTTTACGAGAATTACAATTGATGGTTCATAAATTCTCAATCTCTATCTATTTATACTTCCTCGACTTGTAATAGCAAAGCCTCTTTCTCACAGAGAGTATTTGCTTCTTCTCTTCTACTTCATCTCTTCCTCCCTTCCAAGCCTCTTCCTTTTTCTCACATAGGTTTGCCAAGGCATAACAATACCCCCATCGCCAGAATTTAGTTTGTCGTCAAACTGAAAAGCAGGAAATTGATGCTTAAGGTCACACACCAAAAGCCATGTACTTTCATGAAGAGCCAATCCTTTCCACGCCACTAACACTTCCAAGTGACCCTCCTCATTATAACGAGTATCTAACACTTCTTGTGGCTCAAAGACAAACTCATCCTCCGTAGATAAACAAGTTGGTAAAGCTGTTGTTTCATGTCCATTGCCAATCACCAATTTCAATTGAGAAACATGGAACACTGGATGTATGCGAGGATGTGGTGGTAACTGCAACTTATACGCAAACTGACCCACACGACCCAAGACACGGAAATGCCCATAATATTTGGCAGCGAATTTCTGATAAAAACGTTTGGTGACAGAAGATTGACGATATGGACGAAGTTTGAGATAAACCATATCCCCAATATCAAACACCAGATCTCGATGTTTCTTGTCTGCATTGTTTTTCATAACATCCTGAACTCGCAGCAAATACTCTTTCACGTGCACCAGCAACAAATCACGTTCTCTAAGCATAGTCTCAAGCTCCCCATTTGCTGTCGATCCTTGCTCAAAACATAACAATCACGGTGGTTCATGACCATACACCATTTGAAAAGGTGTAACCTTTGTAGCAGTATGATAAGACGTATTATACGACCACTCTGCCCAACTAAAGAAACCATACCAACGCTTAGGATGAGCTGAAGTAAAACATCGTAAATACGTTTCAAGGCAACGGTTCAAGACCTCTATTTGTCCGTCACTTTCAGGGTGATAAGCTGTGCTGAATCGAAGTTGTGTGCCAGCCAACTTGAAAAGCTCTTTCCAAAAATGACTTTGGAAAATCTTATAACGGTCTGAAACTATCGACCGAGGAAAACCATGCAACTTAACCACCTCCTGAACAAACTGATTAGCCACATCTGTTGCATTAAAAGGGTGTTTCAAGCCCAAAAAATGACCATACTTGGACAAACGATCAACCACCACCAGAATTACATTCTTGCCACCAGACAATGGTAATCCCTCAATGAAATCCATAGAAATGTCTTCCCAAATCCTCTCTGGAATAGGCAATGGTTGCAAAAGACGAGCCGAAGACAAGGTTGAGTATTTGCATACCCGACCAATAGAAGTTCAGCTGTATCCGCTTCACTGTCTTCAAAACACCAGCGTGTCCCCCAACCAACCCATCATGGCATTCACACAGAATTAAGGGAATATGTTGCGAAGTTACCGGAATAAAAAAACGGTTCTTATACAACACACAACCATTCACCAGCGAATATCCTGCCTTAACGTCTTCTCCAGCACTCAGACGAGACTTGATCTCAGAAATCTTATTACACAACTCAATTTCCTTGTAAATATCATGCAACTGTAATGTGTCCGGAACAGTCAATGCCACTAAGGCATAATCCTCATAAATTCGTGATAGTCCATCTGCAGCTTTGTTTTCCACTCCAGACTTATAAAAAATATCAAATTCATAGCCCATCAACTTATGAAGCCATTTCTGATATTCCAAATTCACCTCAAATTGTTCTAACAAAAACATAAAACTGCGTTGATCATTTCTAACAATGAATTTTCTTCCCAGCAAGTAATGCTTCCATTGTTGAACTGCCATGACAATAGCCATTAACTCCCTTTCATATATCGGTTTCAACTTCTCTTTTTCCTTGAGTCCATAGCTGAAATAAGCTATCAGATTATGATTTTGCATCAGCACAGCGCCTAAGCCAAACCCTGAAGAATCTGTTTCAACAATCAATGGCTGTGAGAAATCTGGTAACTTCAAGACTGGAGCTAAGACCATGGCTTGTTTTAAAGCATCAAATGCAACCTGAGCCGTTTCTGACCATTCAAACTGATCCTTCTTTAACAGAGTAGTTAGTGGTTTTGCGATTGCACCATAACCACACACAAATTTTCTGTAGTATCCTGTTAAGCCTAAGAACCCCCATAAGTCCTTCACTGATTTTGGATATGGCCATTTCTCCATGGCTACTATTTTTTTCTTGTCTGTTGCAACTCCCTCAACCGAAGTAATATGACCCAAGTACTCCACTTGAAACTGGCCAAAAGAACATTTCTTCCTATTAGTAAACAGATTATGTTGACGTAGAATCTGCAGTACCACTGACAACTGGTGCACATGACAATCCATATCTTTGCGACAGATCAATATGTCATAAAAAAACACCAAAACATATTTCCGAAGCAATGGTCTGAATATCTCATTCATCAAGGCTTGAAAAGTTGCAGATGCATTTGTTAACCTAAATGGCATTACTAAAAATTCATAATGGCCATCCTGAGTCCGAAATGCTGTCTTCTCAACATCCCTTTCTAGCATTCTGATTTGATGGTAACCAGATCGCAAATCCAACTTTGAATAAACTGCTGCACCATGTAACTCATCCAATAGCTGTTCAATGTATGGGATGGGAAACTTATCAGGTATTGTCGCTCTGTTCAGTGCCGAATCTAGAAGACCCATCCTTTTCCTTAACCAGAAGAACTGGACTCGAGTAAGGGCTCTTACTCGGGCGTATAATACCAGAGTCCAACATCTGTGCTACCATTATTTCCATCTCCTCCTTCTGTTTGTGTGGATACCGATACGGTCTCACACTAATCGCATTGGTACCATACTTGAGGGTAATCACATGTTCTCTGTTACATAATGGTGGCAATGCAGTTGGTACCGCAAACACATCCTGAAACCCAAGTAAAAGCTGATTAACAACCTCAGGAATCACTTCTGCCTCCGGTGTTGGTTGTTTCAGTGTTTCGTGTTGCAAGGATTTGAGTGACAATTTGGTATAATGTAACGATGGATCGCCAAGTAATGTAACCCATCTCCCTTGATACAGGAAAGTCATCTCATGTTTCTCCCAGTCTACTTGACACTTCCCCAGGGTTCTCAACCATTGTACTCCCAATATAACATCAACACTACACAAATCCAGAGATATAAAGTCAGTGACAAACTCCAATTGGGCCACGCTGAAAGCCACTTTATGGCAGACACCCGACCCATTCACCTTAACTCCTGTACCTAAACGTACTTCCAATCCATCCCGATGTTGTACCTTCAAATGGGCACGCTTTACTAAAGCTGGAGTATTGTAATTATGGGTTGCTCTACTATCCAGCATAACCACCACCTGCAGGTTCTTAATCTCTCCTCGAACTTTGGTAGTAGTTGGACACGACAGACCCATAAAAGCGTTGCATGATAATTCTATGTACTCAGTAACAATTCCTTGTTCTTCCGCAACCGTGTCGTAAAACTCCTCATCCCCAATCTCAATCTCACAACCACCAACAACTGTTAACACTTGTAACTCCTTATTAGCACACACATGACCATAGGAATGCTTTTCATCACACCAAAAGCATAACCCCTCGCGTTTCCTACGCGCATACTCTGCCGGCGATAGGTGCAACCTTTCTCGAGCCGTGGACTTAGTCCCAGAATTATTCTGTTTAGTTTGAGGTTTGGAACTCGTCTGCCCCCCTTCTAACATTAACGGTCTAGCTTTCCACATAGGAGTCGAATTGTGGTTAGAAGATGCTTTATAAGGAACCATAGATGTCTGTGAATGGCTTTGGAATTATTCTGTCTCATACTCAGCATTGCTTTGCATAACAAGCCATCCTCCATCTGTAGAACTATGGTAACCATATGAGGTAGGTCACGTGGTTCTTTCAGTCGAAAAATCTCTTGCATTTCAGGTCTCAGTCCTCCCAAAAATATCGCCTCTAGCATCTCTTCATCCACCCCAGAGACCAGAGATGATAACTCCTCAAAGTTTCTCACGTATTCTCCAACTGAACCATTCTGAACAATCCCCGTTAAGCTTTGTTTAGGAGTGCTCATCTGCGGATTACCGAAGCGAGACACAATTCGCTTCTTCAACGCAGGCCAATTCTCAAAAGGTGAGCGACGATCCTCACCGTTAAACCAACTGAGAACACCTCCCTTTAGGCTAAGCACAATCAATTCCATCTTTTGATGTTCCTGATATTGGCCTACACGAAATTTTTTTTCCATTCTCGCAATCCAACCATGTGGATGTTTACCATTAAAAATAGGCACGTCTATCTTCCGAACTAGACTATCCCTATCCGACATAATCGCCGCCGTGTTCCGATCACATAATCTCGACGAACTAGGGCCAGGTTCCGGGGATATGAGGTTTACCTGAGACGGTTGCTTCGTCGGATTACGATACGGTGTGGACACATCATCTTCCATCAGTAATCGCTTATTCAGCAGCTCCACCATCGAATCGAGCATATTGTTCATCGTCGAGATCGTACGACTCGTCTCTGAAGCTTGCTTCTCAGCTTCCGCTTTCCAGTTTACCAACGATTCCACCGAAGTTGACAACACATTCAGCCGATTCATCAATTCGGCGATCGCTGAACTCAGTTCTCCCAAGTTCTTCTCCATCGCGTATGACGATCGATCCAATCGTGTACCACACCAATTTGTTATGAACAAACTATCGTTTGCGCAATAACATTCTCAATACTCTGTATTCAATGTCTCTCAATACTCTGTATTCAATATCTCTTAATATAGAAACAACATAACGCAATACAAAGTATCAATTGGTTTACGAGAATTACAATCGATGGTTCATAAATTCTCAATCTCTTTCTATTTATACTTCCTCGACTTGTAACAGTAAAGCCTCTTTCTCACAGAGAGTATTTGCTTCTTCTCTTCTACTTCATCTCTTCCTCCCTTCTAAGCCTCTTCCTTTTCCTCACATAGGTTTGCCAAGGCATAGCACATACCTATAAGGAGAAATGGATTTTTAACAACAGACTCAGAGGACTAAGAAAATAAGATAAATCATATGGTTATAAACACTGGTTATATCCTGTCGGTAAATTTCATACCCTGCAGACATAGTCTTGCGCTCCGATTAGTAAAACATCTAGAGTTGGATGTAAAGCTAAACAGTAGACACCATGCAAATAACCATGATAAGATCGGATAACCTATACAAGACAAAATCCAAAAGTATTGGACATAAGAATTTCAGATTAGGAAGACAATAATGCATTTACTGATGAAATGAAGTCTATCATCTAGTTTACACCTTATTCTGCTCAAGGTCTCAACATTTGACTTGCTTGTCATCGCCAGCAGAGAACATATAGGTATGCATGTTGCTTACAACAAGGCCTGTGAAACAATAATTAAAAAATTTTATAATTTGCAACTTTTCTTCAAGAGTCATTGATATTTGATAAACTAACAAATGTATAAGAATGAAAAGGATAACCTCGTACTTGTCCAATGTGTCTAGTAAGAGTGAGCTTCTGAACTCCAGACGCTACATCCCATATCTAGTGAACATGAGCCAAATAAGCAATTCAGTAAGAGTACTAGAACCCGGATTGTTACAATCGCTTAAGTTGCACGCGAGTTCAGGAACTACCCACAAGATGGCTGAAAGTAAGGTAAATCATGCATCAAGAACTAGAAAACAGGCTTTAGCAAAATTCATATAATAGCAAGAAAAGGTTAGAAGAATAATGAAAAAGGGCATTGAAACGGAATTAAAAAAAGAACTCATTGGTTACCTTAATGGTACGATAAGCTGAACCAGTGCAAAACCATTCATTACTTGGGTCAAATGCAACAGATCTAACCAAACCCAAGTGTCTATGGATAACCTTTTATAGAAAAAAGCATCACCTCGTATGAACATTTAAGCACTTTGGAGGCCAGCATTGATACAAGCTAGAAGTATTTCACATTGAATAGCTATGTCCAACTTTAAGTTCCATGACTATAACCATTCTACATCCCCTCATTGTAGTTTTATCACAATCTAGATGTAGTGTTCATTACGAAGAGTCCATACATTAAGAAAAGGATTGGACGCAGACCTCTCAATTGCTACATCCCATATATAGTGAACATGAGCCATATAAGCAATTCAGCAAGCGTAACAGAACCAGGATTGCTACAAGCGCTTAAGTTGCACTCGAGTTCCCACAGGATGATAGTAAAATAAATTCATGAGATATAGGCAAATGATGCATCAAGGGGTAGAAAACAGTAACTAGCTTAATTGCATATTTTAGAGGAAAGAAAAGGTTACAAGAATAATGACATTGAAATATAGAGCTCATTGGTTACTTTGATGGTACGATCAGCTGAACCAGTGCAAAACCATTCATTAATTGGGTCAAATGCAACAGATCTAACCCAACCAAAGTGTCCCTGGATCACCACCTGTTAAAAAAAAAAGAGCAATCACCTATTTAAGCACTCTTTGGAGGCCAACAAATGGCCTAAGAAGACTTGTGTGCTTCGCTAAAATGTTATATTTCTGGGATGGACTCTTTGGAGGCCAACACAAGTTTACAACAGATCTTACCCTGTAACTCTTCCATGGTACATGCCACTCTGGATGGGACCATATACTAGGTATTCTTTCCATCAATGCAGCAGTTGACAGATTTCTGCAACACAAAGAAGGGAAAAGATGAAAAAAATAATGAGAAACTGCCGCATAGATACATGCTAGAAGTATAGCACATTGAATAAATATGGCCTACATTTAAGTCCCATGAGGCCATGACTATGAACCACCTCCATCACCTCATTGTATTACAATCTCGATGTAGTGTGATTATAAGGAGCCCATAAATTAAGAAACGGATGGAACACAAAACCTTTCAAATGAGGATATAGATTCACTAGGAATGGTGGTGATGTGTGTTGGGATCAAAACCCACCCTTCGGTGATTGTTGACCCGAAAAGTCTAAATATTTACACGTAAAACCCAAGAACACTCCCCAGATCACCATTTTGGGGAGATGGCTCATCAGATCACGTTTTAGGCTGCAACCTCCCTTCGACAAGGGAATGGACGACCTGAAACCCATCAAAACACTAAGGCAGGTCGCCAACTCCTTCTGACAAGGGAATGGGCGATCTGCAGCTCGCCAAAACAGTAAGCTAGGTGGCCAACTACCTTTAGTAGGCCTGGGAAAAAAAATCAGAACTCGAATTACCAAACCGAAAAAGAAGAACCGGACCCAAATCCGAACCGATAAAATACCTGAACAGATCGTAAATTTATATATCCGAAAAACCGAAACCGAACCCGAACTGAACCGAAAACTGAATGGGTACCCGAGATATAACTATATACCTTAAATATTAATTATATTTAGACTTAATATAATATATTTATTCAAAATTATAATTATATATCCTAATATATGAATTAATTTTTGACCAAAATAACTAAATATCCAAAATAAGTAAAATATACGAAAGTTTTTAGTTATATTTGTCAAAATTTAATTAAATTTTATATAAGTTTAATCAATTTTCATTTTTAAAATCAATTTTCGGGTATCCGAACCCAAATCGAACCCAAATGGAACTGAACCAAACCCGAACTGAAATTCTAAAATACCCGAACAGGTTATATATCTATGAACCCGAAAATCCGAAAAACCCGAACCAAACACGAACGGATACCCGAACGCCCAGACCTAGCCTCTAGCAAGGTATTGGGCGAGCTGCAGCCCCTCCAAAGGCTAGTTCAGCTCGCCAACTCCTTCTAGGAAGGGATTGGGTGATCTGAAACTCATCCGAGCACTGTTCTCAGCTCGCCAACTTCCCTTAAGGGATGATTGGGCGAGCTAAAACTTATCCGACGGCTGTTCTTAGTGTTGGGGTCAAAATCTACCCTTCAGAGATTGATGAGCCGAGAAATCTAAGTATTTGCAGGAAAGACTTGTCTGAAGACCTTTAAACACAAAGAGTAGGTCGCCATCTTCCTCTAGCAAAGAGTGGACGACCCGAAACTTGTCCGAATACCATGAAACAACAGGAGTAGGTTGCAAACTCCCTTTCGAGAGAAGATGGCGACCTGAAACTTGTCCGAAGCCAATCAGAATTGAAGAGCAGGTCTCCAACTCCTTTCCAAGAGAAGATAGCGACCTAAAACTTGTTCGAGGACCACAGAACACAAAGAGCAGGTCGCCAACTCCCTTCCGAGAGAAGATGGTGACCTGAACATTGTCTGAAGATCATCAGAACACAAAGAGCAGGTTGCCAACTCCCTTCCGAGAGAAGATGGCGAAATGATCATTGTCCGAAGACCATCAAAACACAAAGAGCAAGTCACCAACTACCTTCTTAGAGAAGATGGCGACCTGATCATTGTCCGAGGACCATAAAACAAAAATTTCAGGTCGCCAACTCCCTTCTGGGAGAAGATGGTGACCTGGTAATGCACAAAGCAGGTCTCACCACTTCCTTCAAGAGAAGATGGCGACCTGAACACGCAAAGAGAGCGTCGCAAACTCCATCTCATGGAAGATGGCAACCTGAAACATGCCACAGCAAGTGGCGACCTGATCCTTCGTACATGCATTCTTCACTTGTCTTGACCGAACCGGCGAGCTGAAAATTTTGGTCTAGCATTACTCGATTTCGGAACATTGTTCATGATACTATTCATGAAACACTGTTCACGAACTGACCAAAAAATTGGGAAAGAAGTCCAAACGAGATGGCGAACTAGAATCAAATTGAACCGGACCAAACCAAAGGGGAGCTGGGTCGGGACAAGACCAAATGGCGGCATGTTGAGAAGTTGGGCCGTGGATCAAGCTCAAGCCCGTCAAAGTTGGCGAATTCATAAACTTGACAACGTCCCACATCACTAGCAGCTCTTCTCAACACTCAAGAAGTCCAATATATATATGATAGCATGTACTAGGTTTTAGGCATCTGATTCTGAATACTTAAGATTTTATATGGTAAGACTTTACAGCATTTATGAAATCATTTGTACTCGACAAAAAGATCAATCAATAAAACCAAACTATCTTGGTCCTTGAGTTCTTATAAATAGGATTTTCGAATTCCCATTTATTATAAGTTTTGATTGTGTAAGTTTCGACTCTTACAATTTGGCGCTCTCTGTAGGGACGAGAAATATTCTAAATGCAAGAGGATATGAGAACGAGAGCAGTGTCCAAAAAAACGATGGACTGGAGCCAAGCGCAGGAGGTTCAAGGCGACAAGAACTCTTTCAAGTGAAACAAGGCCACCGTAATCGACCACCCCCACGATGCTCATCTTCTCATTAGCCTTGCTATCAGAGACAATGATGTGGTGAGAGTTCTAATCGACACAGGGAGTTAGGTGAACGTTGTATTTCGAGAAAGCCTTCGGAGGATGAACACTTGGGCTTTGAATCTCACAACCCATCCAAAACCGTTGACTGGTTTAACCGAAAATTTTTACCGTGGCCATCTGAGCAATCCGACTGCCTGTGAAAGCCAAATGAGTGAAGAGGTAAGTATAATTCTTGTTGGTTGACCACCTAACAGTTTACAGCGCAATCATGGGGAAGCCTTGGTTAAATTCGATGAAGGTGATTCTTTCGACCCCAACCGGAATTGAAACGATCTGGGGACGGTAGAGAGATTCAAGAGCTTGGTTTCTAACGTAACACAAACTAAGAGGGCCAGTGACCAAATCTGATGCTAAGATGAAACCAAAGAAGACAAGGGTGGAACGGCAACTCGCGAAGCTAAAGTACAAATTGAAGATCGAGGAAGCCTGGAAAACGGAGAGAGATCCCCCGTGCAAACCGGTGTTCTCAATACGTATAGACAAAGAGCACCCAGAGTGATGCGCGGAGATCGGAGCTAACCTAGAAGAGCCGATCAAATCGGACTTCATTTCTATCTTAAAAGAAAACGTGAACACATTCACATGGGCAGCGGAAGATATGCTCGAGTTCGACATCAATATCACAAACCACAAAAAAGGCGTAAACTTGGACCAGAACGAGCCCAAGCTGTGAACGACAATGTGGAAAGATTTTTAAAAGTCGGATCCATCATGGAACTGAAATACCCCGATTGGCTTGCCAACGCGGTGGTAGTAAAGAAAAAGAACGGAAAGTGGCGAGTCTGCGTCGACTTCACGAATTTAAACAAGGTGTGCCCAAAGGACAGCTTCCCGCTTCCTCATATTGATTGGCTGGTAGAGGCAACTGCTGGAAATAAAATGATGTCCTTCATAGATGCGGTTTCTGGATACAATCAAATCATGATGAGTCTTGACGATCGGGAGAAGGCCTCGTTCATAACAGATTGCGGAAGATATTGCTATAAGGTAATACCGTCCGGCCTAAAAAACGCCAGAGCGACATACCAAAGGCTTGTTAACAAAATGTTCTCCAAACAGCTCGCAAAGACAATGCAGGTTTATATGGACGATATGTTGGTAAAATCCCTAAAGGAGAAAGATCACGTTGAACATTTGCGAAAATGCTTCGAGCAGCTCAACTGACACAATATGAAGATGAACCCGATGAAGTGCATATTCGGGGTAGCATCAGGAGATTTCCTAGGCTATCTCATGATGCACTGAGGGATAGAGGCGAACCCGAAGGAAATCAACACTTTGATAAAGATGGCCTCCCCAAAGACGAAAAGTGAAATCAAGAGTTTGACAGGGCGAGTCGCGGCGCTTAACTAAATCATCTCACGATCAACAGACAAATGTTTGCCTTTCTACGATGCCCTAAGGGGAAACAAAAACTTCAAGTGGACGGAAAAGTGCGAGCTGGCATTCTAGGATTTGAAGGGGAGCCCTTATTCCTGTACACTGCAGTGTCGCCCTCGGCCGTAAACAGAGTACTCATAAGGGAGGAGCGCAATGAGCAAAAACCAATCTTTTCCTCAAGTCAAACTTTGACGGACGCAGAGACTCGGTACCCATTAATGGGGAAAGCAGCATTGGCGGTGGTGATGTCAGCTCAGAAGCTGTGACCGTATTTTCAGTCGCATACGATCGCCGTGCTTACTACTTTCCCCCTCAGAACAATTTTGCATAGTCAGAGTCAGTCGGGACGACTAGAAAAGTGATATAAGACTTGATGGTGAGCTTATAGTCTCAGAAAGTGAGGAACCAACAATATGGCGGTTGCTTCTCTATTGAGCTCGGAAAGTTGTTGATGGTGAGTTGATCTGACACGATGACAATCACTTCCCTCGTGTGGGATCCTTTGAAGGTGAGATAATGGAGGATTGGATACACGACACAGAGGTATGATGAGTCGCCGATACGGTGCTAGGATCTTGCTTTTATTAATCACACACACAAGCAAAGAAGAAGAAGATTTTCTCTCGAAGAACACTTAGAAAATTTTGAGTTTCTATTGATATGCGGCTAAAACGTTGAGTACAAAGTTGCATATGAGACTTTATTAAATAGTCCTTCACCTTGAACCTACTTGGGTTCCACTCAAGAAAACAACAAAAAAAGGCTCAAGACAACATGACATTGAAAGAAAAACTACAAAGCGTTTAAAGAGCTAAACAAATGCTCAACGTTTTATTTAATCTGAAAAAGGAAACTAGGTTCCTTTTCTGATCTTCATGGGAATCATTTTTGTTCCAGATTCCTCTTTTTGGTTTATTTGATTTAGTTGATTAACGGTGTCTCCCAATAAATGAGAAACAAGGTATTTAGTCTTCTCATTCGTCATTTAGGTGTCCAAAAATCCATATTTCTAGTGATATTCATTGTTATGACCATTCTTACTCATTAAAATTCTGTTTTATGCATTTGGGGACATGAAGTTCCTTTTCTGATCTTCATGGGACTCATTTTTGTTCCCGATTCCTCTTTTTGGTTTATTGGATTTAGTTGATTAACGGTGTCTCGCAGTGAATGAGAAACAAGGTTTTTACGCTTCTCATTCGTCATTTAGGTGTCCCACAATGCATATTTTTAGTGGTAATCATTGTTATGACCATTCTTACTCATTAAATTTCTGTTTTATGCATTTGGGAAAATGAAGTTCCTTTCCATGATTAGTTGATTAACGGTGTCTCCCAATAAATGAGAAACAAGGTATTTATGCTTCTCATTCGTCATTTAGGTGTCCCAAAATACAAATTTCTAGTGGTATTCATTGTTATGACCATTCATACTCATTAGAATTCCGTTCTATGCATTTGGGGACATGAAGTTCCTTTTCTGATCTTCATTGGACTCATTTTAGTTCCAGATTCCTCTTTTTGTTTATTGGATTTAGTTGATTAATGGTGTCTCTCAATGAATGAGAAACAATGTTTTTACGCTTCTCATTCCTCATTTAGGTGTCCCACAATGCATATTTTTAGTGGTGTTCAATGTTAGGACCATTTATACTTATTAAAATGCTATTTTATGTATTTCGGGACATGAAGTTCCTTTATTGATTTTAATGGGACTCATTTTTGTTCCAGATTCCTCTTTTTTCTTCATTGGATTTTGTTGATTAACGGTGTCTCTCAATGAATGAGAAACAAGGTATGTACGCTTCTCAATCCTCATTTAGGTGTCCCACAATACATATTTTTAGTGGTATTCATTGTTATAACCTTTCATACTCATTAAAATTCTATTTTATGCATTTGGAGACATGAAGTTCCTATTCTGAATTTTATGGAAATCATTTTTGTTCCAGATTCCTCTTTTTAGTTTATTGGATTTAGTTGATTAACGGTGTCTCCCAATGAATGAGAAACAAGGTATTTATTCTTCTCATTCGTCATTTAGGTGTCCAAAAATGCATATTTCTAGTGGTATTGATTGTTATGACCATTCATACTTATTAGAATTCCGTTTTATGCATTTGGGGACATGAAGTTCCTTTTCCGATCTTCATGAGACTCATTTTAGTTCCAGATTCCTCTTTTTTGTTTATTGGATTTGGTTAATTAAAAGTGTCTCTCAATGAATGAGAAACAAGGTTTTTACGCTTCTCATTCGTCATTTAGGTGTCCCACAATGCATTATTTTAGTGGTATTCAATGTTATGACCTTTCATACTCATTAAAATTCTATTTTGATGCATTTGGGGACATAAAGTTCCTTTTATGATCTTCATCGGACTCATTTTAGTTCCAGATTCCTCTTTTTTGTTGATTGGATTTGGTTGATTAACAGTGTCTCTCAATGAATGAGAAACAAGGAATTTACACTTCTCATTCGTCATTTAGGTGTCCCACAATGCATATTTACAGTGGTATTCATTTTATGACCATTCATACTCATTAATATTCTGTTATTTGCATTTAGGGACATGAAGTTCCTTTTCTGATCTTCATGGGATTCATTTTAGTTCCACATTCCTCTTTTTTGTTTATTGGATTTGGTTGATTAACAATGTCTCTCAATGAATGAGAAACAAGGTTTTTACGCTTCTCATTCGTCATTTAGGTGTCCCACAATGCATATTTTTAGTGGTATTCTTTGTTATGACCATTCTTACTCGTTAAAATTCTGTTTTATGCATTTGGGGACATGAAGTTCCTTTTCTGATCTTCATGGGGCTCATTTTTGTTCCAGATTCCTTTTTTTTTTGTTTATTTGATTTGGTTGATTAATGGTGTGTCCCAATAAATGAGAAACAAGGTATTCATGCTTCTGATTCGTCATTTAGGTGTCCCAAAATGTAAATTTCTAGTTGTATTGATTGCTTTGACCATTCATACTCATTAGAATTTCGTTTTATGCATTTGGGGACATGAAGTTCCTTTTTCTGATCTTCATGTGACTCATTTTAGTTCCAGATTCATCTATTTTGTTTTTTGGATTTGGTTGATTAACAGTGTCTCCCAATGGATGAGAAACAAGGTTTTTACGCTTCTCATTCCTCATTTAGGTGTCCAACAATGCATATTTTTAGTGTTATTCATTGTTAGGACCATTCATACTCATTAAAATTCTATTTTATGCATTTGGGGACTTGAAGTTCCTTTTCTGATCTTCATGGGACTTATTTTTGTTCCAGATTCCTCTTTTTGTTTTATTGGATTTGGTTGATTAACGCTGTCTCTCAATGAATGAGATACAAGGTATTTCTGCTTCTCATTCCTCATTTAGGTGTCCCGGTGTCCCACAATGCATATTTTTATTGGTATTCATTGTTATGACATTTCATACTCATTAAAATTCTATTTTATACATTTGGAGACATGAAGTTCCTTTTCTGATCTTCATGGGAATCATTTTTGTTCCAGATTCCTCTTTTTTGTTTATGGGATTTAGTTGATTAACGGTATCTCCCAATGAATGAGAAACAAGGTATTTGTCCTTCTCATTTGTCATTTAGGTGTCCCAAATGCATATTTCTAGTGGTATTGATTGTTATGACCATTCAAACTCATTAGAACTCCGTTTAATGCATTTGGGGGCATGAAGTTCTTCTTCTGATCTTCATGGGACTCATTTTAGTTCCAGATTCCTTATTGTTGTTTATTGGATGTGGTTGATTAACAGTGTCTCTCAATGAAAGAGAAACAAGATTTTTACGCTTGTCATTCCTCATTTAAGTGTCCCACAATGCTTATTTTTAATGGTATTCATTGTTATGACCATTCTTACTCATTAAAATTCTGGTTTATGCATTTGAGACATGAAGTTCCTTTTCTGATCTTCATGGGACTCATTTTTGTTCCCGATTCTTCTTTTTGGTTTATTGGATTTAGTTGATTAACGGTGTCTCGCATTGAATGAGAAACAAGGTTTTTACGCTTCTCATTCGTCATTTAGGTGTCCCACAATGCATATTTTTAGTGGTAATCATTGTTATGACCATTCTTACTCATTAAATTTCTGTTTTTAGCATTTGGGAAAATTAAGTTCCTTTTCTGATCTTCATGGGACTCATTTTTTTTCAGATTCCTTTTTTTGGTTTATTGGATTTAGTTGATTAACGGTGTCTCCCAGTAAATAAAAAACAAGGTATTTATGCTTCTCATTCGTCATTTAGGTGTCCCAAAATGCAAATTTCTAGTGGTATTCATTGTTATGACCATTCATACTCATTAGAATTCTGTTTTATGCATTTGGGGACATGAAGTTCCTTTTCTGATATTCATGGGACTCATTTTAGTTCCAGATTCCTCTTTTTTGTTTATTGGATTTGGTTGATTAACGGTGTCTCTCAATGAATGAGAAACAAGGTTTTTAAGCTTCTCATTCCTCATTTAGGTGTCCAACAATGCATATTTTTAGTGGTGTTCAATGTTAGGACCATTCATACTTATTAAAATGCTATTTTATGCATTTGGGGACATGAAGTTCCTTTTCTGATTTTAATGGGACTCATTTTTGTTCCAGATTCCAATTTTTTGTTCATTGGATTTGGTTGATTAACGGTGTCTCTCAATGAATGAGAAACAAGGTATATACGCTTCTCATTCCTCATTTAGACGTCCCACAATACATATTTTTAGTGGTATTCATTGTTATGACCTTTCATACTCATTAAAATTCTATTTTATGCATTTGGGGACATGAAGTTCCTTTTCTGATATTCGTGGGACTTATTTTTGTTCCAGATTCCTCTTTTTTTTTTTATTGGATTTGGTTGATTAACGCTGTCTCTCAATGAATGAGATACAAGGTATTTCTGCTTCTCATTCCTCATTTAGGTGTCCCGGTGTCCCACAATGCATATTTTTATTGGTATTCATTGTTATGACTTTTCATACTCGTTAAAATTCTATTTTATGCATTTGGGGACATGAAGTTCCTTTTCTGATCTTCATGGGAATCATTTTTGTTCCAGATTCCTCTTTTTTGTTTATGGGATTTTGTTGATTAACGGTGCTCCCAATGAATGAGAAACAAGGTATTTATTCTTCTCATTCGTCATTTAGGTGTCCAAAAATGCATATTTCTAGTGGTATTGATTATTATGACCATTCATACTAGATAGAATTTCGTTCTATGCATTTGGGGACATGAAGTTCCTTTTCTGATCTTCATGGGATTCATTTTAGTTCCAGATTCCTCTTTTTTGTTTATTGGATTTGGTTAATTAAAAGTGTCTCTCAATGAATGAGAAACAAGATTTTTACGCTTCTCATTCGTCATTTAGGTGTCCCACAATGCATATTTTTAGTGGTATTCATTGTTATCACCTTTAATACTCATTAAAATTCTATTTTGATGCATTTGGGGACAAGTTTCTTTTATGATCTTCATCGGACTCATTTTAGTTCCAGATTCCTCTTTTTTGTTTATTGGATTTGGTTGATTAACAGTGTCTCTCACTGAATGAGAAACAAGGAATTTACGCTTCTCATTCGTCATTTAGGTGTCCCACAATGCATATTTACAGTGGTATTCATTGTTATGACCATTCTGTAACACCCTTATCCCAGCCCATCTCATTTTAATTATTTCTTTTGCTCAATTCAAGCCCAATTAAAATAAAAATCCCAAAAACCTTTTTTTAATAACGTTCCACATTGGAAGTTTACGATTTTTACCTCTCTCTTCCCTCCCTATATAAGGAGCTTCATCCCTTCTCTTTTCTTCACCAAGTTAAAGCAGTGCTTTGCCCAGTGGTCAGTCGTTGTCGGATCATCCGACGACCAATCACTGATAAATCTTTTTAGTGTTTTTTTCCGGCGAGTTCTGCTAAGTTTCCGGCGAGCTTCCAGTCAAGTTTCCGGGAAGTTCTTGCGAGCCTTTTAGTAAGTTTTTCATCTCCTTCCTCTTTCTGTTCTTGTCCTTATCTAGATTTGTTCGGTTTTAGTTTAGTCTAGGTCGGTTTAGGTAGATTGAATAGGTTCAGGTTTCCGAGTCTGGGTCCGGTTTGACTGGTTTGACCGGTTTAACCGTTGACTTTGACCAGTTGACTAGTTAACCAATGACCGCTGTTCAAAGGCTGTTCTCACTCGATTTTTCGTGATGATTTCAGTTTTAGCATCCATTTGAGCATTCAGAGTTCAGAAGCCGAAGTTATCATCCGTTTTGGCCAAGGTGAGGGCTTTTCCGCAGACTACCGTGTTTTTCGTAAAGAAGCGCCATAGATGGAATCTAGTACTAAATGTGTTTCGTTTTCTTGATCGAGTCTAGGTAGTTTTGCTTGTAAATTGGACCTAGGAATATAGATGATTCAACCCATTGATTGTGCATTAAATTGTTAATTGAGTCTTTGAAACTTGCTAGAGCTAGGATTAGTCGACTATGTGAGTCGATAGGATTGCGGGGGTACAGAGACGTGACTTCTGTACTTGCGTCGCGTGTTGTGTGCATAGTGGTGCTGGCAGCTCAGACGATCTGTTGTCTAGTACCATTAGAGATCGATAAATCGTCTTCGGGCGGTGTGATTGGGCACTATCCCATAAGTTGTCCTTCTGGGAGGAGGGTGCCGCCGGTCACTGGATCCGGTAGTACGACATTGACTGTTCTATGGATACTTTAGGTACCGTGTTTGTGCATGTTTAGTCTGTTTTCCGTGTTAGGAGTGCTATGATCAGATTGTGTTTTCTGTGATTATCATCCCATACCTCACTGAGTAACTCCCCTGTTACTCACCCCTCTTTCTTCCCTTTTCAGGTGAGACCGACGAGTAGATATATGCTTATGACGATACGGGTGCTTCTTTGGGATTTTATGTTTTCTTCGTATTTTATTTTATACATTAAGCATTTGAGGTATTTGAGCTATGAGACATTGAGGATTAGAGTATTTGAGTTATGTGATGTGGTTAGTGGCACGTCGTTCTCGAGTGTCGATGAGACGGGTGTTACATTTTGGTATCAGAACCTAGGTTTTGTCGTCTCGGTTCTGACCCGAGAGACGGTAGTAGGAAGCATGATTGCATATTCGGTTTTCAACGGTTTAAAAAAAAAAAAAAAAAAATTTCCCGGGACTTAACTATTTAAAAAAAAAAAAAACAAAAGGGCACCCATTCTGTCTCGTATTAATTTATTATAAGTTGGTCTCATTTCAGCCGCAGTTTAACCAGGTTGTTCCTTTTCAATTGCCATCGAGGAAAGTTAATTGTTTGCACCAAGTTTGTCAGCTCGTTGTGCAGTAGGTTATGGCCGAGGAGACCAAAGTTCAACAGATTAATCAGGATGTCATCAGTCAGATCGCTCAAGAGACAGTTAAGTAAGTTGCTCAGGATGCAATGCAACAGTTGCACAAAAGGCTGTTCGGATAGCTGCACCGTGTATTGCTCACCGGTTAGCTCTTCAAGCAGCGTAAGCATCTACCGCTGTTCCACCAACACTACTTGATGCACCATCGGTTGAGGTTCAGGGAGTACAGCCAATATTAGTAATGCAGAAATGTGGATGGAGCTTCAGAGGTACCATGAGAGGCGCGGAAAGCAGCATGCTCCAGGTTGTTGATCTTCCGCCAGCACCGGCACCACCAGTACTTGCAAGAGAAAGAGAGGGACCCGCGTATTGGAAGCTAATGAGAAAGATGCAGGACTTGGGTTGGGATCAATTTGGGAGGACGCTGGATACCACCACCGTAGACGATTGGAGGAAGCAACTGAACCGTGACTTGGAGCATACGAGATGCCCAGCGGAGTACCATTTAGACTTGCCACCCAGTATTTGAGAGATGACACCTTATCCAGGTGGGAGGGAGATGAAGATGCAGCGCACGACCAATATCTGTTGAGCGGAAATAACTTCTAAAGGGAGTTCGATAGGACGTTATTTCCTCGTGAAGTCAGGCACATCAATGCCAATTCTTTTGATCACATTTCCTAAGGAACTGGGACCATCAGGGAGTTCGAGTAAGAGTTTAGTCATCTGCACAGATTTGTTGGGGGTTTCACAGCCGATAAGGACTTGGTCAGGAGGTTTTTGAATGGTCTGCGAGTGGATATTTGCAAGTGTTATGTAGCGCCAGACTACACCGACCTGATAAACTTGTTTGAGAAGACTTTTGTTCAGGAGGCAAAGATAGTAGAGAAACAGAAGTTCTACAAAGTGCTCAGTCAAAGCTTGAGAAGACTTATTCGAGACATAGGAGAGCGTCGGAGCTGTCGGGACTTACGCCTTATCGTTTTTGTTATCACCATCATCTTTTTAGGAGGGTCTGTGCAGTGTTGTTCACTCGGACGATTGGGCCGTGTCATAAGTAACTGTCAGTTTATGTCAGTGGATGTGTCGTTTGACAGTCAGGTTGCAGCGCCAGTAGTTGGACCAAGAGTTGTTTCAGTTGTGGTCAGCTGGTTCATATTTTTTTCAGGGATTGTTCGTAGTGAGTTCAGGGTTACTTCTGCCACCACCCAAGCGCTAAGCTATTGTCGGAGTATTTGTTATTGGAGACCACGAGAGAGCTGAGATTGTTTATGTTGAGATTGTGGATTTGAGTTTGTGGTTTTGAGCATGTCACTTATATGGGAGTCATAGATTTAGTACTTGTGTAGGTCGTTTGTCGCTTGGGGTGGGGCAGCTTATACCCTATTGGATGTTGGAGCTACTTATAGTTTTGTATGTTGGGCCTAGTCGAGTGTTGGTTATCCAGGATGTGTTCGAGCCGAAGAGTAGACAGAGTCAGGCAGTCGATTTACACAGGGAGCTTGAAGCATTCATCGAGTTGTATCTGTCGTATTCATGGGAGTTGTTTTTTCTATCAGAAACTTAGTAGTAATGGAGATAAACCACCATGTTGTGATTTTAAGGACGGGACGATTAACATGAAATTGAGTGGAGTTGGAGAGCAAGAGTGCATATCCCAAGGGCCGATGGAATTATCGTGTTGCATGAGAAGTGTTATTTAAATTCGTGTTGCATCAAGGAAGATTGTTAGAGGGCCAGAGCGGATTTTGCAGAAGTCACCAAAGTGAGGTCAGTAAATTTTGTTTTGCGTCAAGTTAACCAGTGGCGGGAGCGTCAGGATATGGAAGTTCGGAAAAAAAAAAAGAAGAAGAAGAAGCGACATGCCAACCCGTGGCACTTCTGGAGCATCAAGAAATAGAGGTTCAAGAAAAAAAGACTTGATAGTCAGAGTTTGTTGGGAGAGAGTCGGAACTCAGGAGGAAGTATCTGAGACCAAGACTCAGATAAGGGTTTTATACCTAGAGCTTTAAGGAGCAGATCAGCCAGTCGGATCAGAACTTGAATTTGAGGACGAATTCCTCGTTAGTGGGGAAGAATTGTAACATCCCTATCCCAGCCCATCTCATTTTAATTATTTCTTTTGCTCAATTCAAGCCCAATTAAAATAAAAAGCCCAAAAACCTTTTTTTAATAACGTCCCTCATTGGAAGTTTACGATTTTTACCTCTCTCTTCCCTCCCTATATAAGGAGCTTCATCCCTTCTCTTTTCTTCACCAAGTCAAAGCAGTACTTTGCCCAGTAGTCAGTTGTTGTCGGATCATCCGACGACCAATCACTGATAAATCTTTTTAGTTTTTTTTTCCGGCGAGTTCTGCTAAGTTTCCGGCGAGCTTCCAGTCAAGTTTCCGGGAAGTTCTTGCGAGCCTTTTAGTAAGTTTTTCATCTCCTTCCTCTTTCTGTTCTTGTCCTTATCTAGATTTGTTCGGTTTTAGTTTAGTCTCGGTTGGTTAAGGTAGATTGAATAGGTTCAGGTTTCCGAGTCTGGGTCCGGTTTGACTGGTTTGACCGGTTTAACCGTTGACTTTGACCAGTTGACTAGTTAACCAATGACCGCTGTTCAAAGGCCGTTCTCACTCGATTTTTCGTGATAATTTCAGTTTTAGCATCCATTTGAGCATTCGGAGTTCAGAAGCCACAGTTATCATCCGTTTTGGCCAAGGTGAGGGCTTTTCCGCAGACTACCGTGTATTTCGTAAAAAAGCGCCATAGATGGAATCTAGTACTAAATGTGTTCCGTTTTCTTGATCGAGTCTAGGTAGTTTTGCTTGTAAATTGGACCTAGGAATATAGATGATTCAACCCATTGATTGTGCATTAAATTGTTAATTGAGTCTTTTAAACTTGATAGAGCTAGGATTAGTCGACTATATGAGTCGATAGGATTGCGGGGGTACAGAGACGTGACTTCTGTACTTGCGTCGCGTGTTGTGTGCGTAGTGGTGAATGAGAAAAAATGTATTTATGCTTCTCATTCATCATTTAGGTGTCCCAAAAATGCATACTTCTAGTGGTATTGGTTGTTATAACCATTCATACTCATTAAAATTCTGTTTTATGCATTTGGGGACATGAAGTTCCTTTTTTGATCATCATGTGACTCATTTTAGTTCCAGATTCCGATTTTTTGTTTATTGGATTTGGTTGATTAACGGTGTCTCTCAATGAATGAGAAAGAAGGAATTTGCGCTTTTCATTCGTCATTTAGGTGTCCCAAATGCATATTTAGAGTGGTATTCATTGTTATGACAATTCATACTTATTAATATTCTGCTTTATGCATTTGGGGACATGAAGTTCCTTTTCGGATCTTCATGCGAATTATTTTAGTTCCATATTCCTCTTTTGTGTTTATTGTATTTGGTTGATTAACGGTGTCTCTCAATGAAAGAGAAACATGGTATTTACGCTTCTCATTCCTCATTTAGGTGTCCCACAATGCATATTTTTAGTGATATTCATTGTTATGACATTCTTACTCATTCAAATTTTATTTTATGCATTTGGGGACATGAAGTTCCTTTTCTGATCTTCATGTGACTCATTTTAGTTCCAGATTCCGATTTTTTGTTTATTAGATTTGGTTGATTAACGGTGTCACTCAATGTTGAGAAACAAGGAATTTGCGCTTCTCATTTGTCATTTAGGTGTCCCAAATGCATATTTATTGTGGTATTCATAGTTATGACCATTCATACTCATTAATATTCTGCTTTATGCATTTGGGGACATGAAGTTCCTTTTCTGATCTTCATGGGACTCATTTTAGTTCCATATTCCTCATTTTTGTTTATTGTATTTGGTAGATTAACGGTGTCTCTCAATCAATGATAAACAAGGAACTTACGCTTCTGATTGGTCATTTAGGTGTCCCACAATGCATATTTATAGTGGTATTCATTGTTATGACCATTCATACTCATTAAAATTCAGTTTTATGAATTTGGGGACATGAAGTTCCTTTTTTGATCTTCATGGGACTCATTTTTGTTCCAGATTCCTCTTTATTGTTTATTGGATTTAGTTGATTATAGGTGTCTCGCAATAAATGAGAAACAAGATATTTATGCTTCTCATTCATCATTTAGGTGACCCAAAATGCATACTTCTAGTGGTATTGGTTGTTATAACCATTCATACTCATTAAAATTCTGTTTTATGCATTTGGGGACATGAAGTTCCTTTTCTGATCTTCATGTGACTCATTTTAGTTCCAGATTCCGATTTTTTGTTTATTGGATTTGGTTGATTAACGGTGTCTCTCAATGAATGAGAAACAAGGAATTTGCGCTTTTCATTCGTCATTTAGGTGTCCCAAATGCATATTTATAGTGGTATTCATTGTTATGACAATTCATACTCATTAATATTCTGCTTTATGCATTTCAGGACATGAAGTTCCTTTTCTGATCTTCATGGGACTCATTTTAGTTCCATATTCCTCTTTTTTGATTATTGTATTTGGTTGATTAACGGTGTCTCTCAATGAATGAGAAACAAGGTATTTACGCTTCTCATTCCTCATTTAGGTGTCCCACAATGCATATTTTTAGTGATATTCATTGTTATGACCATTCTTACTCATTAAAATTTTATTTTATGCATTTGGGGACATGAAATGCCTTTTCGGATCTTCATGTGACTCATTTTAGTTCCAGATTCCTCTTTGTTGTTTATTGGATTTGGTTGATTAACAGTGTCTCTCAATGAATGAGAAACAATGTTTTTACGCTTCTGATTCCTCATTTAGGTGTCCCAAAATGCATATTTCTAGTGGTATTGATTGTTATAACCATTCATAGTCATTAAAATTCTGTTTTATGCATTTGGGGACATGAAGTTCCTTTTCTGATCTTCATGGATCATTTTTGTTCCAGATTCCGATTTTTTTTTATTGGATTTGGTTGATTAACAGTGTTTCTCAATGAATGACAAACAAGGAATTTACGCTTCTCATTCTCATTTAGGTGTCCCACAATGCATATCTATAGTGGTATTCATTGTTATGACCATTCATACTCATTAAATTCGTTTTATGCATTTGGGGACATGAAGTTCCTTTTTTGATCTTCATGGGACTCATTTTTGTTCCAGATTCCTCTTTTTGTTTATTGGATTTGGTTGATTATACGGTGTCTCTCAATGAAATGAGAAACAAGGTATTTATGCTTCTCATTTGTCATTTAGGTGTCCCACAATGCATATTTCTAGTTGTATTCATTGTTATGACCATTCTTACTCATTAAAATTCTGT